>CM068589.1:5747228-6108723 GCA_035048485.1 Pteria penguin | reverse complement strand
TACGTTTCCTTATGCAGTACATATATCCACGTGATTCCATCACACCGTACAGTCCAGTACAAGATGATCATGTGACCCAGCGATACAAGGATGATCCGGTAAATATTACGATTCCCATGTTTAACCTCCGTACAGGACCCTTCTGTAAATGTGTGTGACTTCTCAGTAGGAGAACTAGCTATCTCACGTCCTAAAGTGTGTCCTTCATTCCAAAATCGGTCTTATCGATTTATATTTTTAGACAGTTTAAGTTATTGGTTATAAGAGACTTTTTATTCTGATACTTTATATTGTAATGATATCGTTTAAGTTGTAAATTTATATGGTATAAAAATAGATTTTTTTCTAAGACAAATTCTCTCTTCTAATTAGACTCAAAAATTCATGTAATGTTAAGAATCATTTTAGGTAATGAAGAAAAATAAATTCAGTAAATTAAACCTCTATTTTACAAACTTTCACTTGACTGGTAATTTAAAGTAAATAATATTTTCAGTGAAAAAATATATCAAAACATGTAGAGCACAATAAAGATTGACCAAAAGCAGTACTCTTTGGCGTACTCTTTGGCTAAAATTAAATGAAATTATTATTCGGATACATTTCCTCAAGTAAAATCTAGTAAATATATTGCCATTAAAGATACTTAAAGGAAATGACTCAGTTTATTGATTCTTACGTACCAATGAAAACAGTTGTACGTCTTATATGGAAAAATTAAACATATTATACAGATATCTTGTATAGGTATTATAATTTACCAATCGTAATATCTCTTCTCTATATATTAACTAATCCAAGCTTGGTTTACGGATATTTTTCTCTAAATAAATTCCACCAATCTCAGTATCTTATCTACATCTATTAACCAATCAAAACTTGTTTTACAGGAATCTCTTGCTTATTTTTACTTCAAAGACCACCCTCTCTTTGCTGAGAGGACAGCACAGTGGTTGATTAATGACATTTTGGAAGAGCTCATTCCAGATGTTATTATTGACTCTTTAGATACATTTAATGACATGGTTGGTATTTGGTAACTTCATTTGCTGCTTAGCTTTGTATATCTTTTGCAGCATTCCAAGCGGTTTTGGAATTTTAGATTTATTTTCGTCTTGGATTTTTTATTTCTAGACATGGTTCTTGTGATGGTTGATATTACTATTTACTTGTTTTTATTCTTTGCAGTAGCATTCAGTTTTTTCGTTTATTTACACCCAACTGTAAATAGTTATCCCTTCCAGTGCCCTTTAGAAATTTGAAATTAAAAACTAGCTATTACACAGGGTTATCTTTTCCTTGCAGCTACATTGTATTTTCTTTAATTATCCTTTGTAATTATGTATAGAGTTCTCTTTGATTCCCATTTCTTTGCACACTAACTTTCGTGCGAGTATAAGCTAGTAGCATTTTGTTTGTAATAACTATCAGTAAGTACTGCACTGCCAGAGCAGCACAATTTAAATATCCAAGTATTTTAGAGAATTCACAAGTATTACTTAGTATTAACAAGTATCAATGAGTATTAACAACTTTGACAGAGTATTAAAGAGTATGACCAAGTATGAACAAGTATAACCTGGTATTAAGCAGTAATACCCAATATTAACAGTATTACCCAGTATTAACAAGAATTACCCTGTATGAACCAGTATTACCTGTATTAACATTAGTACCCTGTATTAACAAGTATTACCAGGTATTTACAAGTATTACGCTGTATTAACAAGAATTACCAGGTATTAACAAGTATTACACTGTATTAACAAGACTTACCAGGTATTAACAAGAATTACCAGGTATTAACAAGTATTACCCTGTATTAACAAGTATTACACTGTATTAACAAGAATTACCAGGTATTAACAAGTATTACCCTGTATTAACAAGACTTACCGGGTATTAACAAGAATTACACTGTATTAACAAGACTTACCAGGTATTAACAAGAATTACCAGGTATTAACAAGTATTACCAGGTGTTTACAAGTATTACACTGTATTAACAAGAATTACCAGGTATTAACAAGTATTACCCTGTATTAACAAGTATTAACAAGAATTACCCTGTATTAACAAGTACTACCCAGGATTAATCATTAGTTTTCTGACTCCACAGACTGGTTCTTCATCCTTTTGTCATGAACCCATTGTGTACCTATGAATTTAATATAGTACATGATATGTTTGTGTACTTACCCTCTTTCCATGACATACATGACATGTTCATGCTCCTTTCCTATTTGCAGGATATACATGTCATACTCATAATTCTTTCCTTTCCATGATATGTTCATGTTTCCTTCCTCTTTCAATGACATAAATGACATGTTCATGTTTCTTTCGTTTTCCCATGACATAAATGACATGTTCATGTTTCTTTCCTCTTTCCATGACATGTTCATGTTTCTTTCCTCTTTCCATGACATGTTCATGTTACTTTCCTCTTTCAATGACATGTCCATGTTACTTTCCTCTGTTCATGACATGTCCATGTTTCTTTCCTCTTTCCATGACATGTTCATGTTACTTTCCTCTTTCCATGACATGTCCATGTTACTTTTCTCTTTCCATGACATGTCCATGTTTCTTTCCTCTTTCCAAGACATGTTCATGTTTCTTTCCTCTTGTCATGACGTGTTCATGTTTCTTTCCTCTTTCCATGACATGTCCATGTTACTTTTCTCTTTCCATGACATGTCCATGTTTCTTTCCTCTGTCCATGACATGTTCATGTTACTTTCCTCTTTCCATGACATGTCCATGTTACTTTCCTCTATCCATGACATGTCCATGTTACTTTCCTCTTTCCATGACACGTCCATGTTACTTTCCTCTGTCCATGACATGTTCATGTTTCTTTCCTCTTTCCATGACATGTCCATGTTACTTTCCTCTTTCCATGACACGTCCATGTTACTTTCCTCTTTCCATGACATGTTCATGTTACTTTCCTCTTTCAATGACATGTCCATGTTACTTTCCTCTGTCCATGACATGTCCATGTTACTTTCCTCTGTCCATGACATGTCCATGTTTCTTTCCTCTTTCCATGACATGTCCATGTTACTTTCCTCTTTCCATGACATGTTCATGTTGCTTTCCTCTTGCCATGACATGTTCATGTTACTTTCCTCTTTCCATGACATGTTCATGTTTCTTTCCTCTTTCCATGACATATCCATGTTACTTTCCTCTTTCCATGACATGTTCATGTTACTTTCCTCTTTCCATGACATGTTCATGTTACTTTCCTCTTTCCATGACATGTTCATGTTACTTTCCTCTGTCCATGACATGTCCATGTTACTTTCCTCTGTCCATGACATGTTCATGTTTCTTTCCTCTTTCCATGACATGTTCATATTTCTTTCCTCTTTCCATGACATGTTCGTTACCTATCTTCTTTTCATGTCTTGTCAGTTTTATACATGCGTCTAAGTGGTGTCTATTTTTGCTACTTTTTATGGTTGTATGTCATAATGATGACTTCTTGTTGTTCTGTGTATGCATTATATAACTGAGTCTTGTTCTAGCAATATACAGCTTCTGTTATTCACAATACCTCGGTCTTGCATTAGTGTGCCCTGTTATTTTTATTGTGAAACACAGTTGTTCTAATTTGGTTCTGTGTGTCCTGTAATTTTGGTTGTATGAATCCTGTAATTTTGGTTCCATGTATCCTGTAATATTGGTTCCATGTATCCTGTAATTTTGGTTCTGTATATCCTGTAATGTTCTGTAAATCCTGTAATTTTGGTTCTGTAAATCCTGTAAATTTGGTTCTGTATATCCTGTAAATTTGGTTCTGTATATCCTGTAATTTGCGTCAAGATAATTTGGAAGTTGTGTGTAGTACATAGATAAGTTGTGATTGCACATAAATATGTATTGCATATATCAGTGGCTTGTATATAATTGCACCCTCTTGTTTCATTATGCACCTGAAAATTGTGTTTTGCATGCAAATGTTTACTTTAATTTTTCACCTGCTTAAAATTTTGCAATATTTTGCACTTCTATAGTTTTTGTTTTTGGAAGTGAAGTAATTGTTTAGTTTCATTTTGGTTTAATTTTTGTATTTGAAAATTTGAATTTAATATATACTTGATATAAAATCTGACCAATAATCATCTCCCTTATTATACCCAGATAGTGTAGATTTCTGACTCTTTTTTGAAACATTTGATCATTCTAATGTTCTTTTCTACATAGAGATCTTGGGCCATGCCGGAATCAAAAGAATTGTGATCATTATAAATATCCTTTATGACATACCAATATTGCAGATTTGAAATCTATTTTAAGAATGATATGTAGGTTTTATACTGTGACACTTCTGATATTCTATATTCTGACTGAACCATTTTTTACCACAGGATCCTAGTCACCCTTACTATTATCCCTCCTCTCGTGTCAGAGACGATGTCCTCAATGAGATAGTGGATGAGATGGGGCAAGATGTTGTACGGAGTGCTGCCGGTGACCTGGTCAATGAGTATGTATATCTACCATGCTAGTAGTGGTTACCTATACAGTCTATATTTAGCATTTAGCTGTCATTTCTTGTTTATTATTGTTTATTTCCTGAAGGGTTGTGTAAAAGAGCACTAGCTCAGAACTGCACTAGATCAGAACTGCACTAGATCAGAACTGCACTAGAGCTTCCTGAAGCTCCACATATGTCAAGTGTGGAAGGTAATTCTCTGGAGTAGGACTAGGTCTGTTGCTGAGCCTGTGGAAGGTTAGTGGTTGTTACTGGACACCCAGGTTTCCTCCATTTCTGAACACTGACTGCCATACTGCTGTTCACATTTGGAAAAATTCCTCAGAAAATGTATAAATGAATAAGAATAATGTAATGGGGTCTTAGTGGCAGAGACAGAGTACTGTTCCAGAACTGTATCCTCTCACCTCTGTAGTGTCTTGGATGAGGTGCATAGGAATATGTACCAGTGTACCTGCCAAAAGGTTGTGGTTTACCTGAGGTACTGTACTGTACTATATTGGTAAGAACATTTCAAGTTAAGTGGAGTTTGAATTAGGATTATGTTTATACATGCAAATTATACAATTAACTTTCGAGGAAATTTGAGAGATCTGTGTTTGAGTTTATGAGAGTGCAACTGTTTCCTAGCAACATATATGTAAATATCTTAGTTAAAATGCCTTAATTTAATTAATTTCTTTGCTCTAATTTTCTCCAGTTACTTTGGGTACACACATCCCGGGCAGGACCCACTGGAGGGGTTCCTTGATCGCTTGATGAATGATGCTGTGCGGGACTCCGCGCGGGATATCGTAGTAGAGACCGTCAAGGAGATGGCAAGTGATCACATGAGGACAGCGTCCGCTGTTCATATCTTTGATGACATCATGGAGGAGTATATAGAGGAAATCCAGAGAGATTTGGTAAGCGTCAATTCCAGTGCATTAGGGTCTCCTGAGGGAGGACATAAGATGACCTTTATGTAGGGGTGACCTTAATACAAGGGTTTATTGTTTCTTTTTGTTATTCAGAGTTATGTCCTCTCTGAGCAGGTATTTATGTCAAACCCGTATGACATCAAAAACGTCTATAGAAAATGGTACAAAATCACAGGAAATGAAATAGAAATTGTATGAGGTCTCGGTGATATAACATTTAATCTAATGCTTGAAGTGTGACATCATAGTCAAATGATGTGACTGTTAGTGGTAAAGCATCAGAGCGGTAATACTTGAAGTGTGACATCATAGTCAAATGATGTGACTGTTAGTGGTAAAGCATCAGAGCAGTAATACTTGAAGTGTGACATCATAGTCAAATGATGTGACTGTTAGTGGTAAAGCATCAGAGCAATAATACTTGGCCTCTTTTTAATGAGATAGAAGATTACTGTAAAAGAGGTGTATAATATACTGGTAGACTTTGTAATTTATGAGGAATTAATGGAACACTAAATCAACTGATCCTAAGGTCCAACACCACCAAGTCACTCAGGCTTCAATGATAAAAAAGTACAATTTCATGTTCCAAATTCATTAAGCTTTGCAGCAACTGTTATTCTAATGCAAACATATCTTAAGTAACACAAAATTTCATTGAATGATGAAAGTAAATTTGAGAAATGTAAATACAAGATTACACGCCGCAAATTATAGATTTGTATCAATGGGCATTACGGATGTCTGTCAGTGTAAACAATATGGCAGATCCCAAGAAAACGCTAGGTCAAACTCTTGTGGATCAACCACAATATTTTTACTGTACAGAAATTTTGAGTTGGATTTAGTGTACAGGAAATATTACAGAGGATAGTTCCCACATACAGTAGACTTTGAGAGCTAAATTAAATGTGTCGCCCAGAAACTCAATTTGCGACCTGTAAATCACCGATTACATGCAGGAAATTTGAAAACACAAGACTGTTATCTCCTAATTTTAAAACATTTATCTTGTTATGGGTGATCATGATTAATTATTAAATCTCAAAGGCATCATTGTTTTCTTTAGAAAAAAAAATGTAGAACAGTGTATATTTGGAATGAATATTAATTTGTATCATATTTGTATCTTTTGAATGGTGTTCTGTGTTATCTGAGATAAAGAACTTGAAATAGATTAAAAGATAGCTTTTAAAACAGATGCACGAACTACATTCTGTTGTGTTTTACAGGTGCATGATAATATACAAGATTTATTAATAGTAGCAACAAACAACATACTGTTATGTTTTACAGGTGCTTGATATTACACAGGATTTATTAATACATGTAGTAGCAACAAACAACATACTATTGTGTTTTACAGTGCATGATAATATACAAGATTTATTAATAGTAGCAACAAACAACATACTATTGTGTTTTACAGGTGCTTGATATTACACAGGATTTATTAATAGTAGCAACAAACAACATCCTATTGTGTTTTACAGGTGGATGATATAGTACAAGATTTATTAATAGAAGAATTGATAGAGGAACTGATTATAGAACCTGAAATCGAAGATGAAGCTCCAGAAATTGCGAGAGAGGTGCTGAACAAATATGATAACAAAATCGAGAAACGAGAGCTCAAAGAGGTAAGCAGTAAATTTTGTAAGTTTGACCATACAAGTTGTTAGTTAAATGGAGAGATCCTCATATCCAGTTTTAATCACACACATTGTGTAATTTCATTGTGACATCACAATTAAGTCATTGTGTTACCAGCCATTTATGACATCATCATGAATAAAGTTTTGCCAACAGATGCTGTGTTTGACATGTGGCAATAGACCTTTCTCCTTGTCCTTTTGTGTAAAGCTTAAAATATCTATGTGGTTGTAAGGTTGCTGAATGTAAGCTGTAGTGCTTTGTTTGGTATTAGTATATCATTTATCGTTAATTTCTCACTTTTAAAGTATTTGCATTACTAGTGACTGTCATTCATGCATATGCTCTTGCTGAGAGGACAATAGAGAGCATAATGTTTTGTTGATATGTTTGAAGGTATCTAAGCAAGCTTGAGAGAAGTTAATGGAGAGCATAATGTTTTGTTGATATGTTTGAAGGTATCTAAGCAAGCCGGAGAGAAGTTAATAGAGAGCATAATGTTTTGTTGATATGTTTGAAGGTATCTAAGCAAGCCAGAGAGAAGTTAATGGAGAGCATAATGTTTTGTTGATATGTTTGAAGGTATCTAAGCAAGCCGGCGAGAAGTTAATGGAGAGCATAATGTTTTGTTGATATGTTTGAAGGTATCTAAGCAAGCCGGAGAGAAGTTAATGGAAAGCATAATGTTTTGTTGATATGTTTGAAGGTATCTAAGCAAGCCGGCGAGAAGTTAATAGAGAGCATAATGTTTTGTTGATATGTTTGAAGGTATCTAAGCAAGCCAGAGAGAAGTTAATGGAGAGCATAATGATTTGTTGATATGTTTGAAGGTATCGAAGCAAGCCAGAGAGAAGTTAATGGAGAGCATAATGATTTGTTGATATGTTTGAAGGTATCTAAGCAAGCCAGAGAGAAGTTAATGGAGAGCATAATGATTTGTTGATATGTTTGAAGGTATCTAAGCAAGCCGGAGAGAATTTAATGGAGAGCATAATGATTTGTTGATATGTTTGAAGGTATCTAAGCAAGCCGGAGAGAATTTAATGGAGAGCATAATGATTTGTTGATATGTTTGAAGGTATCTAAGCAAGCCGGAGAGAAGTTAATAGAGAGCATAATGTTTTGTTGATATGTTTGAAGGTATCTAAGCAAGCCGGACAGAAGTTAATGGAGAGCATAATGTTTTGTTGATATGTTTGAAGGTATCTATGCAAGCAGGAGAGAAGTTAATGGAGAGCATAATGATTTGTTGATATGTTTGAAGGTATCTAAGCAAGCTGGAGAGAATATAATAGAGAGCATAATGTTTTGTTGATATGTTTGAAGGTATCTAAGCAAGGCGGAGAGAAGATAATAGAGAGCATAATGTTTTGTTGATATGTTTGAAGGTATCTAAGCAAGCCGGAGAGAAGTTAATGGAAAGCATAATGCAGACATATCTCTTATCGCTCATATCACGGCAAGGCAAAGTGTGGAACGAAAGTGACCATGCTAATAAATATATGGATGGTGAGTAAATAAATGTTATACTGCCTCCATGTTTAGGCAGTATGATATATATTGCCCTTATATCATAAATTATTATGGTTTGATATTATTAAAACAATAGATACAAAAGGTTGTTAGTGTACATTGTATTTATAGAATAAGTGTCTTATTTTGTGTTGTCATGCAGAAATGAATTACAGTTACTATGGCTGATGCCATTTATTAGATATAATGCGCATTAGCTAAAATATCATACTCGAAAGTTACATTTCCTTTTTATAAATCGCATTAGCAAATCATTTCGGAGGGAAGTTATAAATTGAAAGAAATAGCTTATTTTAATAGTAACATTTATCCAGAATGACATACCGTCGTCGAATGTCAAGCACTTTAGTGCAAACTACAACTTTGATGACATCACATAAGGTTGGAAATGTCGAACATTTCATTACAACGTCATAGACATAACAATCAAAAGTCTGCCAAACATCACTTTCTGTGCTGAAAAGTGGATCAAATATGGGGCGTTATGACATCACTGATCAATGTAATTCATACAGAAATAAACAAAGTAGGTCTTGAAAGCTTTATCTTTGGCAATTACAGTGGTTGGGCATATAAAATGTCATAGATGATGCATATATTTTGTTTTTTCCTCTCTGGTATTGCATGAATGTTACCTACAAACTAGAAATATATACTAAAACCCTGAACTTGTATCTTACCCATGAATACTTACCGAAATATTACCCTGCAAATTCCAACAAAGGCAATGTCTTCTGGACAGGACGATGATTCATTCATAACATTCTTTGTTTGTTTAATACTATTTTGGTCAAACAATACATCAAAATATTGATTTTGTTAGATATAATATTGCTCTAAATGCTATGTTCAGCTCATTGGGTTGATTTTCAGTTCCATTAGAAACATGATGCCTTAAGGAAGAAACTATGTGTAGTTTTGAAATGAGACACTTTTAGTTCAAATTCCAATTGAACAGCATGATAATAGATGGTCTTTGATGGTCTCTGGCAATAAGCAAATGACCAATATAGTAAAATGGTCTGGTCAATAATACTAATAATACTTTGATTATTTCTGGTCTCCCTACAAATATAATCTTGGGATAATTAATTTATCTTTCTTGTCTCTCTGTAGATATGACCCTTGTATTGTTAATTTTATTTTTTTGTTATCTCCTGATAGATATAATCTTGGGATTATTTATTTTTCTTCCATTTCTCCCTACAGATAAAGGTCCTGGGATTACTGATTTTTCTGTCATGCCTTCTTACAGATATGATCTTTTTTTGATTTTGATTTTTATTGATATTTTTTTTCTTGTCTCTTACAGATATGATCCTGGGATTATTGATGGAGCAATACAATCATGTCAACAATTCAAGGGACAAAACTCTGACGAATAAACCCCTGAAGAAGCTACATGAGAAGGCCATAACAGACGTGGTGAGTAATAGAAACAAAACCTGTTTCTTAGACTGTTTAAATTTCTTTCAGAAAATTGAAGTATGAGATTTTTCATAATGGACTTAATAAGTTTTAAAATTTCCATGTTCCTAGCTCTGCCACAACATGATAAACAAAATCTCTTTTTCTTACCTATATATATAAATATATTAATATATAGTATTTTCTATATTTCCTGTATTAAGAAATCATTTCATTTTGATATCATTATAATTTGCATCTCCTTCTGGAACCAGATGTTTAAAATAAATCACGTTAAGCAAAGCAAATGTTAAAGCTAGACAGATAGTAATTAGAACTTGTGAGGTTATGGTACAATTATATTTAAACTGCATTTACTTATCTTTTACTTAAATAAAACATTATAGTATAAAGATTATTACAACTTTTTCCCAGATTTTCAAAATAGAAAGATACACAGAAAAGTTTGAACCTATTATAAACATGAAGTTCATTGTTTTGTATTTTGTTTCAGGGTCTGGATCTTCTGCTACAGGAGATGTCTGCTTCACTTGACGAGGACATGGCTGATGTTGATGAATACGAGAGAGGGGTGGAGAATCTGAATTCAGCTCCACCCACCCCTTACTTACTGGCCCTCAATGTCAAAGATAAAAGGTGACAAAAAGTTCTATATTATGCCTTATTGTGCCTTATTGTGGTGCTGTTATGCCTTATTGTGGTGCTGTTATGCCTTATTGTGGTGCTATCATGCCTTATTGTGGGGCAATTTATTTTGCTTGTCTGCTAGACTGTGTAAAATAAATGTCAATGATAGAGGACTCTTCATCAAGAATTGATGTTCAAACCCAAAATTCTTTTTGTGGTTTTTCTATATATTGAGAAGTTTTAAGACCTATATTCATGTTTTCTCTGTACATTTGCTATGTACAATTGATGAATTTATTTTAATCAGCGTAAAGATTTATTAATCTATAGTGACGGTCATGTTGTAGAAGATCAAAATCCTATTGGCTATAAATATGTCACAATGGTCCATTGATAGAAATGACTACAAATGCAATTAATACTTGAAAATAATAGAAATAATCCTGACACATAGAAATAAAGTATATATCTATGTATACATTGTATGCTGTGGTCACTTTGCTTTTGTGGAATAAAATTATTTAACAGATTGTTATATTACTGGGTAACTTCCATGATTATATTAATTTCAGGTGATACATGTATGTATATTTGGAACATTACGACATACATGTAATTACCTCCAGACTACAGAGTACAGGGAGAATAAGTACCACATCAGTCTACTCTACACAGCACTACTTATGTTCAAGCACACGTGTTCATGTGACACACAGGTGTTATGGAGGGAGTCATCAGAGACTATAAGCTCCTGAATTTCACCAGAATAATGTAACATTTCTGTCAGTACTTAGAATATGGCAATAGATTCTAGAATATGGTTTATCTCACTGAAGACTGGGGTAATCAGGGCATATTATATTACATTTCTCCTTTTACTCAATTTTAAATGCCAATAGAAGTTTTAGTGTCTTCTTTTTGGACGCTAATTCTTAAAAGTAATAATGCAGTAGCTATTAAATCAGACAATGATCCATCAGATGTTTTGGAAACAATACAAAATATGTTTAAGGAATTGGTTAAAAGATATTCAATGATATCTGTTTTGATAATGAAGAGGAAACTCTGAAACTCTCATGTTTATTGTGACTGGAAAAAAAGAGCAGAAAAAATTGAATTTATGAATAAAATTTGTTGAATGTATAATTGTACAGTAGGAAGTACTCCTTATATGTATGATAAATGCTGCAGTACACTGAAGAAAATATCTATACAGTTGTGATGTCAATTGTATATAGAAAATTAATCATGATGACATCATCATTATGACATCATCAAACTCAGCTAACAGGTGCTTGATTTAAGATGGGGAATGCTTTTGTTCTGTTATTATTTATTTGTTTCATTTTATCACAAAGTTTCACATTTCACATTCCAATTCAGTTATAATGATAGATGTTTATGCAAAATTTTTAAGGTTTACAAGATCTTCAAATCAAATCTGTTTGCCAAAATGACAGAAATATCTCTATGCAGATATATGGAGAGAAATCAAAGTATTGATTCTATTGGGAAATTTTATAATGAATATACATGTATACTGTCGAAGTATTGTTTGATGATAAAAATATAAGAAACATTGCAGCCAAAAATGACTACTATATGTTTATCATAATGATACAGTTATGATATTAAAAGTGTTTTGTCGCAATGTACTCGAGTCCTTAGAGGACGAATTTCATAAGTCATTTGAATGTTTGAAATAGTATTTATGTGTGTATACGTGTCGTTTTTAGAATCTGCTTTACAGCAGATGTGTATTCTCAGTATTTGTATAGTCATTATTGAGTCTATTGTAACATACTAACAATGGTCTATAGACCGTTTGACTGTTAGTGAGTGACCCTTTGACTATCAGTGAGATGGTTGCTATACCCAGATTGATTAGACTAGTCATGTACAAGGCTTTTCAGTTTTCATTTTCATAATTTGTTTTGTTCATGTTACATTTGGATATATTATAAATATGTACAAAATAATCTAATGGAACAATGTTTTTCAATATCTGAATCAAAACACACTGGTCTTCCATAAGTAAGAAAGAATGTTAAAGTTATATGTATTGTTGTTGCTGGATTTCCTTTTTACTGGGGGGATCTTTTTATTGTTGTTATTTAAACCTGATAACACTTGACTATATAAATACGTAACTATAAAATTATGAATAATAATGCATCTCTAACCTCTAAGTTCAAAAGAGATAAAAAATGTATATATGCATGCATCTGAATTATCATTTTACGCTTCTAATAAAAATGTTTATGAAATCAGCCATGATTGACAAAAACAAACTTTATTTGTATAAATGGTGGTGTGAAAAAGAATTAAGACCACATTTTAGATTTAAGTTCTGCTAAAGGTGTCTTACAATAGAGGCAATTTTTAATTATCATCCAATGTCTAAAGGTCTTTTAGCAGACATGTTATGAATACAACAATGTATATTATGTCTCATAAAGACAAGAGTGAAACAATAGGAAACATGGGCCTCATGTAATAGATGGCATAGGGTATTCATAGCACAGTGTGCATCCCTGACTGATGTTACCTCCCTGACTGATGATACATCCCTGACTGATGTTACGTCCCAGACTGATGTTACATCCCTGACTGATGTTACATCCCTGACAGATGTTACTTCCCTGACTGATGTTACATCCTGACTGATGTTACATCCTTGACTGATGTTACTTCCCTGACTGATGATACATCCCTGACTGATGTTACTTCCCTGACTGATGTTACATCCCTGACTGATGTTACATCCCTGACTGATGTTACATCCTGATTGATGTTACATCCCTGACTGATGTCACATCCCTGACTGATGTTACATCCTTGACTGATGTTACATCCCTGACTGATGTTACTTCCCTGACTGATGTCACATCCCTGACTGATGTTACATTCCTGACTGATGTTACATCCCTGACTGATGTTAAATTCTGTAGCCTGTCAGCTTGTGCATTGTACATTCTCACCTACATGGACATAGTATGCATCTTCTTTTCAACTCATTGGTTGACTGTTGTTTTACCTCGGTTTGCGACATGGAAGCAGGAGGTAACCAATCTCTTTAACATAGTGGCGCAACCCATGAATCGAACCCAGATCGTTGGTGCCACAAGCCAAGCGCTTAACCACTACACTAAGCCTGCCCCTCTTTTAACTCAACATCTTGAGATGTAACAATTCATTACTGTACAAGACATAAAATATATAAGTTCTTTCAAAATCCTAACTATATACACAATTCTATCATGCAGCTTTAGAAACTATAACTATGTATACGATTCTCTATTGTGGCTTTAGAAACCATAACTATATACACGATTCACTCTTGCGGTTTTAGAAATCATAACCTAGCTGGTACATTTCTCCTTTGGAGAAATAACAGTTACTGAGTGTTCAACACAGGCTATCGAACGGAACATGGTCATACAATTTTATCATAGATAATTGTGAAAAGTATATTGACATATTCTATTGTTTGCAGAATATTTATGATAGATGTTATTGCTGAGGATTAAGAATAGATCACTATAAATTGTTATAACTTTATAGATTTTTACATTTAAGACTGTGATGTATATGTATATGAAATAGTTTTCTTTATAATATTTACAATTAAATTATATTGCAGAAGTATTTATGGTAGATTTTATTGTATTTGTGTCTTATATAAGATAGGCTCTGATGCATCAAAATTTTGAGATTGTCCTTATATATTGTGAAAGATAAATATTTACTAGAGATTTGATAAGGTAAATGGTTTATGGCAGAAGATTGTGATATGAATTTCAGTTCAGAAGTTGTGTCTTTGTGATAGATTTATTATAATTATATGATTGTGACAAATATAGGATTATATTGTATGTGATAGTGACATATGTATGATAAACTATATTGCAGAAGACTATGACATTTATGATAAATCCTTTTGCAGATTTCTGTTATGAAAGCTTATTTATGATATACTCTCTTGCAGTTGTTGTTATACATTTATCTTTGTTTGTTTTGTGATGCCTTACATATCAGTAAAACACCAGTCAGGTCTAATCAAGTGTTCATCTGGTCATTTATTTCTCTTTGTTATTTTTGATTATTAATTCGGTTGGAGTTTATGCCCTCTTCAGAGAATGTCACCTAAATCAATTCATGTAGCTTGTATATTGTCACATCTAAGTTATATCTCCTTTATGATTCCTGCCTGGTGGTGGCTTCTGCCTAGTGGCGATAAACCGTGTTTGGTGGTGAAAATCAGCCTAATGGTTACAATCCTTACCTGGTGGTCACAACCCGTGCTTGATGGTGGCAACCCCTGCTTGATGGTGGCAGCCTGCCTAGTGGTGACGATCCATCTAGTGGTCACAACTCCTTGGTGGTGACAACCTGTGTGGTGATTACAACCTCTGCCTGGTGGTGACAACCTGTCAAGATAACAACCCCTGCCTGCTGGCACAACCTATCTGATGATGACATCCTGTCTGGTGGTGATGACAACCTGTTTGGTGGTGATGACAACCTGTCTGGTGGTGATGACAACCTGTGACAACCTGTCTGGTGGTGATGACAACCTGTCTGGTGGTGATGACCCCTTTTCTGGTAGTGAGGACTCCTTTCTGGTGGCGACAACCTCTGCCTGATTGTGACAACCTGTCTGGTAATGATGACCCTTGTCTGGTGGTGACAACCTCTCTGTTGGTGATGACTCCTACCAGTTGGTGACAACCCACTTGGATGCTGACCTCTGTCTGGTGGTGACAAACTGTCTGGTGATAACGACTCCTGCCTAGTGGTAACAAGTTTTTTGGTAGCAACAATCCTTGCTTGGTGGTACAACCAGTGTGGTGATGACAACCTGTCTGTAGGTGGTGTCAATCTGTCTGGTGATGATCACCCATGCCTGGTTTTTGACCTAAATATTGGACCCAGTCAATGGTGAGAAGGAGAGAAAGAACTCGTCCATACCATCACATGTGACCTTGGTTTTAACTCTCCTTTGAAGGCAAAATTAGAAAGCATAGATGATGATCACATGAGAATACGGTATAAACAGTTAGGAATGAATCCTTAGTACCATCATTCATCTTAAGCAGCAGTCTCACCAGTTCTAACATTAGTATGCTATCAAATGTGGTCACCAAGTACAATAAAATGTTTGACAAGAATTAGTGTAAATTAGTCCTTTGTCAACTCCAAGCATCTTCCTTGGCTTGTAGAATTCGGTATGAACTGGATATCGTTCAAGTCCAAACATCCCTCAGACTGTAGGCTACAGTGTTATCTGGATCTCTGTCAAGTACCTCGGACTGTAGGCTACAGTGTTATCTGGATCTCTGTCAAGTACCTCGGACTGTAGGCTACAGTGTTATCTGGATCTCTGTCAAGTCCCTCAGACTGTAGGCTACAGTGTTATCTGGATCTCTGTCAAGTTTCTCACACTGTAGGCTACAGTGTTATCTGGATCACTGTCGAATCCCTCAGACTGTAGGCTACAGTGTTATCTGGATCTCTGTCAAGTACCACGGACTGTAGGCTACAGTGTTATCTGGATCTCTGTCGAGTACCTCGGACTGTAGGCTACAGTGTTATCTGAATCACTGTCGAATCCCTCAGACTGTAGGCTACAGTGTTATCTGGATCTCTGTCAAGTACCTCGGACTGTAGGCTACAGTGTTATCTGGATCACTGTCAAATCCCTCAGACTGTAGGCTACAGTGTTATCTGGATCTCTGTCAAGTACCTCAGACTGTAGGCTACAGTGTTATCTGGATCTTTGTCAAGTCCCTCGGACTGTAGGCTACAGTGTTATCTGGATCACTGTCGAATCCCTCAGACTGTAGGCTACAGTGTTATCTGGATCTCTGTCAAGTACCTCGGACTGTAGGCTACAGTGATATCTGGATCTTTGTCAAGTTCCTCGGACTGTAGGCTACAGTGTTATCTGGATCACTGTCGAATCCCTCAGACTGTAGGCTACAGTGTTATCTGGATCTCTGTCAAGTACCTCAGACTGTAGGCTACAGTGTTATCTGGATCTCTGTCAAGTCCCTCGGACTGTAGGCTACAGTGTTATCTGGATCACTGTCGAATCCCTCATACTGTAGGCTACAGTGTTATCTGGATCTCTGTCAAGTCCCTTGGACTGTAGGCTACAGTGTTATCTGGATCACTGTCGAATCCCTCACACTGTAGGCTACAGTGTTATCTGGATCTCTGTCAAGTCCCTTGGACTGTAGGCTACAGTATTATCTGGATCACTGTCGAATCCCTCAGACTGTAGGCTACAGTGTTATCTGGATCTCTGTCAAGTCCCTCGGACTGTAGGCTACAGTGTTTTCTGGATCTCTGTAGAGTCCCTTGGACTGTAGGCTGCAGTGTTGTCTGGATCTCTATTGAGTCCCTTGGCCTGTAGACTACAGCATTATCTGGATCTTTGTTGAGACCCTTGGCTTGTAGACTACAGTGTTATCTGGATCTCTGCATGTTGAGTCCCTTGGCCTGTAGACTACAGCATTATCTGTCCCTCTGTCGAGTCCCTTTGCCTGTAGACTGCAGTGTTATCTGGATCTCTTTCGTGTTCCTCTGCCTGTAGACTATAGTGTTATCTGGACTCCTGTCGAGTCCCTTCCTCTGTAGACTACAGCGTTATATAGACCTCTGTCAAGTCCCTTCGCCTGTAGACTACAGTGTTATTTGGACCCCTGTCAAGTCCCTTCGCCTGTGGACTACAGCGTTATATGGACCTCTGTCGAGTCCCTTTGCTTGAAGAACACAATGTTATCTAGACCTTTGTCGAGTCCCTTGGAAGGTAGGCTGCAGTAATATCCTAGCATTCCCAATAGTCTACTACGTTAATTAAATCTGATCAGAATATCATTCAGGGCACAGTTAAGGTCTGCCCAGTTTGGTAGTTTACTGCGATCCTGTTACTCTCTCACGATGTCACGTGATCCTTCATATCAAGTATTTACACTGTACAATGAATTACTTCATACTAATTTTTCATACATGAACATTTGATGTATGATATCCATTTGATTAAAAAAGCTCACATTGATAAAATTCACTTCCACATTGAAGTTGATTAAAAGTACTATCTTTATGTGAAACCAATGACCTAATTCTGTAAATACTGAAGTGTGATCAGGGGCTGGAATAATGTATAGTAGAAAACAAAAGTAAGAATACACTAGACATCGCAGTGCACCATGAGTGCCCCCACTAGCAGCAAAGTTTTTCATGTATATATTTTCCAAGGCCACAACTTTCTGAACAGCACTCTCCTTACAATAAGCACATCTGTATAGTGTGATCCTTGTAGCAAGTTTCACTAAAATCCTCCCAATGGTTTAGGAACTGCAAAGACAAAATGCATGACGAAATGACAGAATGATGGTGAGGAGCAATACCATATGCCCCCGAGCATATATGGCAAGGAAATAACTGATATTCATCGTAACAAGGCCTACTGTGTGACCTGACCTTTGACCTTTGACTCTGCGATTTACAGGCGTATTCCTCCTATCTTTCTGCATGTGTATGTGAAAGATGACAACTGTAGGTTGAAAACCTGAGTTATCACAACCAAAGTGTGATGGATGGACAAACAGACAGACTAACAGACAGTTGAACACTTCCTAAGTTATCACATCACAAACATAATGTTGATGGACTGACGGACTGACACAGACAGACAGTCTAAAACCTCCTTAGTAATCGCATCACAACAAAAGTATTGATGGAGAGATGGACAGAAAGACAAACAGGCAATGTGATTCTTATGTGACATCAGCAGTTATGTGGTGCTCGAAATAAAAACACTATAATAGTTTCAGAATTAATTCATTTTTATTTTAAGAATATATATATGTATCAAAATTTCGTTTTTTCAAAATTTGATATAACAAAGTCACAGTATAACATCTACATACATATAATGAGAGGAGAAATCTCAGAAGTACATATATAACTACAATGTATTTTGACACTGGTATTTCAAGAAACAAACATGCACTATACAAATAACTTATACACTCCTATCCTGTATACATACATTTCACTTACATCAACAGAACTTTATGTACATCTGAAACAAGAATTAATATATAAATACATTAATCCAAACTGAAGTCATTTTTCATTATGACAAGTTAGATAGCTTGTGCTGGGTGGAGAGTTGATCACTGATTAAAAGTGAAGTTGGATTTCTCAAACTTCAGGTGAATGGTCCAAATACTTTAAAGTAAAAAATCAAGAATACTGGGGCTTTATGAAATGTTTAAGTCAAAGTCAAGAGTGGAGTTTCACAAAACAGCCTACACCCTGACTTTAAATAAATTGTTCTTCAAAGTTGAAAGCAGCTTCTATCTTTTATGAATATCTTATCCATATATCATGATAATTCCTCCATGTGAGCAATGTGGACAATTTCTGTCCTTAACTTGCATTTGTTAATACTATCAATATTCATGACAATATGGTTTACAATCACTGGTGAGCTTTGTGTGCTCATGGCAACATGGTTTGCAATCACTCGCCTGCACCATGTGCACAGATGCTTTATTCTAAAAGCACTGTTGAGATCTATGTGCTCATGGTGAGATGGTATACAATCACTTGTGAACTAATGTGCTCATGGTTTACAATCACTGGTGTGCTCTGTGTGCTCATGGTGACATGGTTTGCAAACACTCACCAGCACCATGTGCTCATGGCAACAACTCCACTTATTCTACTGAAAAAACAGTTATAAGTTGGTTGGTTGATTTGGTGTTTTACGTCGCTTTAAACAATTTTTCAGTTATATCGCAACATGGAAGCAGGAGGTTACCAACCTCTTAAACATAGTGGCGCAACCTGGGAATCGAACCCGGATCGTCGGCGCCGCAAGCCAAGCGCTTAACCACTACACCAAGCCTGCCCCTAACAGTTATAAGAAGGACAATCATCATTGCATACGATATGAACAAATAGACTATAGCTCATTAACTTACTAATTTATATGTATAAACTTAAAAAATTATATGTACAAACTTATTAAATTATATGTACAATGAACTGTTCACATAATAAGACAAGACTGATGTCAGTTGTGGACTGAGTTGATTAAATGCACAGAGCTTTTGCACTTTGAAATCATTATCATACATGCAATTAAACATGCTAAAGGATAACATGTGAAATCAATATATATTATATAAAACTTAAAATCTAAACACAAATATCACATTGAGCAAATGGGGTTTGCATCACATATAAGTATGAACAAAACAGAAGAAAGAAAGTTTATAATGTAAGTTTGCATCTCAAAATTGGGAGAAATGTGAAAATGAAATTCACACAACCAAAACATTTCATTTCCTCTTAGTTAAGCACAAAAATTTTCAATACATTTTGTTGAAAATAACAAATATTTTTTTATTCTTGTTACGGTATATTATGCAGGAAGACCTTGTTATTACAGCACTAAATAGGAAACAACAAAAGTTACCTACTAAGCTGCCATAGGCTTCATAGTATGACCTTTATAATACCCTGTGACCTTTAGTTGACCCTTGTAGCCTACAATACTTCAGGGGCCAGTTGTTCCAAACTTTAACTACTGGTTCAGCTAACAAATGAAATGAATTGCATCTGATTTTATCTTTGAAATGAGAACTCTTACAGTCAGAGTCTGTGTACTGATTTGTAGCATATGAAACAAGCTGAGTAAAGTAATATAGATTTTTATACAGAAATCTTGTAAATTAAATATTATTGTCTCTAAAACTTTACCCACCTGCTAGTTTAAATGGTGGTTAAAGTTTTCGTACAACTGGCCCCAGGTTACCTTACACTGACTTAATGTGACCATGTGATTTTATAGTAAGATTACTTAAAATTACTTCTCTGTGACCTTGGACATCTAAAGTGTATTGTAGTATTGACTGCTTTCCAGTGCATAAAATCTTATAGGAGTTACTTCCCTTTTCTGCCATCTTGAAGGTATAGAGTGTTCCCATACAACCCTGTTTTCCTCAAATTAGCTAGAGTTATCTCCCTCTTTGGAGTACAACTCTCGGACTTTATCCATCAATGCTCATATAAAACTGCTTGATTTAACTTAATTTTATGAAATAATTGCACTGAATATCTAAATGTTTTACAGAAAATTTTCAACTGATTGATTATATTTACTGATAAATTAAGACTGAAGTCACAAAATCTACCCTGATAAATAGTTATTTTCTCAGAAATTTAATGAAGTTTACATGGTAGAGATGGAAAAAATCCAAGAGTTGTACTCCAACATGGCCACTAATGCTAGTAGTGTGACATCACATGGGCAAACTCTATATGATTGAACATTTGTGCATAATCAACCAAAATAGGTAAGGGATTTCATCAAAGTGAAGATGCATTTAGAATTTTTGCACATCTTAGGCAATATTCAAAGCACAAAACAATGTTAGAATTTTTTCCAATGAGTGTAAGTACAATCAACTTTTTTAATAACATTCAACAAGATTAGTATGTATATGAAGGAAAAAGACTGGCTTCACCGTCAAGATGGTGGGCAAGGGAAGTAACTCTAATTTAATTCTATGCAGTATAAAACTATTTATAACTATTGTGATCTTCGTCCTCTACATAATTATTTTACTATACACATACAGATAAGTGCAAATAAATACATTTCAGAATTCATAAATGTTCAAAACTGATAAAAGCAATAAACATATACATTGATTACGTACATGACATTCAAAAATAATCACAGGATAAACGAAGATTTAGAAAAAACAAACACATGTGTATGCTTAACATAAAATTTAGACCATTACTGAAATATTAAACACGAAGACTAACATACATGTATGAAAACAATAAATAAGTATGTTATAGGTGGACCAATCACATTATTTACATATCAAACTCATCTTCTAAGAACTTATCAAATAAAACCAATCTCATTTTCTCTTAATTAAGGTGCATGGCAAATAAACCAAACACATTTTCTCTTACTTAATGTGCATGGCAAATAGACCCATCACATTCAGTCTACAGGTACATGTAACACTGTACATCAGGTAAATTGTTTAATATTAACCAAAAGTTAAATAAATACTTTAAACCACTAAAGGATTGGTTTTCATTTATAACAAGACTCAACACAAACCAAGGAATAATCACTTAAACCCTAGCAATTAAAAATGCCAAGTGTTAATAAATTTATCAGTTGAACATCTTTCTCATTGTCATGCAACATTTGCCAACATTCATTTCATGACAGTGATGGAAAACAACAGATTATAAACCTATAATCTGCATGCTCTTCCAAAAGCAGGTTTACAAATGAAATTGATTACATGACTTGTATTGAATGATCACTTACATAATTCTGTATAACTATTATTGCAGGAAACATTTTCTGAACATCAGTAGTATAATACATGTAAAACACAATCTCCATAATAAATTTTACCCCTGATAACATTGTACATTTAATTTAGTTGATGACATTAAATGGAAAATAGATATTTACTAGATTAAATTTTAAAATGAAAGCAAAGAGCTTTCCTTTTATGTAATGCCCAGTAAAACGATCACAGGTCTAAACATTTTTACATAAAAGTACCGTTCCAAAAGTCAGATGAAATAGTTAAGACAGAGAAGTTACAGGCAGAGAGATGCACCACCTGTTGATAAAAAATTCACTATGTGGTGCTTGTATGCTTGGTAGGTGATGTTTAATGGGTTAAAAGGGAACACTTCATATATCTCTCATCAAAGTACACTCATCATTCATATATCTCTCATCAAAGTACATTCATCATTCATATATCTCTCATCAAAGTACATTCATCATTCATATATCTCTCATCAAAGTACACTCATCATTCATATATCTCTCATCAAAGTCCATTCATCATTCATATATCTCTCATCAAAGTACATTCATCATTCATATATCTCTCATCAAAGTACATTCATCATTCATATATCTCTCATCAAAGTACATTCATCATTCATATATCTCTCATCAAAGTACACTCATCATTCATATGTCTCTCATCAAAGTACACTCATCATTCATATATCTCTCATCAAAGTACATTCATCATTCATATATCTCTCAACAAAGTACATTCATCATTCATATATCTCTCATCAAAGTACACTCATCATTCATATGTCTCTCATCAAAGTACACTCATCATTCATATGTCTCTCATCAAAGTACACTCATCATTCATATGTCTCTCATCAAAGTACACTCATCATTCATAAGTAAAAGCTGAAATGTATAAATTCTGCTAAGTAATGCAAATATGCAATAAAAATTTACAGAGTTTGATAGAGTTTAATAGAACACTGCAATGATATTAACATGAACATGATGAAGACTTTGTCAATATTGTAAAACATATGTCAGAACTAAAACATGGGTGACTGACAGTGGTGGATCAAGGAATTATATGTAGTGGGAACGGTGGATCAAGGAATTATATGTAGTGAGGAGGGTGGATCAAGGACTTATATGTAGTGGGGAGGGTGGATCAAGGAATTATATGTAGTCAGGAGGGTGGATCAAGGACTTATATGTAGTGGGGAGGGTGGATCAAGGAATTATATGTAATAGGGATGAAGGATCAAGGAATTATATGTAATACGGAGGGTGGATCAAGGAATTATATGGGGAGGGTGGATAAAGGAATTATATGTAGTGGGGAGGGTGAATCAAGGAATTATATGTTTGCAGTGAGGGTGGATTAAACATTTATATGTAGCAGAAAGGGTGGTAAGGATACACTTATAACTCTACATACATGTAGTAGCTTAATGCTTGTTAACTTTCGTTAAAATACAGACCTTGACAACCATATCATGAAGATGACTAGAATGTTACAGTTCACACAGAATGCTGACATTGTAAGAACAAATGTGTGACTAATGGTCAGTTAGAGAGACGATGCACACAGTAATACCTAAATGTCAAGACAAACATCTACTGACATCAGGAATTTACATACACCCCTGAAAACATAATAATCCACCACTACTTGAAAATATAAAGTTTAAGTTAATTTCTTAAAACTACTTAGTCTACCACACCAAACATACATGTAACACACGGTTTTTCACAGGAATCTCAAATTAGATGAAATGTATCATAAACATACAATCATGTGGAGTTTATGCATATTTTGTCCTATATATGTTAACATTGATTTTTACACCTCTGTAGTTGAGTATATATCATCAAATAATGGACAGGGTCCTGATCACTGGAAATGACTGGACGCTATGGTCGAGTGAGTATATTCCAGTAGACAATGGACATGGTCCTGATCACTGGACTTGACTGGACGCTACGGTCGAATGAATTAGTTTCTCCTCCACTAGGCCCGAAGTCAACCTCTGTCGTAGTGTAACACCGTCTGTGTCAGTATTGTCACAACCATTACGTACACTAAAACCATTTCTATGTATTTCATTGGATAATACTGCCCGAGTTTGACTGTAATCTTTATTCCCATTGGCTAGTAGTTTGTGATCTACACTGCCATTGGATATTGTCTTCTCATATACTGGATTGTCATGAGAACAATTATTTGATATGTTATGGCTACCATTCTGTTTTGATTTCCTATCATGAACTTTGTTCCCTGAATTCTTATCAGAAGAACCAGATAAAAACTTGCGGGAAATTTTCTTCCACGCATACTTCACAATACTTATCCAGAAAATCCAGCTAATTCCGTAGATTGTGACGGCACCTAGTCGACCCCACATATCCGTGTCCTGACAGAAATACGTATACAAGAGATAGGACCCTATTCCAATACGGAAAATTCCAAACATGCTCATAAAAGCTATCTCGACCATGGATGCAGTAAGGGTACCATGGTTACCAGTTTCCCTGAGGAACCACCTTGCCTGTAGCAATGGATTTGTTATTTCGCTACCAAACATTGTGGCAATCATTTCTGTCCCATAATACCCTGTTACCACGGCTACCGTCATTCCTACTATGCTTAAGATATGATGACTCAACATGGCAGGACCTGCAAACAATAAGAATAAGTATTTAAATGAAAAATAAGTAATTCATCAAATATGTAATATGTACATTTTAATGTTTCAATTTGAGTATGTCCAGAGTTGTATTCCCCAATCTTATTAATCTAACTACAGTAAAACTTCCTTATCTCGACATGGTAGGGACCGAGAAAAATAAGTTGAGATATCGTTAGGTCAAGAAATCCGAATTTGAAAGTTAAATTGATATTTTTCGCTGTACTTTGTATTATACATTGTTTCATTAGCACCGTTGTAGCATATAACAATAACAGACATGACACAAGACGGATATGTTATACCATGTTTTATCCACATCTCATTGCAAATAAACATATACATGTACGTGACATTTTACAATAAACATAATGCATGTGTGTTATCTTAACAAACCTTTCTCTATCTCAGTGATGGCTTCCTTCTTAGTCTCAATAGAACTGACTTTTAACTTGGGCATTGGTTTTACCTGAAAGTCGGGGCGGGAAACGCAGGGAGACATGGGGTGAGGAGAACATATTTGTGACATTACAACAATGAATTTGATGAAAATCCAAGGCCTTTTTAAATGTTTACATGTGATTTAAGTTTGCTGATAGCTTGTTCTTGTAATAATGTAATGTCTCTAAACTATACTATATTATCACTAGATCAAATTTTAATTAGTACCACCTGTTATCCACATTACTAATTTCATCATTTATAATTTAGATGAAATCTTAACAAGAATCATCATCATCCTTCACACACTTAAGTTAATAAGTCAAGCCGTCGACACGCGTGGGCGGTAACGGTCGAGTAACTACGCCACGCGGGTACAGCGGTAAGATCAATAAAGCAATTAAGTCGTGGTCACCTGTAGAAGCCAATATCGTGATAAATCAGGTAAATCAGGACTGAAAAGTTACGTCGAGATAAGCATGGTAGTCAACATATCGTATGTTGAGACATCTGATGTGAATTTCATCATTTTATTAAAAAATTGGTCGGGAACCTGCAGTTTATGTCGAGATAAGCCGGGCAGTTGAGATATCCGATGTCGAGATATCGAAGTTTTACTGTAATTGCACAGTGAATTTCAAAGCCCAGATGGTATAAATGCAAAAGTATATCCACTATATGCTTGTCAGAATCACAAAGCACAGTGCGTTTATCCCCTGAATTAGTAAATAATACCACATATAATTATACGACATATATTTATACCATATCCTACCACATGTAATAAAATTATGCCATTGGAATTATATCACATAAAATCATAAGCCAGCGTGGCCTAGTGGTATCGCGCTCGTCTTCTGATCGGAAGGCCAGGGTTCGAGTCCCTTTCTGGTCATGCTGGTGTCCTGTCTTTCGGATGAGACAGTAAAAACCAAGGCCCCATGTTGTAGTATGCATGGCACGTAAAAGATCCCTCACTGCTTTGGGAGGGTCCGTTGCAAAGGTCAAAATCTGTATGCCCCACATTAGGCAGATGCCTTCACCATATACATGAAATATTCGTGGTGTGACCATAAACAAAAATCAATCAATCATAGAATCATACAATATAATCAACAACATACAATCACAGCCTATATAATCATACTTTTGTATAATCATTCCACTTATACATGTAACCATACAACACATTTTCGTACCACATACAACATACCTGAGATAATTATGTCACTTATTATGGAGGTCATCCAAATTTTCTTTAGACTTGCCAATTTGACGACCTGATATTTTTCCCCATTTCGAGCCATGATACCATAAACAATCTTACCCCTTATAATGATACAACATATATGGTCATACCACATATATCTCTTATAATATAATGCCACATAATCATACCACATATATCATACAGCCCTGGACATACATTTGGATGTATTATAATAGAAAATGTCTATTGTATCATATTTTAATACTGATTACTGCGATATATGTCACACATACTGTGATCGTGTGTCCCACTGTGATCGTTCATCATACATACAGTGACCATGTGTCACACATACTGTGGTCATGTATCACATACTGTGATCCTGTCACACATATGGTGATTGTGTGTCACACATAATATGATTGTGTATCACATATACTGTGATCATGTGTCACACATATTGTTATCATGTATTACATATACTGTGATCATGTGTCACACATATCTATCTGGTTTTTGCACACAGAAATACCAGTATGCAAAAATAGTTTTATGAGCTCAATGTACACAGAGAGGCAATTATAGTACCTGTTTTCAAAATTCATATTTAACATACCACTATCTGTATTTTTATGACGAAAAATGGTTAAAACAACAAATATTACATGCAGCTTGACCTGAGGTACATACACAAAATTAAGGCCTCCATCAAAAATACTCTGTAGAGAATCTTTTTTAAGGGCAAAGTGTATGGTATGATGAAATGTGACCTTCATATAAATCTAAATACAGATACATATAATCCTATCGCAGGCTAAATGTTTTATATTAAGCTTTATCTATTACTTACCCTCAGTCTGGAAGTATAGGCACCATGATAAATCAAAGAGGAAATAACCCAAACATATCATGATGGTGACATTCTGTAGAGGTGTTGATGGACCAACTGCAAAACAAAGATTATACTAAATTTAAGGAGATACATACATATATATTTATTTAGTGCACTAAAAACAGGTTTAGAGAATTAATGTCAACTAAGTTATGGATAAGATATAGATAGCTTATTGAAGGTGCAACAGGTTGACTATTGGGCTTTTCTTTTTTTAAATATTCATTTTGGGTGTGGCTAGCCCCACAGGAGATGGTTACTCCTCTTGAGCACTTGATCTCCTCTCTGACACGAGATGGTTACTACCCTTGAGCACTTGACCTCCTCCCTGATTTCTAGGTGTCCCTGAATGTGCTGCAGTGATGAAAGCATCACAGAGACACAGCACCAGTTGCAC
The DNA here is from genome assembly GCA_035048485.1 of Pteria penguin. Taxonomy (NCBI): domain Eukaryota; kingdom Metazoa; phylum Mollusca; class Bivalvia; order Pterioida; family Pteriidae; genus Pteria; species Pteria penguin. The sequence continues at coordinate 6,081,051 of CM068589.1, read as the reverse complement.
ATTTTACATTATGATATAAAAGTTAAAATCATAAATTTATATTATTGGTTGTTTTATACCAAACTGACTGGTCAGTATTTATTAATGGAGGAAACAGGTACACCAAGAAAAAGACCATCCAAATTTCCAGAACAGAATGAAGTAAGACTTACCAACATCTGTGAAAGGCCACGGCCCCTGTACAAATCCGCACCAGGAGCAGAGGAGAGTAACAATGGACGCATGGATGGCAGTTACAGTACGGCAGTGCCACTCGTTGCTGCGGTGTGGGAGAAAGTGGCACAGCAGGAAGTAGAGGGAACTCCAAAGGAAGGAAAACATCACCACATTAAACATACAGCGCTCCATGGTGACAGGGGATGACGACAAAATTCAATCTGTAAAAAATATTACAAGGTTCTTTGCTCATATTCCAGTTATGACTTTACACACAGCATTTACCTGCATGCCCGGATCCAGAAATTTTTGTCAGAGGGGGTCCAACCCAAAAAGGTAAATTTTTCTCTTAAACGAAGGGGTGGGGGGGTGTCCAACCCCCAAAATGCCCAAATATTACCTTTTTTTGGTAAAATTTTCGGATTCCAGGGCTGGACCCCCTACCCCCCCTCTGTATCCGTGCATGACCTGGGACTAATTCTACTGATATCTATACATAAAAATTCTCCATGTGTAACTGACATGATGTAAATAATGAGAGTTTTGTAGCTTGTCAAAGACAACCCAAGCATACGGACATTATCAATAGTTTCCCATAGCACACAGAAAATACAAGTTTTTTGGCAGAAATTGCATAGGACAAAACGAGAACTCAAGAATAAAGTGATTTGTGCTACATGTATTGCTAACATTCTCCAAAAATAAATCCAATTTTTGCAAAATTTCTATATTCAAACCTGAATTGGACCACTGCACACAGTGCAAAAATTCCACATCACCATGTGACTGTAGTGTACCCTACAGCAACAGAACTGCTACCAACTTACAAATGTACTCTTCCAAAAATATATGTAAACAACTCACTTCAAATCTAACACAAATTATGGAAGCTGATCATGAAAATCCTTCAGGTATGTGGTCACCCGAGATCTCCCGAGTCAAGAGTACACGGACTTTCACTGACCAAGGTGGACAAGTATGTGGACAGAGTGACCATTATCTATACACTATCTAGAGTGACCATTATCTATACACTATTTAACCAATACACTAATCTATTATTGTGTTATCATTATGTTTGTGATACATGAAGCTTCTCAATCTGACCATGACCTAGATATATTTACACACCTGACCTAGATATACCCATCTCCATGACATACCCATATACATGTTATACCCATATCCATCATACAGTAGAGTCCTGGTGTTTTGGAGAAATTACACAAAACACTGTGAGAAAAACACACCAAATTACAGTGGGAGTCCAGGTGGAAATTTACCTGAGTTCATTCACACCTGTTTATTGTGTAATTCTTGAGTTACACCTGGATGTGGCCCACTGTAGAGGATGGAAAAATTAGATATATCCCTACACATGACATACCCATAAAAAGCATATAAATGAATTAGATATAACCGTATCTAATTCACATAAAATATCCATATATGCATGATATACCCTCATACATGATATACCCATACGTATGATATACTGATATATACATGATATACCCATACGTATGATATACTGATATATACATGATACACCCATATGTATGATATACGGATATATACATGATATACCCATACGTATGATATACTGATATATACATGATATACCCATATGTATGATATACGGATATATACATGATATACCCATACGTATGATATACGGATATATACATGATATACCCATATGTATGATATACGGATATATACATGATATACCCATACGTATGATATACTGATATATACATGATACACCCATACGTATGATATACTGATATATACATGATACACCCATACGTATGATATACTAATATATACATGATATACCCATACGTATGATATACTGATATATACATGATACACCCATACGTATGATATACTGATATATACATGATACACCCATACATATGATATACTGATATATACATGATATACCCATACGTATGATATACTGATATATACATGATACACCCATACGTATGATATATGGATATATACATGATATACCCATACGTATGATATACTGATATATACATGATACACCCATACGTATGATATACTGATATATACATGATACACCCATACTAAATATACGGATATATACATGATATACCCATACGTATGATATACTGATATATACATGATACACACATACGTATGATATACGGATATATACATGATATACCCATACGTATGATATACTGATATATACATGATATATACATAATATACATGAACTAGATATACCCAATTACCCATATACATGATATACACAGTCTCATACATGAAACACATGTACACATATACATGACATACCCATACATGATATACTTATATACATGATATACTTATATACATGAACTAGATACATGTATACCCATACACATGACATATACATGAACTAGATATGCCAATATACAAGATATACTTACAATATATACGAGTTAGACAACCCATATACATGGTATACTTATATACATAACATGCCTATGCACATGATATACAATGATGACAGTGAAGACAAGGAGGAGGAGGAGGAAGAAGAAGATTCTAAGAATGACTAATCTATATGTATTTCTGAAAACTCTGCTATTAAAGATGAAATGTATTATGAATTTGAAACAGGAATTCAAAATTCAAATTTATCAAAATTAAACGCTTTCTATCTAGATTAGTAGAATTTTCCTCAGGTCACTAAAAGTTTGGGACAGACTCGCCCTTTTCACTAGTGGAGTAAAAAAGTTTTCGTAAAGACTGGAAATGCATCTGGCAGATAGCATTACATGTACAATGTAAATGACATAATCTGGATGCGAAATAAAATAAGAATAGAACATATACTTAACAGTAAGATGTACTTGAATAAGATTTACATTTCTAACCCATAAACCATAATTAGTATGCAGTCTCATGGATATAATTTGCTGCTAAAGTGAGCAAAACTGCAACACTTGAACAGTCACTTATCTCTGGCAAGACTACATCATAATCCTGATCATAGTATATCACAAGAACTGTGGCACAGACTGTTGAACATTCGAGTGAATGTCTTAAATGAGAGGTTGGTGCAGTCTCCTATGTATCCCGCAACAGACTTGGTGTTGTCAGTTATGGTGAAGCACTTGGCTTGAGGTGCAGACAATATGTACTGTGCAACTCTGTAAGTACACATGTATATTTCAGAGGTTGTTTACCTCCTGCTTCCATGTCGTGATATAAATGAAAAATTGTTGAAAGTGACATTATGAACTCCAATCATAGGTAATGCTTGACAAGAAGAGTAAGTGTATTACTAACTCAAATCTCTTCTCATCCCTCTCTCGAGGAGATATGGGTTAGAATCCCACTCACCTCTCATGTACATGTCATGTAAATAGCACTTGTTCTCCAATCAATCAACCACCTTAATGTCCAGTCCATAAGTCCTGTGCTCCCGAAAAATCAACACAATTTTTGTTCAATTTGTGAAATCCTGAGGTATAGGAACTTCTACTAAAAGACTGACCATTGTCATAAATAAAAATAGATCAAATAATTTAAATACACTGGTATTCTTTGGGATAAAGCCGATTTTGATTTACATACATAGGGGATTTTTTATAGTAAGATTCGCCATGTTTATGTTTACATGTACTACAGGGATTTTTTATAGTAAGATTCGCCATATTTATGTTTACATGTACTATAGGGGATTTTTTATAGTAAGATTCGCCATGTTTATGTTTACATGTACTATAGGGGATTTTTTATAGTAAGATTCGCCATGTTTATGTTTACATGTACTATAGGGGATTTTTTATAGTAAGATTCGCCATGTTTATGTTTACATGTACTATAGGGGATTTTTTATAGTGAGATTTGCCATGTTTATGTTTACATGTACTATAGGGGATTTTTTATAGTAAGATTTGCCATGTTTATGTTTACATCACTGCTCGTGCTGCACTATTTGATAATTTAATCTGCTTTACCTATGAGCTCCATTCCAGATTTCATGTAATTGGCCATACTTACTTTAATTCTACACTATGACCATAATTATGCTCATGCAATATTATTTGGCTTCTATGGGTGTGCAAGTACATGTAAGTATATGCAAACAAATGAACCAAAAGTCTTTGCCATTCAAAATGCACGTATGGCAATACTGCTCAGTTTTTAACTCAGAGCGTAGATATAAAAATGTATATATATATATAAGAGGAGCAGGAGAAGGAGGATGCCAATTTAATATCTTTTATAATTTTTTTTGTTATAGATCTAAAGTGAATAGAATTATAATGATTTCATTTTGTTATAAGTTCATAATTTTATTTACTCACCAAACATCTCAAGTACTAACATCTGCTTCAAGTAGCTTTACTTAAAAGCATACAAAATACTACTGATAAACAGTGTTAACATATTATTTTCCTAGTTTCCAGAATGTCCGGAAGTTCTATTAATGTATACTCTGTAAAAAACATCCAAAACCGAAAGAATCATATTGCCCTGTGAGGCTTTTATCTCGACTGCTACATGAAGTATAACACTCAACTTGTGAGTACTCTTCATATTGGAAGAAGAAAGAGGGAAAGACAATGATGTGACAGGGAAAATCCTTGAAAAAGCTTCCTTATGTGCCCCAATACAGATCTGCAACAAATGTGTGCATAAATGTTGTATGATAAAAGTGAACGAGTTTCCATCACTTTAGGCAGTGCCTAGACACACCACAAATCAAGATAAGGTGACAGGGGTAAAAACCAAGGTCCCATGTCACGGTAGGCGTGGCACATAAAAGATCCATCACTGCTTCAGAAGAGTCCATTGCAAAGGTATAAAATTTCTATGTGATGCATCAAGCAGATCCTGTCACCATATACATGAAACTATCGTGGAGTGATGTAAAACATTAATCAATCAATCAATACCAATGGCTTGTACTGGGAGTCACTGCCTCCTCTTACAAACTTTATCTCATGGAAACCGGAGTCACTGCCTCCCCTTACAAACTTTATCTCATGGAAACCGGATTGTCTGGAGCCGCTTTATCTGGGGTCATTTTGTACTTTGACTGGAATGGACAATTTTGTACATGGATTGTCCTGTTTTCCACTGATGTGACGCTACAGTGCCCGCCACTTAATTGAATGTCGCATTATTGAATATTTCGTTTTACTGAATAAGATGCTGAAATCCAAAACCGTTCTCTATTAAATCTATTGAAAATCCGTCACGTATTACACTAGAATAAAGAAGCAACTTCGTTTATTTGAATAGCGCGATTATCCTACCAAGCATAGCTTTGTTAAAACTTCACAGTATCACGCCCAAGGTCATGTTGTTTACTACGGTGCGAGTGACCTATCAATTAGATATAAATGGTTTCACACCTGTCCAGGTAAAAGCTGTTGACCAAATCACACGTTACATGTCGAATAGGCCGTAGCGGAAGGGATGAAAGGATTAATTAATTATCAACTGCCAAAGCCATATCGTGCGCAAGATCACCGAAAACATCGACAAGATGATGCTGTCAGCCAACGGCATTGCGTGAAGACTGACCCTACTAGATGCCGTCCACTTACCCAGTAAGGCCTGGCGCACCGTCAAGCCCACAACTATCGCCAACTGCTTCCGAAAGGCTGGCTTTGTCTCGTCAGACAACGACGCAACCGAAACTGACAATGTCCGGTCGCCAGAGGAGTTGATAGCTAGACGCTTGATGCCTTCATCACAAACGATGGCAACCTGGAGAGCTAAGCTGCCCGGACTGAGGAGAAAATATGTGCCAGTTTCCCTGAAGACGAGACCCGACCGTGCGACACCAATGATGACGAGGAGGCTGAAGAAACGGCACCAGTAATGCATAGCGAACGTAAAGATGCAATAGCCATACTATGACGATTCCTTGAGGAAAAGTAAAGCGATGACTTCAGCCTGTTCTATTAGATTGAAAATTGAAATTTTACTTGCTTGAATATGCCTTTTAATTTGCCTTTGTTAAAATAAATTGCTGAACCCGTCTTGTGTCTTTGATCACGGTGGCCATACGACTGAGATACAATTACATGTATTTCAATAGACAGCGGATTTATCTTTACGGTCAGACGAGCAGGTGTAATGTAGCTATTTAATAACATTTGGTCACTGTACTTAAAAACGCAGTTGCAAAATTATCGAAAATGTAGTCTATTGACTTTCATGTAGCTCAAGGAAACAAGAAGAGGATCTAAGAGAGGTAACTCTAGTGTATCTATATATAGATACATGTACAATGATTCCATTAAAGATACCGCGAAAGTTATACACGTATGCAATTCTTGCACAATCTGTCGATCTTCTGGTCTTTGAAACTGCATTCGTTCATCACGCCGTGTAATTGAATATTTGTTTATTTGAATAATAAAGTCCTGACAAATAGCTTATTCAATTAAGCGGCTTGCACTGTATTTCATTTATTTTCTTACTGCGGAATATCGGCATCCCGGCATAGGTCCAGGTCATATCGCCCCATTTACATTTCGCCCCAAACTATTATGCCCCAAGTTCAGAATGCCCCAATTTCATAACATTCCCGTCTAGTTTCAAAACACCCCAACTGACTTTTGATACCCTTAAACCACGTTTCATTACGCCCAATGTCAATTTCAATACACCCATTTAGTCAGATCCATTACGTCTCAGGTTGATTTCACGCCCACATCAGTTTCATTGCACCCCAGATATTTACAATATACAGTCCATTTTTGCAGGGAAAAATCAGACAACACAGCGTTTTATATTTCAAGTGTTTTTCAGGAATCACAGCGTTTTTTAAATCCCCTGTTATTTGCAATTATAAATTTTCTAGATTCTTCAGGAAGTATACCTGTGAAAGTTGGGCCTCTCCAGGAAAGTGTGAAATCACTTAGGTATGAAAGTTATCCGGTGGGATAGTGGCTGATAAATTCCAAAAGAGTAGTTTTATTAAGCCCCAAATCAATTTCATTACGCCCATGCCAGATTCATTACGCCCCGGGCCCCAGATCGGTTTCAAGTTTTGAAGAAGACTAATGCCACACACTCGTTTTGGGGCGCCTAGGGGAGGGGCTAGGGTGTTAATTGCCGCATCAAGAATTTTAAACTGTAAAAAAACGATCTAATGCCCTGTCTGCGTCTATATCAAAATAACAAAAATGTGGATTACATTGGATCATTTCTGATTCGAAATATGATCATTATTTAAAAGTCATATATGCTTTAATTTGTTGTACTGGTAAACGTCATTGTTTATTTAAAAAGTGATAAGACATGTCACAACCGTCTTCAAAACAGTTTCGAGTCCCCTAGCAGACTTCCGAGATTACAAAAACAAAATGACGGCATAAGAGGGCATGTGGTAATATGCACGAATCTCATCTTTCATTAATTGATTGATTTTTGTTAAACGTCACACCACAAATATTTCACGTATGTGGTGACTGCATCTGCCTGATGAGGGGCATACAAATTTTGACCTTTGCAATGGACCAACCTGAAGCATTAAGGATCTTTAACGTGCCATGCATACCACGATACAGGGCCTCGGTCAGGAGTCCAGCGCGATACCACTAAGACACGCCGGCTTTATCATCTTTCATTATCACACCCACCCCCTTTATTATATTCTCATCGTCCCGATTATTCATTCCCAATCCGAAATTTTTCCTCTCATTTTGACATTTATGTCGGGGCGTAATGAAATGGTAATGAGGTGCACTACACAAAACTGGGGTGTACTAAAACCAGATTGGGGCGTAATGAAATTGGGGCGTTTTGAAGTTGGGGCGTAATAGTTTGCGGCGAAACGTAAATGGGGCGATATGACTGTAATCCACTGATCGGCATACCCACTCATGACTCAAAATTGATTGACATTACACTGATTAGCACGCTCGGTTTGCCGCACTTGTATTGCAGAATGTGAAGAGATTTGATGCATAAAAAGTACATCATACCATAATGTAACACATAAAGAATTTATCTTTGCTGTTGGTACCTGAAATTATTCCATGCTATTTTATTTTCCTCTTGTTGACCAAACACAATTTTGTCGTCAGTGTGTACCGGAAATCTCAAACACCTGTTAAGGACCGCACTGCATTCCTTCTATTTGTTCATTGGTTCAAATTAATCGAACCATATGTTAAACACATTTATGTAAATAATAAACATGTACTAATGTATATAAATAACTGACAATTATAATGCACTACAAGTAGTACAGCTTTAGTTCGTATTGTCATTTATTTCTGGAAAGTAATACGGCAGTGAATAATCACGACGTCATTTGATTGTTTACATTCTCCGTGACAACAACTCTAAATCACTTCGAGTCAGCAGTGGCGGTAAGTATAAAAGAATTTTCAAACTTTTCCGTTTCAAACCAACATAAAAAGTTATTAAAACTTAAAAAACATACAATTAAATACAATATAACACAGATATATACCGTAGCATACATGAACAGTTTGGTGCAAGCACCAAAGTTTGGGCCGGAATGCCACCGAATGGGGTGTTTGATAAAATTGCAAAGGTTTTTTAAAAGCAGAATACTGTACTTAACGTTTTAAAATATGTATTTGATCTAGATTTATACAGTCATGAGACTGTTTATTAACAGACACAAAACCATAGGGATAAACCACAGATGTATTTATAAATTTTCAAAATCGCTTTGAACAGTTGATATTTGAGCTATATGTACATGTACAGTATATCATATATTCTGCGTTCATTTAGATCCATTCAGTACATCACGGCCGGATATAAGGCAATAGCGAGTGTATTTGTCTCACCAATTCATGGCCGTAGGAACCGGGGAGGGGACCCCCCCCCCCCCCCCACACACACCAGTCATAATTGTTTCATAGGTTGCTATCTGATTTGCTAAATTGTTTTCATTTAATCATCTTTAACATGTAAATGATTTGCAATAAGTTGTAGTGCAGCAGTACAGCATGTATAAATTTATTCTATTTCTGAACATTAATACTACAAGTTATTTTTCAGAGACATATATACACATGTGTATATATGTCTCTGTTATTTTCATACTAAAAAGTGTCCGGGCTCTGGAAAACATTTACTCATGCAAACAGCCATTTTCAAGGCAGCAACATCCCCCCTTTCCAGACTGAATAGTGGAAAATAGTAGTCATGGCAGGCCGGTCAACCGTCCTTTCAAAAATTTCAAGATCCGACTATGGTCATGTATAAATATGTCTCTGATTCAAGCAAGACTCCTTGGCACAAAAAGTGTCTTAAAACAGTGGTATCATATTGCAAATGAGTTTTGGTTTACAAGTTTGGCACCCTACTTTTGAATTGCTTCCTACTGGCCTGTAATTAACCTACATTTGACATGGAAATATACTTAATAATTACCGGGGATACTGATATGTAAAATATTACCGACTGCTTCACATTCTATAAAGCACAACAGTAGACATTCATGGATCCTTAAAAAGAGGTTCCTGGAGACAGGAAGCGTCTCCTGTTGGACTAGCCATGTCTGAGATGAAATGCCCATATCAAATATAAAATTTAGAACGGAGTGAAAAGTAGTACTTTGCAAGATATACATCTATCATTACAGCTGGATGCACCATAATTATGCACTAAACGTCTAAAAGCGCAGCAACAATGACGTCTGCTGAAAAACTTTATTGGCGCCGGAAGTTACCTCCCGGATTTCAGTATTGCTTGGAAACGATGAGTAAAGCTGTCATTCGGGCAGGTCCAGATAATATCTACGACTTCGCAGCTGCCTACTTAGAACATAAACTGACAGAGAGAAATGGTAAGAATTATATGGTATGAGTGATAATATAGTGACCAGGTATGGGCATTCATTTGATCATTCGGATTAAGCACAAAGCCGGACCCAGAAGTGGGCATCAGGTTTAGGGGAAAAGAACCATTACAAAACACTCCTCCCAATTTAACAAAATATTTCATTTCTGCATTGTATTACACATCCGGGTACGCCCCCACAGGTAAGATATTGATCTGATGCCCAATCTAATTAAAATCAGATCTTTTCATATCGCTACGATACTCTCAGCGGAGAGTATCGTAGCAATATGAAAAGATCTGATTTTAATTAGATTGATCTGATGCCATTCTGTTTCCTGCCAGTGATTGACACGTTCGGAACTCCTCGCACTTTCCTAACTGACGGTGAGGTTGTCCCGAATGCTAATGATATGTATAAATATATATACACATAGGACTATGACGTCACCCAAAACGTAATCCATGTGTACGTAATGTTATCTTGGTCAATGACTTATAGGCATATATACTATTACTGTACAGGGTATCCCTTGTAAGGTATTATCATTTTTATCCTTTTATTATCGTACTATGATTTTGATTGTTTGAAACATTGAGGTGATTCTTGGGTCATCTCAGCGTATTAAACGGAGCTAATTTTCTGTGAAATGTGTTACCTGAGCTCATAAATGAAGAAATAATCCAACAATCAAAGTCTGATTGAATGTCTTGGGGTTTTTTTTCTGTTTGTTTGTTTGTTTGTTTGGGTTTTTTTGTTACAATTTTATTATTTCAAAAAATTAAAATGATAAGAAATAAATTAAATATTTTATTGGGTGATGCAGGTATCCGTCAATCATTCGAAAATATTGCACCAATGCGCGAAGCTTTCCGTCGAAATTTTCGGTTGATACCTGCATCATCCGAAAACAAATATACCGATCCTTTCCGATAGCAACCGTTTATTAAAGGTTACATAATGGAGGACTTATAAAGTGGATTTTGTACAGTGGTGACCTTTATTCAAGGGATTTTATTTTGTAATAAAACATAGCAGGAGCACATTCTAAAGTGACTTAATCAGAGAGTGACCTCTTGATGGAAGTGGTCGGTAAGGTAAATTTAGAAGTTTGCCCCAGCGTCCTGGGGGTAGGAAGAAAAAAATGCATTAACTATCTCTTATTCGTGCGAACAATTACCTATCTATTATAGGTAAACATAATACATTAAAATATTGAATGCATACATATAAAAAAAAAACAAACAAACAAAACAAAACACTAAATCTAAGTTCAGTCATGTGTATGCACAGGCCTACACGGACCTTGCGTAGCTAGGCTCTTGAAAGACAGCATTATGACAATGAGAAGAAACCAGTTATACTGGGCATGCAGAATGAAAGGTATAACTCACAAATGTCATTCAAACAAATGTTATTAGTATTATAAATATGACAAAGACTACAACATTTGGACTAAACATCAGTAAAAAGGTATGATTCCTGACTCTCACGATTAAGATTGTTACAGGGAAATGCCGGTGTCGTGTAAAGTCGGATGGATGAGATAGATTAAAGATGTTGAGGGTATGCATTGCTAGAAATCAAATGGACAGACGAACTTATGACATCCACCAGAACCCAGACCGTACACATGACTATAAATCCAATAGACGAACTTATATTATGACATCCATCAGAACCCAGAACGTACACATAACTAGAAATCCAATGGACAGACGAACTTCTGGCATCCACCAGCAACCAGAACGTACACATGATTAGAAATCCAATGGACAGACGAACTTCTGGCATCCACCAGCAACCAGAACGTACACATGATTAGAAATCCAATGGACAGACGAACTGATGTCATCCACCAGCAACCAGAACGTACACATTACTAGAAATCCAATGCACAGACGAACATATGACATCCACCAGAAACCAGAACGTACACAAAACTAGAATTCCAATGGACAGACGAACTTATGGCATCCACCAGCAACCAGAACGTACACATGACTAGAAATCCAATGGACAGACGAACTGATGTCATCCAACAGCATCCAGAACGTACACATGACTGGAAATCCAATGCACAGACGAACGTATGACATCCACCAGAAACCAGAACGTACACATGACTGGAAATCCAATGGACAGACGAACTTATGTCATCAACCAGATATCAGTACATATACATGACCAGAAATCCAATGGACAGACGAACTTATGTCATCCACCAGAAACCAGAACGTACACATGACTAGAAATCCAGTTGACGGACGAACATATGATATCCACAAAAAACCAGAACGTACACATTACTAGAAATCCAATGGACAGACGAAGTTATGTCATCCACCAGAAATCAGAACGTACACATGACTAGAAATCCAATGGACAGACGAACTGATGTGATCCACCAGAAAGCAGAACGTTCACATGACTGGAAATCCAATGGACAGACGAATTTATGACATCCACCAAAAACCAGAACGTACACATCACTAGAAATCCAATAGACAGACGAAGTTATGTCATCCAACAGAAATCAGAACGTACACATGACTAGAAATCCAATGGACAGACGAACTTATGACATCCACCAGAAATCAGAACGTACACATGCCTAGAAATCCAATGGACAGACGAACTGATGTCATCCACCAGCAACCAGAACGTACACATTACTAGAAATCCAATGCATAGACGAACGAACGTATGACATCCACCAGAAAGCAGAACGTACACATGACTGGAAATCCAATGGACAGACGAACTTATGGCATCCACCAGCAATCAGAACGTACACATGACTAGAAATCCAATGGACAGACGAACTGATGTCATCCACCAGAAAGCAGAACGTACACATGACTGGAAATCCAATGGACAGACGAACTTATGACATCCACCAGAAACCAGAACGTACACATGACTAGAAATCCAGAGGACGGACGAACGTATGACATCCACCAAAAACCAGAACGTACATATTACTAGAAATCCAATGGACAGACGAACTTACGATATCCACCAAAAACCAGAACGTACACATGACTAGAAATCCAATAGACAGACGAACTTATGTCATCCACCAGAAACCAGAACGTACACATGACTAGAAATCCAATGGATGATATCCACCAAAAACCAGAACGTACACATTACTAGAAATCCAATGGACGGACGAACTTATGACATCCTCCAGAAACCAGAACGTACACATGACTAGAAATCCAGTGGACGGACGAACGTATGACATCCACCAAAAACCAGAACGTACACATTACTAGAAATCCAATGGACGGACGAACTTATGACATCCACCAGAAACCAGAACGTACACGTGACTAGAAATCCAGTGGACAGACGAACTGATGTCATCCACCAGCAACCAAAACGAACACATTACTAGAAATCCAATGCATAGACGAACGAACGTATGACATCCACCAGAAACAAGAACGTACACATGAATGGAAATCCAATGGACGGACGAACTTATGACATTCACCAGCAACCAGAACGTACACATGACTAGAAATCCAATGGACAGACGAACTTATGACATCCACCAGAAACCAGAACGTACACATGACTAGAAATCCAATGGACAGGCGAACTTCTGGCATCCACCAGCAACCAGAACGTACACATGATTAGAAATCCAATGGACAGACGAACTGATGTCATCCACCAGCAACCAGAACGTACACATTACTAGAAATCCAATGCACAGACGAACATATGACATCCACCAGAAACCAGAACGTACACAAAACTAGAAATCCAATGGACAGACGAACTTATGACATCCACCAGAACCCAGAACGTACACATGACTAGAAATCCAATGGACAGACGAACTTATGGCATCCACCAGCAACCAGAACGTACACATGACTAGAAATCCAATGGACAGACGAACTGATGTCATCCAACAGCATCCAGAACGTACACATGACTGGAAATCCAATGCACAGACGAACGTATGACATCCACCAGAAACCAGAACGTACACATGACTGGAAATCCAATGGACAGACGAACTTATGTCATCAACCAGATATCAGTACGTATACATGACCAGAAATCCAATGGACAGACGAACTTATGTCATCCACCAGAAACCAGAACGTACACATGACTAGAAATCCAGTTGACGGACGAACATATGATATCCACAAAAAACCAGAACGTACACATTACTAGAAATCCAATGGACAGACGAAGTTATGTCATCCACCAGAAATCAGAACGTACACATGACTAGAAATCCAATGGACAGACGAACTTATGACATCCACCAGAAATCAGAACGTACACATGACTAGAAATCCAATGGACAGACGAACTGATGTGATCCACCAGAAAGCAGAACGTTCACATGACTGGAAATCCAATGGACAGACGAATTTATGACATCCACCAAAAACCAGAACGTACACATCACTAGAAATCCAATAGACAGACGAAGTTATGTCATCCACCAGAAATCAGAACGTACACATGACTAGAAATCCAATGGACAGACGAACTTATGACATCCACCAGAAATCAGAACATACACATGACTAGAAATCCAATGGACAGACGAACTGATGTCATCCACCAGCACCAGAACGTACACATTACTAGAAATCCAATGCATAGACGAACGAACGTATGACATCCACCAGAAACCAGAACGTACACATGACTGGAAATCCAATGGACAGACGAACTTATGGCATCCACCAGCAATCAGAACGTACACATGACTAGAAATCCAATGGACAGACGAACTGATGTCATCCACCAGAAAGCAGAACGTACACATGACTGGAAATCCAATGGACAGACGAACTTATGACATCCACCAGAAACCAGAACGTACACATGACTAGAAATCCAGTGGACGGACGAACGTATGACATCCACCAAAAACCAGAACGTACATATTACTAGAAATCCAATGGACAGACGAACTTACGATATCCACCAAAAACCAGAACGTACACATGACTAGAAATCCAATAGACAGACGAACTTATGTCATCCACCAGAAACCAGAACGTACACATGACTAGAAATCCAATGGATGATATCCACCAAAAACCAGAACGTACACATTACTAGAAATCCAATGGACGGACGAACTTATGACATCCTCCAGAAACCAGAACGTACACATGACTAGAAATCCAGTGGACGGACGAACGTATGACATCCACCAAAAACCAGAACGTACACATTACTAGAAATCCAATGGACGGACGAACTTATGACATCCACCAGAAGCCAGAACGTACACGTGACTAGAAATCCAGTGGACAGAGGAACTGATGTCATCCACCAGCAACCAGAACGTACACATTACTAGAAATCCAATGCATAGACGAACGAACGTATGACATCCACCAGAAACAAGAACGTACACATGAATGGAAATCCAATGGACGGACGAACTTATGACATTCACCAGCAACCAGAACGTACACATGACTAGAAATCCAATGGACAGACGAACTTATGACATCCACCAGAACCCAGACCGTACACATGACTAGAAATCCAATGGACAGACGAACTTATGACATCCACCAGAACCCAGACCGTACACATGACTAGAAATCCAATGGACAGACGAACTTATGACATCCACCAGCAACCAGAACGTACACATGACTAGAAATTCAATGGACGGGCGAACTTATGATATCCACCAAAAACCAGAACGTACACATTACTGGAAATCCAATGGACGGACGAACTTATGACATCCACCAGAAACCAGAACGTACACATGACTAGAAATCCAATGGACAGACGAACTGATGACATCCACCAGAAATCAGAACGTACACATGACTGGAAATCCAATGGACGGACGAACTTATGACATCCATTAAAAACCAGAACTTACACATTACTAGAAATCCAATGGACAGACGAACGTATGATATCCACCAAAAACCAGAACGTACACATTACGAGAAATTCAATGGACAGACGAACTTATGACATCCACCAGAAACCAGAACGTACACATGACTGGAAATCCAATGAACAGACGAACTTATGGCATCCACCAGCAACCAGAACGTACACTTGACTAGAAATCCAATGGACAGACGAACTGATGTCATCCATTAGCAACCAGAACGTTAACATGACTAGAAATCCAATGGACAGGCGAACTTATGACATCCACCAGCAACCAGAACGTACACATGACTAGAAATCCAATGGACAGACGAACTGATGACATTCACCAGAAATCAGAACGTACACATGACTGGGCATCCAATGGACGGACGAACTTATGACATCCATCAAAAACCAGAACTTACACATTACTAGAAATCCAATGGACAGACGAACGTATGATATCCACCAAACACCAGAACGTACACATTACTAGAAATCCAATAGACAGACGAACTTATGACATCCACCAGAAACCAGAACGTACACATGAATGGAAATCCAATGGACAGACGAACTTATTGCATCCACCAGAAACCAGAACGTACACATGACTAGAAAACCGATGGACAGACGAACTGATGTCATCCACCAGCAACCACAATGTACACATTACTAGAAATCCAATGCATAGACGAACGAACGTATGACATCCACCAGAAACCAGAACGTACACATGACTGGAAATCCAATGGACGGACGAACTTATGACATTCACCAAAAACCAGAACGTACACATTACTAGAAATCCAATGGACAGACGAACGTATGATATCCACCAGAAACCAGAACGTACACATTAGTAGAAATCCAATTGACAGACGAACTTATGACACCCACCAGAAACGAGAACGTACACATGACTAGAAATCCAATGGACAGACGAACTGATGTCATCCACCAGCAACCAGAACGTACACATGACTAGAAATCCAATGGACAGGCGAACTTATGACATCCACCAGAACCCAGACCGTACACATGACTAGAAATCCAATGGACAGACGAACTTATGACATCCACCAGCAACCAGAACGTACACATGACTAGAAATCCAATGGACGGGCGAACTTATGATATCCACCAAAAACCAGAACGTACACATTACTAGAAATCCAATGGACGGACGAACTTATGACATCCACCAGAAACCAGAACGTACACATGACAAGAAATCCAATGGACAGACGAACTTATGGCATCCACCAGCAACCAGAACGTACACATGACTAGAAATCTAATGGACAGACGAACTGATGACATCCACCAGAAATCAGAACGTACACATGACTGGAAATCCAATGGACGGACGAACTTATGACATCCATCAAAAACCAGAACTTACACATTACTAGAAATCCAATGGACAGACGAACGTATGATATCCACCAGAAACCAGAACGTACACATTAGTAGAAATCCAATTGACAGACGAACTTATGACATCCACCAGAAACCAGAACGTACACATGACAAGAAATCCAATGGACAGACGAACTTATGGCATCCACCAGCAACCAGAACGTACACATGACTAGAAATCCAATGGACAGACGAACTGATGTCATCCACCAGCAACCAGAACGTACACATGACTAGAAATCCAATGGACAGGCGAACTTATGACATCCACCAGAACCCAGACCGTACACATGACTAGAAATCCAATGGACGGGCGAACTTATGATATCCACCAAAAACCAGAACGTACACATTACTAGAAATCCAATGGACGGACGAACTTATGACATCCACCAGAAACCAGAACGTACACATGACAAGAAATCCAATGGACAGACGAACTTATGGCATCCACCAGCAACCAGAACGTACATATGACTAGAAATCCAATGGACAGACGAACTGATGACATCCACCAGAAATCAGAACGTACACATGACTGGAAATCCAATGGACGGACAAACTTATGACATCCATCAAAAACCAGAACTTACACATTACTAGAAATCCAATGGACAGACGAACGTATGATATCCACCAAAAACCAGAACGTACACATTACTAGAAATTCAATGGACAGACGACCTTATGACATCCACCAGAAACCAGAACGTACACATGACTAGAAATCCAATGGACAGACGAACTTATGGCATCCACCAGCAACCAGAACGTACACTTGACTAGAAATCCAATGGACAGACGAACTGATGTCATCCATCAGCAACCAGAACGTACACATGACTAGAAATCCAATGGACAGGCGAATTTATGACATCCACCAGCAACCAGAACGTACACATGACTAGAAATCCAATGGACAGACGAACTGATGACATCCATCAAAAACCAGAACTTACACATTACTAGAAATTAAATGAACAGACAAACGTATGATATCCACCAAAAACCAGAACGTACACATTACTAGAAATCCAATGGACAGACGAAGTTATGACATCCACCAGAAACCAGAACGTACACATGACTGGAAATCCAACGGACAGACGAACTTATGGCATCCACCAGCTACCAGAACGTACACTTGACTAGAAATCCAATGGACAGACGAACTGATGTCATCCACCAGCAACCAGAACGTACACATTACTAGAAATCCAATGCATAGACGAACAAACGTATGACATCCACCAGAAACCAGAACGTACACATGACTGGAAATCCAATGGACGGACGAACTTATGACATTCACCAAAAACCAGAACGTACACATGACTAGAAATCTAATGGACAGACGAACTGATGACATCCACCAGAAATCAGAACGTACACATGACTGGAAATCCAATGGACGGACGAACTTATGACATCCATCAAAATCCAGAACTTACACATTACTAGAAATCCAATGGACAGACGAACGTATGATATCCACCAGAAACCAGAACGTACACATTACTAGAAATCCAATGGACGGACGAACTTATGACATCCACCAGAAACCAGAACGTACACATGACTAGAAATCCAATGGACAGACGAACTTATGGCATCCACCAGCAACCAGAACGTACACATGACTAGAAATCCAATGGACAGACGAACTGATGTCATCCACCAGCAACCAGAACGTACACATGACTAGAAATCCAATGGACAGGCGAACTTATGACATCCACCAGAACCCAGACCGTACACATGACTAGAAATCCAATGGACGGGCGAACTTATGATATCCACCAAAAACCAGAACGTACACATGACTAGAAATCCAATGGACGGACGAACTTATGACATCCACCAGAAACCAGAACGTACACATGACAAGAAATCCAATGGACAGACGAACTTATGGCATCCACCAGCAACCAGAACGTACACATGACTAGAAATCCAATGGACAGACGAACTGATGACATCCACCAGAAATCAGAACGTACACATGACTGGAAATCCAATGGACGGACAAACTTATGACATCCACCAGCAACCAGAACGTACACATGACTAGAAATCCAATGGACAGACGAACTGATGACATCCACCAAAAACCAGAACGTACACATGACTGGGCATCCAATGGACGGACGAACTTATGACATCCATCAAAAACCAGAACTTACACATTACTAGAAATTAAATGAACAGACGAACGTATGATATCCACCAAAAACCAGAACGTACACATTACTAGAAATCCAATGGACAGACGAACTTATGACATCCACCAGAAACCAGAACGTACACATGACTGGAAATCCAACGGACAGACGAACTTATGGCATCCACCAGCAACCAGAACGTACACTTGACTAGAAATCCAATGGACAGACGAACTGATGTCATCCACCAGCAACCAGAACGTACACATTACTAGAAATCCAATGCATAGACGAACGAACGTATGACATCCACCAGAAACCAGAACGTACACATGACTGGAAATCCAATGGACGGACGAACTTATGACATTCACCAAAAACCAGAACGTACACATTACTAGAAATCCAATGGACAGACGAACTTATGACATCCACCAGAAACCAGAACGTACACATGACTAGAAATCCAATGGACGGACGAACTTATGACATCCATCAAAAACCAGAACTTACACATTACTAGAAATCCAATGGACAGACGAACGTATGATATCCA
Source organism: Pteria penguin (assembly GCA_035048485.1). NCBI lineage: Eukaryota > Metazoa > Mollusca > Bivalvia > Pterioida > Pteriidae > Pteria > Pteria penguin. The sequence continues at coordinate 6,061,049 of CM068589.1, read as the reverse complement.
CCAGAAACCAGAACGTACACATTAGTAGAAATCCAATTGACAGACGAACGTATGACATCCACCAGAAACCAGAACGTACACATGACTAGAAATCCAATGGACGGACGAACTGATGTCATCCACCAGCAACCAGAACGTACACATGACTAGAAATCCAATGGACAGACGAACTTATGACATCCACCAGAAACCAGAACGTACACATCACTAGAAATCCAATGGACAGACGAACTGATGTCATCCATCAGCAACCAGAACGTACACATGACTAGAAATCCAATGGACAGGCGAACTTATGACATTCACCAGAACCCAGACCGTACACATGACTAGAAATCCAATGGACAGACGAACTTATGACATCCACCAGCAACCAGAACGTACACGTGATTAGAAATCCAATGCACAGACAAATTTATGACATCCGCCAGCAACCAGGCGTCAGTTGTTAAAAACTTTAACCATTGGTTTTGCTAACTAATGGTTAAATTTCATCTGATTATAGCTTTGAAATGAGGAGACTTTTAGTCATAGTCTGTGTACTGATTTGTAGCATATGAAACTAGCTTTGTAGCATGGTAGCGTAATTGAGATCTTTATATACCTAATGTAGTAATAAAGTGTAATTTAAATACGTAGTATATTGAGTGTAAGTCACATACGTAATGTATAATGAGTGTAATTTACATACGTAATGTGTTAAGTGTAATTAATGTTTTACAGCAGAGATCCAGTGTCTTCCTAAAGAATCATATCTTGTGAAAATGCTGAGAAAGCATTTCCCGGAGGAAGATATCGCATTGGAACACGAGTCCTCTACTGGTATGTATCGACAGGAACCATGACTAAATTAATGGCCGTTTTCTCTCACTTTTTATGTTTGATTCTCAGACCATTCAGCTCATCTGAGACAAGGACTTTATTGACCTACCTTTGTCCGCCATCGTCTGCCATGCATCGTCCTAAAACAATTCACACATTCAACTTCTTCTCAATAAACATTCCTAAGAATTTTATCATACTTGGTAAGAGCTATTTTTTTTATACAAGTGTTGTTCTTTTTCGATGAGATACGTTAAGAAACGGATGATTTGGTCAATTAAGGCACCATTCTTTGAGATACGTTAAGAAACGGATGATTTGGTCAATTAAGGCACCATTCTTTGAGATACCTTTGGGGCTCTTGGCGCCTTTCTTTTTATTTATTTTTTTTTTTTTTGGAAGGGTGGGGTGGGGGGTTGTTGGTATATTTTCGAGCGGGTAACACGTATACACTTGCTATATCAGTACGCGCTGAGAATACAAATTGTGTCAGTCTTTTACTTAACGCTGATACCTGTCTTTTATTCGACTGTTCAATACGGGGCATTGTTTCTTCGCGACAAAAGCAATGTGATTACCATATTATGGAGAGACATAAATGTGAGTCACCATCTCGCACTTTTGATGATAGGATGGGCATATATACATAGCAAATGTGAAGCGCCCCCCTTTCCCTTCATTTTTACTAAATAAACGTGTAGTGCAACAATTGTAAAATAAAACAAATGATATTAAAGTCTTCATATACCCATGCATTCCGTCATTTTTTATATAACTTAAAAACGCAGATTTTTTCCGCTGAAGAAGAAATAAACGAGAAGACTTTTGTGCTGGTAGAAGTCGGTAGCCGCCCCCCCCCCTCTCTCTCTCTCTCTCTCTCTCTCTCATCCTTCAAACACTTGCTGCCAATATAGACCGCGATTTAAGTATTGATGGATCATGCATAATGTACAGATGTCTGTCTACAACCACCTTATAAAATCTATTTTGTTTTATTGCCAATGAAAGGAACATAACTCTTGATGTCTTGATATGATATAAACAATTCTTTTTCCAATTATTGTTGTACCCTCCCTCCCCAAAATTCTCTCTCACTTTCATTTCGAACAATTCATCCTTGTTTATTTGAATGACTCAACGCACGCTCCTTCTTTTGCACGTCCAGATGTGAGAAAGGCGCACTCAGTGTATGCGTTTGTGTATTGCTTCAATCTTATAAAGGAACATGGCTTCTTCTTAAATCGACTCCTTACGAAATCGTATCTGATTCACGATAGTTTGTCATAAAAAGCTGACTAAAAATGAAAATAGACTGCACAGCTTGGTTGATGTGAAATAACAAATAATAATCCCTGCAGTGTGAACAGGATATAGTATGTTTTAAACCCAACTCCGGAAAGTCTTAACAAACTTCGGTGTTTTCCGTCGATTCGTACTTCTTCCTTGGATTTTAAGGCCAACATTTCATCATGGGAGGGCTATTCAGCAAATTCCGCCCCTCCGCTGCCAATGCAGGTAAGCTGTTTGTTCAATACCCGTCCATTGTCACTGGGTACACGAGTGACGGGCCACGAGTCACGTTGAATGTGCCAGGAGGTGATTAATACGAAAGGAAGATAAAATAGGAAAAGGGGGAAGTTTGAAATAATCATTGCAGTCCATGATCGACATTTTGTAATGTGAAAAAAATGAACGGGATGGGCGCCGTTAAGATTTTGATTGATAAGGTGTATGGATGCTGATTTATAGTTGATTATAACGTGATACCTCGAGTATAGTAGAAGAGAAAGAGAGAGAGAGAGAGAGAAGGGGGTTTTCTTGTTTGTTCGTATGAAAAGGTTAGAAAAATATGGAGAGAGATTTAAGTAAATTTTATTTTATGCGCATCAAGACGAAGAAAAAAAAATTGGGAAGCTCAGATAAAAGCTCGCGCTATACATTGCACTCAACTTGCCAAAACGAGGAGGAAGGTACAAAATCATTATAATATACATCATATGAGCCCCAGGAGATAGCACTGATAAGTCCTGGATAAAGTCTAGGGAATATATTGAAGTATACGAACACATGCAAATCTAAACATCTTATCCTATAGGGCACGATGTTCTGATTATGGGGGTCGTTCAAATAGTGTCAGCAAAATACTGCATCAAAATGCCACGTTTTTAAACCTTTTAATTTATTTACAACTCTGAGTGCTTATACACCTATTTTATAGTCAGTTAAAACTTTGTATAATGCGTACACAAAGGAAATAAAAGCTTGAAATTTTATTACACTCAGGAAGTCATTTGATTGAGGGTCGCCTAAACGGGAATCTACGTAGATTGTTATATCAAATTCCTGTTGTTAAATTGGGTTAATGAACTTGTGGTCAGAATATGTGGGTATACATGCGTACCGAATGATTTGAAAGATGTTATCAATAGAATTGCTGATAAAGCAGTTAAGGAAATGTGATAAGTGATTTGAAAATTAACAGAGACCATAAACAGAGTGAGTGGATTGATATTCTGAAATGACAGACGGCGTTGCAACGAAACGAAAATTCTGTTGTTTCAGCCATTACATATGCACATAAGCCTTGTCTGACATTGCAGAGACTGCACATGTTCTTCAAGTCTGTGGAAGAAAAAAAAATCAGCAGTTTCGACAGTAAAGTAACACTGAACTTGCATTTTGAAAAAAATACGTGAACTTGAATTTAAGTGGGGATATGTTTGAAGCATAACTCCTTTGTACGACCCTACAATACAGATATCCTTCGTCCGTTTAACGACTGCCCTCGACGCTGATGATGATTGTGCCAGTGGAAGAGCGAATAAGCAAAACTCTTTGACAGTCCCCTGTAGACGACCTAAGGTGTAACGCTATCATGCCTATAGACCGAATTCCTTTCTCATTACATAAGACAGCCAGAACTGTTTTGCACAGACAGTCGAATGTTTTCAGTATCTCCCGTTTACTTTCTTTGTTTTCAAATTGAAACAGCATGCTACGCCAGCCGATGTGTTATCATTGGAACCGATGAGAAGCAACTGACACATGGAGGTGACGCGAGGGGCGATATACACGTTCATAGATGCGGGAATATATACCGTGTACCTTTACCCCGGCCCTCTTTTATTCCACATTATTTTCATATGAAATGTTTGATAAATATACATATATGTAATATGTGAATATTTGTATTCATGGTATATCTATTACATGTATATGCAAGTGAAACATACATAGATATCACAATTTGTGTTAGTGATATCGTTATATCACTTTTCTGGTCACATCTAAAAATAGCATCCACAATTGATATTGCAGTCTATCATATTGGTCAACTTCCATATCAGATTTGAACCTTAAACCACACGGGACTTTAATTTGAATTTCCGGCACGAGTTCCCTATATTTCTTTGCTGGATTCCCTATACATTGATGTGTTGCCTATAAATCTATTGTTCGTGAAATTGCAATCGTTTCTAGGGATGAGCCAAACGTAAACGTAGACGTAAACTTTGCTAAGAAAATATTTGTCTCCTCCCTAAAGAGTTCCAAACGTAACGTACACCTTCTACAACGCTTACCAATGTAATTACGTATGAACATATACTCAAGAAACTTCAAATGACGTAGACGCAATTTAAATCTAGTCGCAAAGTTTATGTCTACGTCTACGTTTGGGGTTACGAGATTTAGTGAAACTCATTCCAGGGTCGTAGGAAGCATTTGAAAAAAGTGGATAGGTGGGTGAATTCATTATTGTTTCGTAATGTTATAAATATTGTCCATAATCGGTCAAAAAAGAGGGAGAAGAGGCAGTACTTGCACACCAGACTAGGTAAAGTTGTGCTACAAAAAAACCCCAAATAAACAAAAATAAACAAACAAATATTATCATCGGCCAGAATTGCAATCTCCTTGCCTCATTATGTATTCTGAGTATTCTAACTCAATAACAAATTGATAAGAAATGAAGAATATAGTCATCAAGTCCAGCCGGATTAGAATGAATTTTAACCTCGACCCTAAAGGTCCTATACCATGGTGCAGACGGAATAGATTGGAATTTATCCTCCGACCCCCCCCCTTTTTTTTAAGTGTCCGATACCATGGTACAATGGATTTTATCCTCAACCCTTAAAGGACCAATACCATGGTACAGCCGGAATAGATTGGATTTTATCCTACACCCCCTAAAGGACCAATACCATGGTACAGCCGGAATAGAACAGATTTATCCTCCATCCCCTAAAGGACCAATACCATGGTACAACCGGAATAGAACAGATTTATCCTCCATCCCCTAAAGGACCAATACCATGGTACAACCGGAATAGAAAGGATTTTATCCCCCACCCCCGAAAGGTCGGGTCCCATGGTACAGCCGGTGTAGATTAGATTTTTTCCTCCACCCCAACCCACCCCACCCCCCGCCTTTAGGTGTCTAATACCATGGTATAATCGGAATAGAATGGATTTTATCCTCCATCCCCTAAAAGACCAATACCATGGTACAGCCGGAATAGAACATATTTTATCCTCCATCCCCTAAAGGACCAATACCATGGTACAGCCGGAATAGAGCAGATTTATCCTCCATCCCCTAAAGGACCGATACCATGGTATAGCCGGAATAGAATGGATTTTATCCTCCATCCCCTAAAGGACCAATACCATGGTATAGCAGGAATAGAACATATTTATCCTCCATCCCCTAAAGGTCCGATAACAAGGTATAGCCGGAATAGAACAGATTTTATCCTCCATCCCCTAAAGGACCAATACCATAGTATAGCAGGAATAGAACAGATTTATCCTCCATCCCCTAAAGGACCAATACCATGGTATAGCCGGAATAGAACAGATTTTATCCTCCATCCCCTAAAGGACCAATACCATGGTATAGCAGGAATAGAACAGATTTTATCCTCCATCCCCTAAAGGACCAATACCATGGTATAGCCGGAATAGAACAGATTTTATCCTCCATCCCCTAAAGGACCAATACCATGGTATAGCAGGAATAGAACAGATTTTATCCTCCATCCCCTAAAGGACCAATACCATGGTATAGCCGGAATAGAACAGATTTTATCCTCCATCCTCTAAAGGACCAATACCATGGTATAGCAGGAATAGAACAGATTTTATCCTCCATCCCCTAAAGGACCAATACCATGGTATAGCCGGAATAGAACAGATTTTATCCTCCATCCCCTAAAGGACCAATACCATGGTATAGCCGGAATAGAACAGATTTTATCCTCCATCCCCTAAAGGACCAATACCATGGTATAGCCGGAATAGAACAGATTTTATCCTCCATCCCCTAAAGGACCAATACCATGGTATAGCCGGAATAGAACATATTTTATCCTCCATCCCCTAAAGGACCAATACCATGGTACAGCAGGAATAGAATGGATTTTATCCTCCATCTCCTAAAGGACCAATACCATGGTATAGCCGGAATAGAATGGATTTTATCCTCCATCCCCTAAAGGACCAATACCGTGGTATAGCCGGAATAGAACAGATTTATCCTCCATCCCCTAAAGGACCAATACCATGGTATAGCCGGAATAGAACAGATTTTATCCTCCATCCCCTAAAGGACCAATACCATGGTATAGCCGGAATAGAACAGATTTTATCCTCCATCCCCTAAAGGACCAATACCATGGTATAGCAGGAATAGAACAGATTTTATCCTCCATCCCCTAAAGGACCAATACCGTGGTATAGCAGGAATAGAACAGATTTTATCCTCCATCCCCTAAAGGACCAATACCGTGGTATAGCAGGAATAGAACAGATTTATCCTCCATCCCCTAAAGGACCAATACCATGGTATAACAGGAATAGAACAGATTTTATCCTCCATCCCCTAAAGGACCAATACCATGGTATAGCCGGAATAGAACAGATTTTATCCTCCATCCCCTAAAGGTCCGATAACAAGGTATAGCCGGAATAGAATGGATTCTATCCTCCATCCCCTAAAGGTCCGATATCATGGTATAGCCGGAATAGATTTTATCCTCCATCCCCTAAAGGACCATGGTATAGCTGGAATAGGGTAGATTTTATCCTCCATCCCCTAAAGGACCAATAATTTATTACAGTCGGAATAGAATGGATTTTATTCTCCACCCCTAAAGATCCAATACCATGGTATAAGCGGAATAGAGTGTATTTTGCGTCGAGTATGTGCATTATGCAGTAGGCAACCAAGCAGTGTTTCTTATCATAAATGAATTAGAACCTAACCGAATTACATCAGATTTAGCACGTATATTGTCAAATCACTTTATCGTCCTACTTACGGCACACTTTTCCACACGTATTACTTTTTCTGTCAACTGAGATTTATGCGGTTGTAACCTATTTTGAAAGTAGTTTGAACCAAAATCTGACCCAGATTTTAATACACCTTGGAAGCAGGTTATCGGTTTGACTGATTGAATGGGCATGTGGTGTACCAACTTTCATGCTGATCTGATTGATTTTCGAACAAATATAGAGTACAGGTGCATGGTAGTGGAAAAAACAGTGAAGTTCGCCTTTCATGAAAGAAAACAAAATTTACCCCTGTAAGAATGTCGATAAATTTAATTGATTTTGTACTGCTACGTCACTATGTGTACTCAAGCCGCTGTAGAAGTAAAATTCAAATCAACCACACAATCTAATTTTAGCTTATATACATCAGAGCCATACCGGTATATACACATGTATGTATGTGTCTCTGTATACAATTTTTATTATCTGTTGGTGGAAGCTTTGAAATAAAGAGCTTCAACCAACAGTTAATTCAAGTCTTCAAGCAACAGATAATTCAAGTTATTCCCTACGGAATATTTTGACAGTTTACAATTTTTATGACTAGAAAAATAACCCCTTTTCTGCCATCAGTTTTGTCATTCTCTTTCAAATCAGCCATGGAATTTTGTAGACTTGAGAGTAAGATAAAATGGCACATAATACAATCAAAGCAAGACGATCAGATTGCAAAACTAGAGTAAAAAACCTCTGACGGTCTGACCGGATTGCAGAGCTGCATGAAATCTTTTTACAATAATATAATTACTAAAGTGTCAATTGTAGATCACGCTGACCTGTAACAACTAGTATTTGATATCAGAAATCCGAGCAATGTTTGGTAGTCATGTGAATACTTTTGATAAATATAAAAAGTTATAAAAAGTTATAAGACACTTATATACAAGAGATGTAATTCATATCAACTTGATACTGATGTTTTGCTTTAATCTGAAACTTAACAAAAATATTGTCACAGATACATGGGAAATCTATGCTATTATAGACCTGAGTTGGTTTGCAATACGCTCTAGAGGGACACAAAGAAAATGTAGAAGAACACAATAAGGACTTGAATGAATAAATGACTGATGGGAAAAAAATACTAAGTGTTAAAATTGAATGTATAAGAATATAGAGGTTACAAATTGAAAAAATTAGAAAACAAAATACAGGTAAGTGAAAGAATGAAAAAGAAGTATAGTAAATGAGTTGCCCTTGTTCTGAGATCTGGGTCGTCTGATGTCTACCCTGTATGACTCACTACTTATTTTCTGACTGACCTGGGGACCCTGCACTTTGTTCAGACACAAACAGATCGATGGCTGGCTGCACCTCTCTGTACTCTGTCATTCATAAATTTTACGACCTACCTCCTTGGTCTATATTATTGAAAAGAAGTATAGTTACAGAGTCATTCAGAGCCGCACGTAACGACACCTGGGTGTCAGGGGTAATAGGGGACAGGATTACGAGAGAATTAGCGACTACACCATGTAGCTTAAGGTATAATGGTACAAAGAGATGCAACACCCTATTGTCTACTGCCAAATCATATGACATAATGAAAAAAAAATTGTCTGTCACAGAACACACAGGGACTGATCAAAGAAAAAAATGTAGGTCCCCCTACCCATTGGTGGTAAGGTTTAGTCAAGGAAAGAGATCCTCCTTAGGACAGCAATGGGAGGTACCGTCCGTTAAGCGCTTGTGGACTACCAGTTAGTAACATCGATTGGAGTTAGCAACCTTATAACGTCACAATAACGTACCATTGTTCTTTACGTCATTTTTGCAGTTAATGGCGGTATCCCCCGTTGTCAAGGAAAGGGCTTTTTTCGCCTTTCAGTATGTTTTTTTCTTTCTTTTTTTTTTTTTTTTTTTGTTTTGTTTTGTTTTGTTTTTGGGGTTTTTTTTTTTGATAAAATATTAAAAATTATACCATGTCACATGTCACGGGAAACGGGTGAAAAAGAACCCTCACTGTTTTTGGGGGGTTTTTTTGTGGTCACCGTCACCTCCGTTAACGATTTCTTAAATATTCAAACAAAGTAGTACTTTGGGGTTATTCAGATTCTGCTGTGTCTTAACTCCTCAGTACAGCTCCAAAAGAAAGAATACATTGATTGTGAAAAACAGAGGGCTTACAGGTTAGATATCTAGATAGGACTTTTCACACAGGGAAATCAACATCAAGTAAACGTCACTAGCGCTATGACGTCATGTAGAACAACTGCTCATAATATTTATATATTAATAATTTTCTAGAAACAACAAATAGATAAAAACAATGTCAATATAATTAGGATTTACTATTCTACTCTGTAATCACTAATAATGCATAAGAGATAAAAGCTAGAGGTTGGGGTGTTGAAATTCTGTTCCTACATAATGGTAATGGGTAGCTGGTACAGACAAGCACTATGTTTACTTCACACTCCTCCGTACGATACTGTCGGTATGCTTGATATAGATAATGTGTGTGATGACGTATCACTGGTATGCCGATCACTCGGGGAGCATGCACGTGAAAATATGCCAACATCATTCTACGTTCTTAGAAGGATGGTGAGATGAAAGCATTGACAGGTGAAAGGGACGTAGTGACCGACAAGGGTCAACTCCCCTCTCACATGTGCGTAGGTACTTTATAATGGATCAATGTATAGTACCAAATTAAATAAAAGAATATCAACTTTGGCAATTTATTATATTGGCTTGTTAAAGAAACATTAAATTTTGTACTGTACACGAGTAATGGTATTTATGTTCCTATAGCTATTAAGAATAAATCTTTCCCAAATAATCTGTGTACTATGGGGTATATTTTAACATCACATGACCTTTTTTCTGCTTTCTTTCTTTTTAAACAATGGTGATTAGCAGAGAAAAAATTCTAACTTCTGTCGATTAAATCAAATGATGAAGTTTTATTAATATGAGCAATGGTCAATCACAATTAAAAAGGAGGCTGATATTTTGGACATTCTCTAACGATGTTAAAATCTGTTTTCTTGTAAATGCGAAATTCTTTTTGGGAACTATTTGCTGTTCGAGCACAAGAATAAAGGCGTAGAAACATAGAGTCATGATGTCAAACCGCCAAAAGGTGGAGCTTGTGTGATGCATGTATACCGAAAATGGCGTAGCCAATCAGATGCCCAAAGTTAATCATAATTATTTCAATTATCATGTTCTCGTTTACTATTTCAGTTTTCATTAATTTTAATCAATAGAATGCAAAAGTGAAGCACAAAACGTGGCTAGCGACATGTATATTGTATAAAAGATCACATTGTCTGTCGCATGTTTGTCCATCCGTCACACCTTCGCATGTTGGTCCATCCATCACACCTTGCTTTATCTATCATGGCAAGCGACATGTATAAAGGATCACTATGTCTGTCGCATGTTTGTCCATCTGTCACACCTTGCTTTATCTATCCTGGCAAGCGACAGGTATAAAGGACCACTATGTCGTATGATTGTTTGTTGTTCGTCCGTCACACCTTGCCTTAGTTATTATCCTGGCAAGCGACAGTTGTTTGTCGGACAATGTACTACAAGCGCGAGCAAGTAAATACAGTACAACCGACTTCTGGTTAAGTCATGATCAAATATTTCTGTGAGATGCAGCCCTGGTTCAACTTATGATTCCCCTCTTTTGTTCCCACCTTGAACAGGTTCATTTAAGCGTCATCAAGCAGTAACATCTGTGAATGTCTCATCTCTAGGATTTATTATATATACCATTCTCCGTCTATTACTCACCACACACCACAACATGGCTTACACATCCAAGTAGGATTTATACTCACGTTGGCGGATCCAAATAGCAAACCAGTGTTTACTTAGTAAGAAGTCAAAACAACAGGGAAAGGGGGTGGGTGGATGGGTTGTTGGTGGTCTGGGAGAAGACCGTCCCGACGAGGTAGCTTGTATAATATTATATCCAAATGGGAATGATGGCCAAAAAAAAAAATGGACGAGGAAGCTTTGATAAACATTAAAATAGATAAAATTTGAATATATGACTCTGTGGAAAAGTAGAATGTAAGGGAATCAATTCAGAGAGAAATAAGTTAATGTTGAGAGAAATTTTGAGAAGAAAGCATAAAACTAAATGGATAGAGTGGCGATTGCTGTTTTTGGATTCCCACCTGTCTGCAATGTGTCGATGTTATGCAATCAGATCTGAGTATGATCAATTACATGGACAAAATCGGATGAATATTCTATCTGCATTTAAAGAAATTATACGAAATACTTTGCCTTAAAGCAATCATATTTATCCCCTCCTGTGACTGCTGTAGATATATATGGATGATAAATTTTAAATCATAGAATAAAAATATGCCGTCCTTCATTATGTAGCCAAATGCATGGCATTCTATGTTATTAGTTATGTATTATAAATGCGAGTGCAGAGAAGATGTCCCCTTTATGCGTCAATTTTGTTTAAAAAAGAATATTAAATAATAAAAAAATAAATAAAAGAGGAGAGGGACTGCACTTGTGAAGATTCATTTGGGGAATTTTCATTCCAAAGAGTAGACAACCCTGTTCTTTCTTCTAGACAACATTTTATTACTTAGGGCGGGTAGCTTTCTTTCAGGACTGCACTGCAATGTGTGACGGATGCCGGTATCGGCCCGGATAGCTCTATGGTGAAAACATCAGCCGGACAGTTCTGGGTTCGATTCCCGGGTCCGGCCACAATTTTTCACTCTGCCTGTTACACATATAAGAACAATTGACTGATCGTCAAATGCCCGACATCGCACCTTTTGGCACACTTTTTCATTATGGCGTCATTAATAAATGGCCCTTCAAAGATGGTTTTAACGGTGACGTCACAATGAAACTACGTAATGGGCGTGGTTAAAGTTGGATCTGGCTATCCCTCAATTTTCTGAGTACTGTCATTTACTGGAAAAGAAGTGTGATTTACCTCTTCTTTTCAGATGTAGAAAACTCTCTTTTTTCGACAAATAGAGCAGAAATACATTCCAGTTTCCTTCCACAAAATATACTGTCAACGGGAAGAACCCCCTCCCCTTTCTTTAATTTTTTTTCCGATCCGTCCCTGAGTTACATGTATTCTATACATGACAAAAACACACTGGTCTCCATCGGTTAGCGTATGGCTATTTACTACGCATGCTATTACAGATGTATGTCAACATTGTAGTAAACGTGTGTGGAATCTATACATAATTAAAACGTCATAACAAACATAAAGTCACCGAGTTTTATATACAGTAAACAAATACGAAATGTAGATCATGTGACGCACCTCTCCTAAATTAGCTATATCAACCTTAAACTATTCATTCCTTAGAGTACATTTGTTGATGATTGACCACAAATTCGTGTAAAAATTTGTTCAAGCATTCGGTAAATTAGGTTACAGAGAAGGGAATGCACTACAACTGATACATAAAAAATGCGAGATCTGAGCTGATGAACTGATGCGAGTAATAAATCTGCGTTTTACATGCATGTGCATTGTACTTAGAAATGACTGAAATCCCAGGCTTAATCACAATAGGTATTTTACCGGCTTACCGCACCATCTGCGAGAAAGTGAACTCGAAAATAAAAGATAGTTCTCTATATTAGTGGTGGATCATTAAATGGACTTTTTTTGCAAGTGCATACATGTGAATGTAACTTGTAGTAGCTATGTTTTACAAATTACGTTTCCATACTTTGATATTGTGTATAATCTGTATATAAATCCGACAGTTAGGGACATTTGATACTACAGTGTTAAGCAGTATACGTGTACGAAGGAAAGGACTTCGAATTCTTCGTTGAATTCGGTCGAATGAAAATGCAACCAAGCGACCAGACAGGAGATTCCCAACGAGATTAAAGTATTATCGTTACTTCACATATGTTCATTGTAGTTATATAGACATCTATCGACTCCCTCCAATTAGAGAGAGAGAGAGATCTATCGACTCCCTCCAATTAGAGAGAGAGAGAGAGAGAGAGAGAGAGATCTTTGCTCTAAAGTCTTATTGTATATTAGGGGGTATAAATAATACATTTACAACAAAATGAAATGTATTACTTGCACTGCAGAATATAACAATATCAGTTAAGCTGAAGTGTCTTATTCTCCCCTGCCTTTAATTTATAAGAATCATTTGTAAATGTAAACTGATGGTTATCTCCCCTGCAGTGACCCTTCACCTGTTCTACTTCACAACCAAATACGTAAAGTATAACGGCAAATATCCCAATATAAAATAAAATGAAACAAATTCAACGTGCGAAAACCACTGAAAAGCACTACACAAATGTCAGATTCATTGCAAAACAAATGATGAATTTGCATAGCCAGTCTACCTTCACTGATGTAGAGGGAACAGGTTGCAGTGAAATCGTATTTATGAATGAGAAGTGTCTGAATACCGGCAATTTCTACGCTGTACACCCCTCAGTAAAGTAATGGGATTTACTCGACACCTGATGAATATGAATGAATGTCCGAAAATCTGAACATTTGAGTTTTGGTCTAAGACGTATATATTGTATTCAATGCTTTGAAGAGACGGAGTACTTGAAACAAGGTAGGGACTCAAATGATAATAATTTTGGATTTTATTGGGTTTTGTTTTTTGTTCGGAATAATTTTTTGCTAGGATGTTTTAACACACATTGCACTATATATATATATATATATATATATATATATATATATATATATATATATATATATATATATATATATATATATATATATATATATATATATATATATATATATATAAACTGCTGCACTGCTTGCTTCGTTTTTGTCTTGACAAACATTTTTACTGAAATAAAATAATATAAAATGATAATGAGAAAAACAAAACAAACAGAAAATAATAACCTGCGACAGAGGTTATTGAAACTTTTTTTTTTCATTATTATGTTGTATTATTTATCGATTCCTTTACATATACCAGGTGTGAAAATATCCAGAAGCGTAAAAGTAAATTCAACATTTCTTTTTTTCTTTCTTTTTTTCAACTTAACAACAGATAAGGAAAAGAGAAGGGCATGATTTTGAAAAGGAGGTGTCGAATTTTACTTTTAAATAGGGGAATGACACCGTGACCGATTTTTTCTGACATCTATTTATATCTATAACGAGCATTTGAATGCCCTCAAAGGCCACTCCTCTTCTTTAAAAACCAACATCGTCATCATAATTTGCATTCTTCTAAAATATCTACTTATTTATGATCCATTGCAAATTCTCAAACAAACGCAAATTCAGTAGGTAGGGAATGTGTAAAGGGAAAGAGGGGGAAACGGGGGAGGGCTGAAGTACGGACTATCAGATACCTCCGCACCTTTTTAAATTTGGGAAAAACTTTCTTAATACGGATTATTGATACATTTACACATCACATCCTTCCTGAAATCGGGTAAAATTAACCCCCCCCCTCCCCAGCTTTCCAGTCAGTGTTTTTCTATCTGTTGATGTGATTTATCATTCTTACGTAGACAATGGGAGATAATAAAGGGCATATAAGATATACGCTTTCTCTCGTATCGATGATTTATAAGATTTATTCGATATCAGAAAAAAAAAATCCTGAACATTGAAAAGAGGTAAATGTCTTTCAGGGCCATAGGAGGCATTTCCATAGTAACTGTTAAGGACCAAACCTTGAGTTTTCTTTTGTTTCCTAACGTGAAAAAAAAATCGGTTTTACGAATTCGTAACATTTTTCGTAAGTTACTCGTAAACGCTACGAATGCTCGTAAATCTACGAATCTTTGTACATATGGCACCAGGTCCCAGGAGTGTATCATGACCTTGAGACAAGGTCATATCTGTAAGGTCAGAGTGTATATGATGGGAAAATCTTGGTCCGGGCCATAACTTTATACCCCTTGCATGGATTTGAATATTTCACAGAATTTTTGCCTAAGACCCAAAGGTGTGTCAAAATCTTAAAACAAGGTCATGTCTGCAAGGTAAAGGTCACAGTACATATGATGGGTAAGTCTTTGTCCGAGCCATAACCTTTTGATGCATGCATAGGTTTGAATTATATTTCACAAAATTGTTGCCCAGGACCCAAAGATATGTCTTAATCTCAAACCAAGGTCATGTCTGCAAGGTCAAGGTCACAGTGCGTATATTTCCTGCTTCAATTTAAGCGACGGGTGTGTATGCAACATTAGGCGTTGTTCTTGTTGCTTGCATTTGTAAACCAGTGTTTGAAATAGATGGTATGCCCCCTGGGAAAAGGAAAATGTGCGGGGTAGGGTATAAACATTGTTTTCCTAAACCAGTAATATTTATTTGCAGTTATGTACATGGGGTTGGCCCTTGAGACATAGGTGGACATTGGACAGAACCACCGTTGGAGGGGCCTTGTTTATCATAGGCGTCAAGCTTGCGAGGCAAGTGTGTTGAAAAGGTGTCTGTTTGAATGCAAGGTTAAAACCAAACTTCTGAATTCTTCGTTTTAGGACACATATGGATGTGTCGACCCCCCCCCCCCCTCTCACACAGATACACACACACATTTTAAAATGGTTACCTGACAGAATATGGTCTGCATTGGAGAGGTAGCGAGAATTACATGTAGAAAGAAGTGAAGTGGATGTATTTATTGTCTAATCAGTATGTATGTTTTGCACACCAGCGGAAAGAAAAGTACACAATGGCGATGTGTAATGGCGTAAATAAAAGTACACTGTGAAAGACGTGTGATAGCGTGAAGAATAGTACATAATGATAGATGTGTGATGAGGAGAGGAAGAATACCCAGTGATAGATGTGTGTGTGTGTGTGTGTGTGTGTGTGTGTGTGTGTGTGTGTGTGTGTGTGTGTGTGTGTGATAGCGTGAAAAGAAATATAAGGAGGATCAGGGGATGATCAGCAACACGCGCTTACTGTTTCATGACGTCACAATGCTTTACTATCTATGACATCACATATACCTTAAGTTAGGTTGTAGTGGTGATAGAGAATCCACTAACACTCGTGTCAAGTAGATCTGTCCCAGTGTCGGCAAGCCTGGACATGGAATATGTTAACCAGCCACTCGGGTGAGTGGATTTCACTCTCAACACCAAACCCGAGCCACACAGTGGTCAAAGTCAGTCAGAAGCAGCAATTAACTGCACGTGCACTTTGTTTATTTGTTTATTTTTTCTTCTTGCAAGACCTGTATCCCACATGGCTTGATCGAGATATCGCTGTGAAATGCTTATAGTCGAGAAACAAGAAGTAAAACAATAACCACGTTAAATCTTACATCATAAATGGCTATCGACCTTTACAAAAATAACTAAAAATAAATGTATATATATATATCTACGTCAGTTTATCTAAATTGCCTTGTTATCAGTGCTTATCAGGCTTGGGCCATGTTGAAAGATCCTAGCACTTAGATCTTTAAATTTTATTCACCGGCAGTCAGTGGCGCAGCTCGGTCTAAAATGTGAAGGAGTACAACAAGCAAATTTCGACCAAAATTTAAATGAAAGGTCCTGTAAATAGTTTCTCTCTCACTCCCCCTCCCCCCACCCCCCCCCTTTTTTTTATTAAGTTTAGGAATGAATCTATTGGGGTTTTTTTTCGTTGAATGTAGGTATACCACGAACGAAAAATAATAATAAATAAGACTGAAAACTGCATCATTGCGCTGAGCGGTATCTGACGTAAAACATTTATGACGTCATTAATTTCTGTGGAAACCGACCTTAAACTCGTGGAGATGATAGTGTTACACAAAAATTAACAACATTTAGTATGCTTAAGCATTATTATTGTTACAATGAAGTGTAAGCATAATAAATGTTTAAACATTAGTGTAACAATAGTCCACAAATGACGTTTTCGGGAATTCACCCTACCACAAAACGCAATTTTGGATTGTGATGATGTCCGGAGGTCCGACGATACTCCGACAAATCTGGATCCTTACTTGTAAATATGTGGCGAAAAAGGGGGGGGGGGCACGCCCTCTAAATCCGCCACTCAGGTAACCTTTTAGATATAATTCAGACGAAATGTTACTCCGATCCCTGGATCCCCTCCTTGTATGTAGAAAATACGATAGGCTACTATAGAGCGCTATCGAGCTTAAATCTACAATATGTATGTTATCTAACACTGTGACTCAGAGCTGGATTATTTTGCTTTTTTTCATTTATTCCTTTGTGTACGTATGTAGATCTTATATATCCTATATCTTGCATTGAATGTTAAGACACCACGTGTTACATTATACTCATATTAGATCTGCATGTTATTGAATGCATTTTTATTTGTCGGTAGAAAAATATATGAGATTAATAAATGTATTGTAAACACGGTTGGTTTTTTATTATTATTATTTTAACGATATACAATAAAAGTTTCAAAAATTCCGTCACCAGTAAGAAATATGTGTATAGCTTACAGTATAAAAAGAACTGGCCTCATACCGAACAATAAAGGAAGGGGGAGGGTGGTTTACAACAAATATACAATAAGTTTTGCATATTCAATCTTCAAAGGGGCGCATGATTGTGTTCCATAAAATTTCATCATAAATCTAATATTATTGTGGGAAAAAAAAAACAATGATAATTAAAAAGATGCTAAACAGTTTTAACTTTCTCAGTGTCTAGTATCATCAATGTCAAATTAATCCTTTATATATATCCCCCGGTTTGTATACTTCTGTCTACATCAAAAGGCAAATTTAATATAATTGTTGTATTATGCATATGACCTTATCAGTATTGTAATATTAAAACGAAAGCTGTTAAAGAATTTACTTTTTGAACTTTCAATATAATTCTAACACACTTCTGCAGCATGACCTATTTGTGGCAATTTACATAGAATTAAGTATATATTTGACTTTCATTAACCAAATTGCAGGTCACTGATCCGGGTCGTTTTCCACATCGATCGTAGTCCTGTCTGCGTTTGACCATGTTGCTTTTGATTTTCACCACATGTAAGTGTAAGGTCGAGGTCCTTTTTCACTTATTTTCTGATGCATGGCAAAGAGAAGATGGCCTTTTCTACACAAAGCAAAACGATTTTTTTTTCAGTACGATGTGAAATTTTTTAGTGTGGAAGTTGTAAACTAATCTAATTTGTGTATCTCTTTTAATGTGCAGAACGAACGGTTCTAGCTGCTGAAAGTAGAATTTAGAAGGAAAAAATCAATAATCATTGAAGATATATAATAGGTGAAGATGCAATAGGATTTTCCAAACATTGTTTCGCAATTGTCATCATTATATCGATTGTTTGAAACTTTGTCTTTGATGTCAACTTTCCGCTGTTTTCACACTTGATGACTGAACATTGTATTTCATACTTAGGATATAGAGACATGGCTTTGTAAAGGACCTTCATCTTATCTCAACATGTGAAAAAAAAAAAACAAAAACAAAAAAAAAAAAACAAAAACAAAAAAAAAACAAAAAAAAAAAAACAAAAAACAAAAACAAAAAAAAAAAACCAAAAACAAAAAAAAAAAAAAACAAACAAAAAAAAACCCCCCTCTAGCCATCTTGGCTTCTGTTGATATCTATATTTCTTAAATATGAAAATTGAAACCGATGTTGAAAGTATTTATAATAAAAGACAATATATCTGATAACGCAGCATTCATTTAAAGGTCTACGGTTTTGATTAATTCTCTGAAAAATCGTGACATTATTAATGGCGGCAGAATTTGTTTTCGTGATAATTTCTATAGATTCAGATGCGATGAAATAAAAAGAATTGACAAAATTATACTCCATTATTTACATACATGTAATATATTTTGCTTTTCAATTTGCATAATAAGATTTATTGTGTATGAATGAAAACTATCTAAAATTTATTGTGTATGAATGAAAACTATCTAAAATTAAGTTGAACCTCAATTTACGGAAGTCTAAAGTACTCGTGAATTTCAAATACCTCGATATTGACCCCGAAAACTAAACTTGCTTCTTTATTTCTCTATGTGGGGTCAAACGCTAATTTTAGATTAAGCGCTATTTTATCACGGTGGAAATGTTTTCAAATCTTTGAATGACATGTAAAGGCATCTGGTTCTTTACAGGCGGGTGTTTGGCGGCAGGGATTGCTGTATACTATTTCATTTTTTACAAGAACTCCGTCGGACGTAAGGACGATTTATAGTTAACTACTAGCTCTGCTTAGCCCTGCTTATCGTTTGACTGCTGTATGTGTTATGCTAGCTCTATTTTATGTTTGCTTGTATTTGGGTAAGCAGGAATAGCATGATGGTCTTTATCATATGTGTATGTGATATGTCTCTTTTGAATATGTTTCACTGTGAAGAATTTAGAATGAAATATATTTAAAACATCAATATAACGTCAGTATAATGTATAACAAACCAACTCTACAACATGGTGTAAAGATTCCGGTTTGTTTGAATTTCATACAGCGATATTGTGGCTCAGAAATAGCCGGTGCCGCCACGATATAGTATAGGCATATAATAAATATATAGTATAGGTATACAAGGAACATAGTTTAGGTATATAATGAATAAAGTATAGGTGTATAATGGAAACAGTATAGGTATATAATGAATATAGTATAGGTGTATAATGGAGATAGTATAGGTATATAATGAAGATAGTATAGGTGTATAATGAAGATAGTATAGGTATATAATAAATATAGTATGGGTATATAATAAATATAATAAAGGTATATAATGAATATAGTATAGGTATGTAATGACTATCGTATAGGTATATATTGAATTTAGTATAAGTACATTATGAATATAATATAGATATAAAATGAATATAGTATAGGTATTTAATAGATAAAGGATAGGTATATAATAAATATAGTATGTGAATATAATAAATATAGTTTAGGTATATAATAAATGTAACGAGGAACTAAATATATATATTCTTGTATGACCTTATGCTTTTTGCATCTTTTCAGCGCAGTATCGTCTATCGTATGACATGTATGTTTAATATTCAATTCTAAATGTATCAATGCACATGTACGTCTTGAAAGAACTTGAACGCAGTCTGGCTTAATACATCAAATACTATCCGTCATTTATTTATTTATTTAATTCTTTCGTTTATTTTTTTTTTCATGAATCACACATAAATGTTATTCATGTTTTCGTTAGCCAACAGAGTCCGGTACATTCCTGTTACCATACGATCACGACTCCTACAGTATCGTCGGACAACACTAATAACAGAAGTAAAAGGATCAGCCAATCAGAACTTGTGTTATTTAAGCTTTATGGAACAAGTACTACGCGCTGACTAGTTCTCAGCTATATGTAATATGGATGGCATATTTCCCAAGATTTCGGTTTTTATAATTGTCTACACACTTCTCATGAATAAATCATGTGTGTTTCTTAGCGACATGTCGTAACATATAATATACGTGTTGTACTTATACATCACACGAAGCTGTCTCTGTTGCCATGCTACCTTATATATTTAAAAGAAAAGAGTGAAGAAAGAAAAATGGTGAGGGGGGAGGTAATTGAAGAAATGAGGTTGGAATTGTTGGATTTCATAAAACAATTAGATCAATTGATCCATAATTTATGGAAAGGGATGCCCACATGTGAGACTCCAGTATTATCCAGAATACTCGGCCATTATGGGTGCCAGATCTGGTGTTTTACTCATATTATTTGAGTTTTTTCATCGTTATCTATATATGTTTTGTAGATGTTTTGGCCAAAAAAAAGGGGGGGGTGCCCTCTCTAAATCCTCCACTGTGAATGATAAAACTAAGACTACACGTACTATTGTCATGCCGTCATGCTTATCGCTCTTTCTCGGAACACCCCCCGCCTTTATTGTTATATTTATTATATTATAGTTCCGTATTTAAAGCCAATGAGTCTACCCAGATTAAACTTCAACATTGTTTACCATTTCTTCATAGAAAACTCTGTCATAGCCTTCCTGACGTAACACACGTTTTAAAATGTTTAAATTCATTTATCAGGTTACATGTCTAGACATCGTGAAAGACAATCAATCCGTACTTGAATCGTTTCGCATATGTTGCGTGTAAGATTTTCGGTTGTTATGTTACATAACCGAAGCCTGCGAACAGATTTGTATTTTTGTGTGAGTGTGTTTGCAGCCCTTAAAACCAAACATCGACCTGACTTTTAGGATAGTATACATTGTCCTTTTTAGTCAAGATTGATTGCTCACGTTTATTGCACTTTTGTAAATTGTCGTACATTCGACACGTCCTAGTAGTGTAAAGTTCGTTTTTCGCTGTGACGGTTGCATAATAGGGTTTTAGAATCGCTGCAGTGCTTTTAAATGTGTTTATTACATGCTATTATCGTTTTATAAATGTTTTCATATAAGTCAAGAGGATGATAAACCGACTTCATTTTAAGGACCAAGTTTTCATAGCAAAACGTTTTTGATTATTTCGCTACGTTTTCAATGTTGAAACGTCCGTTTAAGAAATGTTTAGTAGGGAATAAAAATAGAATAGCCATTGGATGTGTTATCATTTGAATAACAACTATTGGAAGGATACCTTGATGCTGGACTGAACAGAAGCCTTGATTGTCGTTGCCTTTGATTTTGAATCACACAGGATGTGGTGTGTCTAAGAGCGAGAGTTATTTTACATGTAACTTGACATCATTTTACATATAACTTGACATCATTTTTTTTTCTGTTTTCATGGATTTGATAGTTGCTAACTTTCAATTTAAAATAATTCAAAGTGATCACATGTCTATCTTCAATTTAAGTGATCACATGTCTATCTTCATTTTAAGTGATCACATGTCTATCTTCATTTTAAAAGATCACATGTCTGTCTTCATTTTAAGTGATCACATGTCTGTCTTCATTTTAAGTGATCACATGTCTGTCTTCATTTTAAGTGATCACATATCTATCTTCATTTTAAGTTGATAGTTATGAAGCCGATACATCTATTTTACAGGCATGCTTGCGTTTTCTTTATCTACATTTATGTCGGATATTAATGTCTCGAATAGGAAGTAATGAGGGAAACACATGTACCTGATAGTTGTAAAAGGATATTTGTTTTGACTTTAGTCACTATAATCGTTACTAACAAACCATTGTACACGCGTAAATAATTAAACAAACAAAAACAAACAAACAGAAAACAAAACAAAAATCCCCAAAAACCCAAACCAAAACAAAACACGACATCCCCCTTAGGGAAAAAAAAATGAATATCCCCCTCCCCAACCAAAAAAAAAAAAAATTAATGATAATAATAGTAATAGTAATAATGATCAAAACTTCCTTTTCAAATTGAAACTCTTACCACAAAATGACATAGTTGCACTTGAAGCCATTGCCATCAAAGCTGCTGATATTTTTGTACATCTGGAAAGAAAGTAAACGTGTCGCTTGCTTTATTGTGTTTCTCTAAATGTAGTGTTTACTCAACTTATGTACATCAATAAACATGTACTAGCCTACAAAAGCAACGACAGTAACGTTCCTTTGAAACTATAGACGTTGACCGTGTCTCCTCTGACTGTCCAGTACTAGGGGGCCAGGTAGCGCAGTCGGTAGCGCTTTCGCTTCCCGACAATGTGACCAGGGTTCAATTCCCGATGTGGTATGTGAGATGGTGGGGCAGTCACCAACCCGGCTTCGTGGGTTTTCTCCGGGTCCTCCGGTTTCCTCCCACACAAACGACACCCTTACGCCAAGATCCGTGCCAACGAGCAATATTTATATAAGTTGTTAACTTGTTTCTTAATCGTTATAAAATAGAATTTAGATTTTAACTGAAGAACATTGTTCAGTTACGATGTATTTTCGAATACTATTCATCATACATTTGTATTTTATTTTTTAATTTATTTTTTATTTATTTATTTATTTTATTTATTTATTTATTTTTATTTATTTTTTTTTTTTTTTGGCTTGACTTGAAAAACTCATTGTCGTTTATGATAAAGAGCTTTAAATGTGATTTTAGACAGCAGCTGACCACCTCTGTCTTTCCATTTCAGAAAAGAAGAAAGAGCCAGTCGAAACAATATCTGCCAAACCATTGGAAGAAGAACCTGAAGTCCATATAGACGAGAAGGTCAAAAGTGCACCAGACCTACCATCCCACCCACACGAAAGCACATCCAGGAGCGACGGGGTGCATTCTGACGGATCCATTCAATCAGAGCACCACATGGAGGAGGAAGGTCCACTCCATCATACTCGTGCTGCTTCCCATCTAGATCAGCAGGGAAGGGACACCCCTGCCGGAGTGACAGAGGCTGTTCAGAAAACATTAGACGTCGCCTCAAAACCAGAATCACCCATGGTAAACGGGGACGAAGGCGCTAGCAGTGAAACTACTAAACAAGACACTGTTTGTTGTGCAAACGAAGAGAAAGAAAGTGTGTCCGAAAGTGCAGAAAAAGTGTCGACGGACGCAGAAAGTAATGCTCCGGTATGTACAGAAGATGAAGTAAAGGAACCTATAAGTACAGATACTGTTGATCAGAAAGTGAAATCTGGTGAAACTGCTCAACAGAAGAGTAACGAAAACATTGAAGTTGAGGAAAATGCCGAGAAAGAAAAAGAACACGAGAGCGAGGTATCAGAAAACCAAACTGAGAAAACGGCTGTAGAAGACACTGTAAACGCTGTGTCAACAGACAAATGTCAGGGGTCAGAACCATCACAAACTACTGAGGTAGAGGATATCAAACCAGAGGTAGCTGCTACTGCAGAAGCATCACCCGCAACAGGGGTTACATCTGCAGCAGAAGCCTCTCCTACCAAAACAGAATCAACAGCAGAAGAAGCCTCAGTTGAGGCATCTCCAAGTGAAACAAATATAGCCGAGGAAAAATCTGATGAAGCAGAAAAACTTGCTCCAAAAATAAAATCGGAAGAGAAGGATGTTACAGATGAACAAAAAGCAACAACCGAGACAGACGCAGACAAGGAAGAACAACGAACTGATGCTTCAAATGCTGCAAGTGCAGCTGCCGTCACCAAAGGAAGTCCAAAGGAAGATCCTGTAGAAATCACAGAAGAAAGTTTAGATGTAAAAGAGAAAGCAGAAGGGATTACTGAACCTGCACCAGAAACTAAAAGTGGTAGTGAGGCAGCAGATGAGAATCAGCTTGTAGAATCACAACCAGATACAAGCGTATTGCCTGATGAAGGCAAAACAGACGATAATGCAGAGGAATCAGAAGCACCTGAAGAAAAGACTACAGAAGGGAAATCGGAAGAGATTTCTGATCGACCAGTAACAGAGGAAACTGTAGAAGCCTGCAAGGAACCAAGTGTCCAGTCTGAACCAAAGACTGCAGAACCAGTTGCTGACATTACCCCAATATCTGATGAGCAACAAGAAGATTCTAAAGAGTCAGAAAAAGAGGAGAGCGAGAAACAGGAACCAGCGGGATCAGTACAGTCAGAATCTTCAGCAACAAACGAAAAAGCTGACGAAATCACCCTTCAGGAAGAAAAACCTCAGGAGGCTAATACGACTCAAGAGTCTGTTCCCGTGGAGACTGATGTGTCTGCAGAACCAAAGGAAGCGTCTGATAAACCTTCTGACGAATCTCCGGTGTTATCAGAGCCACAAATGCAAACACCCGCTGAAGACGAACCAACATCATCTGAGGCGGTTGCGCCAAAAGAACAAACTACTGAGGAGGTTCTTGCTACATCTGAGGTTGCCGCCGAATCCACAGATCAAACACTCACTGACGAAGCATCTGCATCATCTGAGGTGGTTACACCAACAGAACAAACTACCGAGGGAGTTCCAGTGACATCTGACGTTGTTGAATCAACCGATCAAAAGCCTTCCGAGGAAGCTCCAGCAACATCTGATGTTGTAAAAACAACAGAACAGACGCCATCCGAGGAAGCTCCAGCAACATCTGATGTTGCTGAATCAACAGAACAGACGCCTTCCGAGGATGCTCCAGCAACATCCGATGTTGCTGAATCAACAGAACAGACGCCTTCCGAGGAAACTCCAGCAACATCTGATGTTGTTAAAACAACAGAACAGACGCCATCCGAGGAAGCTGCAGCAAAATCTGATGTTGCTGAGTCAACAGATCAGACGCCTCCCGAAGAAGCTCCAGCAACATCTGATGTTGTCGAAACAACTGATCAAACGCATTCCGAGGTAGCACCTGCTGAATCTGCAGATCAAACAACTATTGAACAACAACAACCTCCCTCAACACCTGATATTGCGGCTGACGTTCCGGGTACAGACAAACCGTGTGAAGCACAAAGCAAAGATAAAGCAGATGACCAAGTTGAGGATAATATCGCTGCTTCTGGTGCCCCAGTCACTAGTGAAGAGACAAAAGAGAAGCAAACAGGCGTCACTGGGGAGCAGGCATCTGAAAGTAAAGCAGAGGAATCTCAAGAAAGTGCACAGTCTTTAGATGAAAAACAGGCTGATGCATCTGCTTCCCTTGATGACAAGTCAACTGAGCAAGCAGCGGAACCTCCAGTTGCAGACAGTTCTCAAGATGAAGTAAAAACTAGCGATAAACAGGAAGAGACGCAAGCAGAGACATCAGCAGAATCTAAGCCAGACGAGACGCAAGCAGAGACATCAGCAGAATCTAAGCCAGAAGAGACGCAAGCAGAGACACCAGCAGAATCTAAGCCGGAAGAGAAGCAAGCAGAGACATCAGCAGAATCTAAGCCAGACGAGACGCAAGCAGAGACACCAGCAGAATCTAAGCCAGAAGAGAAGCAAGCAGAGACATCAGCAGAATCTAAGCCGGAAGAGACGCAAGCAGACACATCAGCAGAATCTAAGCCAGAAGAGACGCAAGCAGAGACATCAGCAGAATCTAAGCCAGAAGAGACGCAAGCAGAGACATCAGCAGAATCTAAGCCAGAAGAGACGCAAGCAGAGACATCAGCAGAATCTAAGCCGGAAGACGAGAAAACTGCTGAGAGTACAGTCGAGCAGAAAGGTTCTTTAGAGGAAAGTAAAGGAGAAGAATCAGCCAAAGAAGTAGAGCAAACTTCAGAAACGAAGGAGGAAGAGCCTACACCAGCAAAAGTACAAGAAACTGTTGAAGAAGCTGATGTAAAAGCAAACGAGACCACTCCTGATGCCGGAGGCGCTCCACAGGAAGCGCCGTCTGGTGGCGGCAACGATGAAGGAGAAAAGAAAGAATAATATCGATAAAATATTCTGCTGTTGCTTTATCATGAATTTGTGATATCTTTATAAACTTCAATCAATTAATTTATTAATTTTAATTTATCCACAATTCGTATTATATTGGCATGTGTAACCGTGGGTTCCATAACCATATCTAACATAAGTGCATTGCTCAAGGCAGTCCGATGTAGAGGTTTTGAACAATTAACTGTAAAGTCATCAATACTTAAATCATTTATGAAACATTACCAAGCAATGGTTTACTGTCATACATGTCGCCCTCATGAATTTGTATATTTTTATTACCGTAGGTGTATATCGTCACTCTTGTTTGCTCTGAATGTGGTCTTCGTTCATGGAAGCTTCAGGCTGAAGTCTGGACTGCATGGGATAGAAATAAATTGTATTGATTTATGTTTTAGTAAATTATAAGCTTCGCAAAGCTTCTAGCACTAGATGATTTTCCACTTTTCGACCGTCGCATCAAGTTTGAAGTGAACACGTGATTTTTGACATGTTTAACTGGAAAACTTTTCGAGTACCTGGGCTTACACTATGAAGGAGCACTGCCAGAACTTCCAGTGTTTTTGCAATTAATATCATTGATCTTTCATTCTCATATTTCGTATATATGTTTGCTCATAGAATATGTGCATCGAGTTTTAATTCGAATCGAATTACAAATCTGATAACGAGTTGCTTTTGCATGTATTATACTGATTTAAGCAATAGCATATTAAGTAGTATTAAGTAGTTGATGTGAAGTGAGGATGAACCTTCATGATTGATGCTAATTTGTAAGAGAAAAAGGATAAGCTATATTATTTGAGGATGAGTACTCTAGTTACATAGAGAACAATAAAAGTGTTCCTTGTTACGTGAGAATGAGACATGATTGTATACATAAATGTCAAATGAAACAATTCTGCATTTCCAATAAAATTATCCTTTGATTTGTTTTACTTAGTTTCTCTCTCTCTCTCTCTCTCTCTGTATTAAATCGTAAATCGATCATTCTTCTTTTTTTTCTTTTCCGTGACATTAGTTGTTTGATTCTTTTCTTCGTCACAATAATATCATTACACTTATATCGTGGCTGTATCTGTGGGCTGCATTTCACAGAAACTGAAACGTAGAAAACACCCACTCTGAGCAATAAGGGCACTTCTACGTGCCTCGTCTACCGTGTCACGGACCCATACTAAGCAATGAGGGACCTTCTACGTGCCACGTCTACCGTGTCACGGACCCACACTAAGCAATGAGGGACCTTCTGCGTGCCACGTCTACCGTGTTCCGGACCCACCCTAAGCAATGAGGGACCTTCTACGTGCCACGTCTACCGTGTCCCGGACCCACCCTAAGCAATGAGGGACCTTCTACGTGCCACGCCTACCGTGTCTCGGACCCACCCTCAGCAATAAGGGACCTTCTACGTGCCACGTCTATCGTGTCACGGACCCACCCTCAGCAATGAGCGACCTTCTACGTGCCACGTCTATCGTGTCACGGACCCACCCTAAGCAGTGAGGGATCTTCTACGTGCCACGACTACCGTGTTACGGACCCGCCCTAAACAATGAGCAACCTGCGCGCCACGTCTACCGTGTCACGGACCCACACTGAGTAATCAGGGACCTTCTACGTGCCACGTCTACCGTGTCACGGACCCACCCTCAGCATTGAGGGACCTTCTACGTGCCATGTCTACCGTGTCACGGACCCACACTGAGCAATGAGCGACTTTCTACGTGCCTCGTCTACCGTGTTACGGACACACATTGAGCAATGAGGGACCTTCTACGGGCCACGTCTACCGTGTCACGGACCCATCCTAAACAATGAGGGACCTTCTACGTGCCACGTCTATCGTGTCACGGACCCACCCTAAACAATGAGGGACCTTCTACGTACCACGTCTACCGTGTTACGGACCCACACTGGGCAATGAGGGACCTTCTACGTGCCACGTCTTTAAGGTCACGGACCCAACCTCAGCAACGACGGACCTTCTACGTACCTCGTCTACCGTGTTACGGACCGAACCTAAGTAATGAGGTCCTTTACGTGCCACGTTTTCCGTGTCACGGACCCAACCTAAGCAATGAGGGACCTTCGACGTGCCATGTGTACTGTGTCACGGACCCAACGGAAACAATGAGGAACCTTCTACGTGCCTCGTCTACCATGTCACGGACCCATCATAAATAATGATGGACCTTCTATGTGCCACGCCTTCCAATACACGGTTCGATTCCCGGGTTGCGCCACTATGTTTAAGAGGTTGGTAACCTCCTGCTTCCATGTCGCGATATAACTGAAATATTGTTGAAAGCGACGTAAAACACCAATCAACCAACCAACCAACCATCCAATACACGGACCCATCATAAATAATGAAGGACCTTCTACGTGCCACGTCTACCGTGTCACGGACCCATCCTAAGCAATGAGGGATCTTCTACGTGCCACGTGTACCGTATCACAGACCCATCGCAAGCAATGAGGGATCTTCTACGTGTCACGCCTACCGTGTCACGGACCCACCCTAAGTAATGAGGGATCTTCTACGTGTCACGTCTATCGTGTCACGGACCCATCCTAAGTAATGAGGGATCTTCTACGTGTCACGTCTATCGTGTCACGGACCCATCCTAATTAATGAGGGATCTTCTACTTGTCACGTCTATCGAGTCACGGACCCACCATAAGTAATGAGGGATCTTGTACGTGTCACGTCTACCGTGTCACGGACCCATCCTAAGTAATGAGGGATCTTCTACGTGTTACGTCTACCGTGTCACGGACCCATCCTAAGTAATGAGGGATCTTCTACGTGTCACCTCTATCGTGTTACGGACCCATCCTAAGCAATGAGGGATCTTCAACCGGCCACGTGTACCGTATCACAGACCCATCGCAAGCAATGAGGGATCTTCTACGTGCCACGCCTACCGTGTCACGGACCCACCCTAAGTAATGAGGGATCTTCTACGTGTCGCGTCTATCGTGTCATGGACCCATCCTAAGTAATGAGGGATCTTCTACGTGTCACGTCTATCGTGTCACGGACCCATCCTAAGTAATGAGGGACCTTCTACGTGCCACGTCTACCGTGTCATGGACCCATCCTCAGCAATGAAGGATCTTCTATGTGTTACGTCTACCGTGTCACGGACCCACACTAAGCAATGAGGGACCTTCTACGTGCCACGTCTACCGTGTCACGGACCCACCCTAAGTAATGAGGGATCTTCTTCGTGTCGCGTCTATCGTGTCATGGACCCATCCTAAGTAATGAGGGATCTTCTACGTGTCACGTCTACCGTGTCACGGACCCATCCTAAGTAATGAGGGACCTTCTACGTGCCACGTCTACCGTGTCATGGACTAATCCTCAGCAATGAAGGATCTTCTATGTGTTACGTCTACCGTGTCACGGACCCATCCTAAGCAATGAGGAACCTTCTACGTGCCACGTCTACCGTGTCATGGACCCATCCTCAGCAATGAAGGATCTTCTATGTGTTACGTCTACCGTGTCACGGACCCATCCTAAGTAATGAGGGATCTTCTACGTGTCACCTCTATCGTGTTACGGACCCACCATAAGTAATGAGGGATATACGTGTTACGTCTATCGTGTCACGGACCCATCCTTAGTAATGATGGACACAACCGTGTAATGACACAACTTTTACTTTCTCGTCTGAAATACAGGACTTCGACGAGTCACCGTCGGGACTCGAACTCGGGGTCTCTGGGACACGAGTTCGAGTTGCTTACCAATTGAGCTACGCCGGCTTTGTTCATCCATAGAGCCATGCCAGCTCTAGTTGATGCAATGCAAGGAATCTTTCATTGGCTGATGAGCTTTATTTCGGTCCTGTGCTTTACCTATAGACTGGTACAGTTTATTGTTCGCCGATGCAGATCATATATTTCAGGTCTTTAAGCGGGTACTGGTGCTATGTGTTAGCCGAGTCCTGTAAGCGGTTGCTGATTTTACGTGGCATGCAGTCCTTTAATCAGGGTGCTGGTTTTACGTAGTAGTTCAGTCCTGTTAGCGGGTGCTAGTTTGGCGTGGTAATTTAGTCCTTTAAGCGAGTGCTGGTTTTACGTGGTAATTTAGTCCTGCAAGCGGGTGCAGAATTGACGTGGTAGTTCAGTTCTTTAAGCGCTTGCTGGTTTTACGTGGTAGTTCAGTCCTTTAAGCGCTCGCTGGTTTTACGTGGTAGTTCAGTCTTGTAAGCGGGTATAGGTTTTACGTGGTATTTCAATCCTTTAAGGGGGTGCTGGTTTTACGTAGTAGTTCAGTCCGTTAAGCGGTTGCTGATTTTACGTGGTAGTTCAATCCTTTAAGCGAGTGCCGGTTTTACGTGGTAGTTCAGTCCTGTTAACGGATGCTGGTTTGGCGTAGTAGTTCAGTCCTTTTAGCGGGTATTGGTTTGACGTGGTAGTTCAGTCTTTAAGCAGGTACTGGATTTACGTGGTAGTTCAGTCCTGTTAGCGGGTATAGGTTTTAAGTGGTAGTCCAATCCTTTAAGAGGGTGCTGGTTTTACATAATATTTCAATCCCTTAAGCGGGTGCTGGTTTTACGTGGTAGTTCAGTCCTTTAAGCGGTTGCTGGTTTTACGTAGTAGTTCAGTCCTTTAAGCGAGTGCTGGTTTGACGTGGTAATTTAGTCCTGTAAGCGGGTGCTGCTTTGACGTGGTAATTTAATCCTGTAAGTGGGTGCAGATTGACGTGGTAGTTCAGTCCTGTTAGCGGATGCTGGTTTGGCGTGGAAGTTTAGTCCTTAAAGCGGGTGCTGGCTTTACGTGGTACTTCAGTCCTGCAAGAGGGTGCAGAATTGACGGGGTAGTTAAGTCCTGTTAGCGGATGCTGGCGTGGTAGTTTTGTCCTTTTAGTGGGTATTGGTTTGACGTGGCATTTCAGTCCTTTAAGCGGGTGCTGGTTTTATGTAGTAGTTCAGTCCTGTAGCGGGTACTGGTTTGACGTGGTAGTCCTGCAAGCAGGTACTGGTTTTACGTGGTAGTTCAGTCCTGTAAGCGGGTACTTGTTTTGTATTCGCCATCACACTAATAGCAGTTATTGCTATGAGAATCTTTAAGGCTCCAACCTGCCGTCAGACTTCTCAATGATGGAGTTAAAAGGATAACACAACTACCGGCAGATGACATGTCCTTTACGTTTGTTGACTACTTCATCATTATAATTTGCCAGTGATTGGAGCTTGGAGCTGAACAGGAGTATCTAGAGATCAAACCGCAGTGGCAGATGAAATACTGTCTAGACCACCATATTCGTGCTCCCGAAAAATAAATAAGTAGATAAATAATAATAATAATAATAATAATAATAATAATAATAATAATAATAATAATAATAATAAAAGAAAACACACACACACACACACACACACACACACACACACACACCACATTAACCTCTGTGTTGACTTGAATATATCTAACGTTGTGTCGAACATTCTTATACATGTCTATTGCATTCATTTTGTCGTCGGTAGTGATAAAAGTTTTCCAAAATTGATAGCAATATAATAGTACTCTCAGTGTAACGTGTAAAACTATATAGCCAAGAACGGTAACTCCGAAAGAGATAAAATATTTAAAATGTATCTTTTAGTAATGCTGACAGAATTCTTTCTTTGTGGATTCAAATTATTATCACAATAATGAGTACACTTAATATGATAAATCTATTTCTTCTAACATAATTTTCAATCTATATTACTCTGAATTTGGGCAAGAATAACCACATAGTACTGCTCATGATACTGAAATTATGTAGACAAAATTTCATCATGATCATTCCAATCATCAATTTTGTTTTGTATGCACGGACAGTCCGGTACAGTAGATCCTTTTCATCGGCATGAGAGGAGACCGCGTTGAAGACGAGACAAATAAAGGCTACAAAATTAGTTGCTGTATCCCACACCTATGGAAAACTAAAAATACAGGGCTTTAATCACTGATTTACATTTCCCAAACTATTTCATTATTAATTTTGCCTCGTTGTATACTAGTTCAAACAAGTTGTTTCCCAACACATTAGTTCCCTGTTTAAGCCCCCATTAGATACATGTACATAAACTCATGAAGACACGGCACCTACCTGGCGTTACAAACATATTCGAAGTAGTGAGGTAGCTCTAGAATAGGGTCTCGGTCTATACATACACAAACATAACTCCTTACAGTAACATAGGGCCTCGGTCTATACATCTCTAACACAGACATAACTCCTTACAATGACATAGGGCCTCGGTCTATACATCATAACACAGACATAACTCCTTACAATGACATAGGGTCTCGGTCTATACATCTCTAACACAGACATAACTCCTTACAATGACATATGGCCTCGGTTGATACATCTCTAACACAGACATAACTCCTTACAATGACATAGGGCCTCGGTTGATACATCTCTAACACAGACATAACTCCTTACAATGACGTAGGGCCTCGGTCTATACATCTCTAACACAGACATAACTCCTTACAATGACATCGGGCCTCGGTTGATAGATCTCTAACACAGACATAACTCCTTACAATGACATAGGGCCTCGGTTGATACATCTCTAACACAGACATAACTCCTTACAATGACATAGGGCCTCGGTTGATACATCTCTAACACAGACATAACTCCTTACAAGGACAGGGCCTCGGTTGATACATCTCTAACAT
The DNA here is from genome assembly GCA_035048485.1 of Pteria penguin. Classification (NCBI taxonomy): domain Eukaryota; kingdom Metazoa; phylum Mollusca; class Bivalvia; order Pterioida; family Pteriidae; genus Pteria; species Pteria penguin. Next base: position 6,028,018 of record CM068589.1, on the reverse strand, counting down.
AGACATAACTCTTTACAATGACATAGGGCCTCGGTTGATACATCTCTAACACAGGCATAACTCCTTACAAGGACAGGGCCTCGGTTGATACATCTCTAACACAGACATAACTCCTTACAATGACATATGGCCTCCGTTTATACATCTTTAACAGTGATACATAGTCTCAGTTTATACAACACTAAGTGACTTTCATTCTTGGTTTATGTGTCTCTAAAAGTGACAGATGGCCTCGGATTCTACATCTATAGCAGTGACACATGGCCTCGGATTCTACATCTATAGCAGTGACACATGGCCTCGGATTCTACATCTATAGCAGTGACACATGGCCTCGGATTCTACATCTATAGCAGTGACACATGGCCTCAGATTCTACATCTATAGCAGTGACACATGGCCTCAGATTCTACATCTATAGCAGTGACACATGCCTCAGATTCTACATCTATAGCAGTGACACATGGCCTCGGATTCTACATCTATAGCAGTGACACATGGCCTCGGATTCTACATCTCTAGCAGTGACACATGGCCTCGGATTCTACATCTATAGCAGTGACACATGGCCTCAGATTCTACATCTATAGCAGTGACACATGGCCTCAGATTCTGCATCTATTGCAGTGACACATGGCCTCCGATTCTACATCTATAGCAGTGACACATGGCCTCGGATTCTACATCTATAGCAGTGACATATGGCCTCGACTTATATATCAGTCATTCAGCCTTGCTTAATACATCTCTAGCAGTGACATATGGCCTTGACATACATCAGTCATTCAGCCTTGGTTAATACATCTCTAGCAGTGACATATGCTCTAGGTTTATACATTTCTAAGAGTGACATAGGGTCTCAGTTTATACAGCACTAAATGATGCACAATCTTGGTTTTAAGATCTCTAACAGTGACACATAGCCTCGGTTTATACATCTCTAAGTGACATTCCCCCTAGTGACATTTCTAGCAATGATATACATGTAGGCTCTAAGTTTATACATTTCTAAGAATGACAAATGGCCTTGGTTTTTACATCTTGTACAGTGACATATAACCTCAGTTTACACAACTCTAAATGATTTACAGCCGCTGATTCATGATGTGGAGTGGAGACGGCAGATGATTTATCACCTTTCCAATGATGATCGTCACAAAAGGAATCTCGTGTTACCATGACAACAAACTGCACCTATGTACTTTAAGAGGCTTTAAATCTCCATGTTCTTTAACAGCATATTAACTCGTTTACATTCTAACACCTTTGATATATACAAAGCCAAGAACTGGTTCTCAATGATATCAATTTAATTCACAAATACTACTAAATGCTATAACATTTATTCACTTTTATCAATTGCCATTCAGAATTGGACATCTTTATTACTCATACAAAGAGAGATAACTCCCGAAAGTGAACTCTACCAAGTAACCCTTGGAATGACAATAAATACTTCTACAAAGAGAGATAACTCCCAAAATGGACTATATCAAGTTGCTCTTGATATGACAATAAATACATATACAATAAATAATATTTACGTAGAAAATTAAAAGAAGTTATAGGTCTACTTTCTTGACTCAAATTATACGGTAGGTAGGAAACATTTTTCATTTCAATCAATTTTTCTCTTTTTATTTCAAGAAATTTTTCTATCAACTTTTGGAGGAAAACAAAAAACTTCCAAAACTTTTTCTCCAATGATGACAATTACAATGAGTTTGTGAAAATAAGACTGCTAATAATGATGACATGGTAAAGTGATGACGTTACAAAGATTACACTAGACAAGTAATGTTTGGAAGAGTAATGAAAGTAGAAATACATCCAAATGCTCATGCCAAGACTGAAAGTTAACAAGAGTTGTCAGAGGACAACGTACCTCGGCAGTGGGACATTGTCAGAGGGAAAACATGTATTTTCAATGTTTTCTTAATTCAAGTCTAATCCATGGTAAAGGTCAACAGTAAACCAGATGAAAGCTCTGGTTACAATAAATCTACATATGAAAACCCTACTCCTATTAACTGAAAAGATCTAGCCAAGATTAAAGTTTTTGAAAAATAGGTCAAAGTCCAAGGTCAGAAGTCAAGGCATTAAATAAAAGCTCTTGTAATGAGGGACCTATGTGTGAAGTATCAAAGCCCTACCCTTAATGGTTGAAAAGACATACCCCAGGTTGAAGTTTTGTGCATGAAGACCCAGACATCAATGCCACGGCCGTAGGGTGGTGGGGGGTGTATGACAATAGCTCTCCGGACATTTTGTCCCCACGAGCTAAAAATAAATAATTTGTCTGTCCAGCCTATTTTGTTACAAAAGATATGATAGACTACAAGTATTTTTTTTCTCAGGAAAAAGTTTTGAAAGAAAAGCTTCAAAAAACCTCCATTTTCCATCAAAAGAATAAAAAAACAATTTGAAACATGTCAAATCAAATTATTATGCTGCAGGACCTTGAATCTATCTTTGAATTTATTTAGATTTTAAATGCTAAACTGTAAATAACTTACACATCCTAAATAATAGATATAAGTTTTATAATATTTCAGCTGTAAGCTGTAACACCAATCTGCGTTAAATATACATAACAGAGTCCACTTTTTTCATGTTTCAGAATGCTAAATGAATCAACACTTGACAGATCGTCTCAATGTCATTTGGTACACAAACTGTAGGCAGTGGTAGTCAAGGAATAAAATGACTGACAGGATCCTTCACGATCCCCATATTATTCTGTAGAGCAACTTCATACATAACTAAACTGAATGTCGTTTGAAACATGAAAACTTCTGAAATATGTAAAGAAGTGAGATAATTAATCAGTTTTTTTTAAAGTGAAATCTGTATCATAATAAGATTGACTTATCCTGTGCCTTGTTGTTTGAATTATAATTTTGCCTGTATTTAAAGTAAGTGTGAATATTCTGTTGTACACAATACTCAGGGTAAATTTTTCTATAGCTATTTTCAATCCTTGATCTTTTATTTGGTTTTAAAGCTTTTCCTGATGGGACTTAGGAAAAATCGTCTTTGATACAAACTGATTTGAAATTTCTTATAAAAGCCTAACAATAAAGCAGGTAAAAATGCAATCTGCAACAACAAAACTTTTGATCTATTGGAGTAATAATGAACGATTTCCTAGTATTCTGATCTTATTATAGACTTAAGCACAAGTTCCAATAACAAGAGATTTAAAATACATTTTCAAAAATTATGATTATGAACAAAGATGGTCTATGATTTTTTTTTCTCATGAGTACAACTTAAGACTCCCTTAACATTTCTCCTGTTCTTTTCTTCGTGTTCTTGGACCAGGGAATAGCGTGAAAATATCCTCGGAATGTGCCGATTTTATTGGAGATCTGTCCCGCAGAATTTTTTCAATTTTCATGCCAGTCTGATTGTTCATTGATGAGTTCTCTTCCTTCTTTTCTTTTTGGTGTTGTGTACTGAGAACAGCTTTCACCCTTGGTTTTACTTTTGAATTGCCATTTGCCTTTTTACTGACCTCTTTCACAGACTTGTTCATAGGTGTTCCAAGGGAAGATAACTCCATCATGTTGTTCATTGAGGGAGACAGAATTTGCTGTACAAATGATTTTCTCGCACGTTTCTTGACTTTACAATTCAAACCCTCTGGTGACAAAGATGTTTCAACATTTGTAATTTCACTCTCAGAGGAACAAGTTGTGGAAAGATCACTTTCTTCTGTCACATGATCTGTCTCGTTCGCTGCCACACCAGAACTCTTCCAGTCATATTCTTTCACGATCTCTTTATGACTATCACTTTTACGCATTCGCTTTGCCACCTTTTCATTCGAACCTATATTCCCTTCATCTCCAATATATGCTAATTCCATTTTACAAGACTTTGATTTATCCTCTTTATCAGAACTCTCCTTGGATTTGGACCTGGTTCTTTTCTTACCAGCAGTTGCTTTCTTTTCCTCTGAGGGTACAAGCAATGCTACATCTCCAAGCATTTCCAAATTGTACGTCAAATTTTCGGAATTATTATTGCACATGATATTGACCTTTTGTGGACCAGCGGCTTCCTTACTCGGAGAACTCTCATAGTTAGGTATATTTATTATACATCCTGTGTCAACTAACATCACTGGTATAGGATCTTTTACGCTAGACGATGCAGAAGGTGGCAAACTGGATCGTGACTTTGACCTCCGTTTAGGAGAGACAGAAGATATATTCTGTGAAGACATCACCTCTGAATCGACTGGATGGCCCTGAGCTGAATTTTGTTGGCTTCTAGCTTTCTTCTCATTTGAGGATTTTGCATTAATGGAGAGTTCTGTGCCAGTACCATCCGTAGAGGACCCCGGTCCAGCACCAGTTACACCACGATCACTATAGTCTTTGTTTATTTGATACAGAGTAGTGGATTCGTGTGAAGAATTGCTACCCTCATGCTGCATTCCCCCCAAGTCACTGTGATTAATCGTTAACAAATCTGAGCCAGAATTTATTTGGCTTGCATTTTGATTTGTATTGACATCCAAGGAATCATGGTTACTGACTCCACCAAGGTCCTGGCTTGATACTGCATTAGTGATCTGTTTTTGAGTGGTTGGCTCATACTGGGTGGTGGGTTGAACGGTGCCCTCCACATTTACAGGCGGCTCGGCAGCAGATACATCGACATGGCTTGCACTCTCCATCTGTGGCTGCTCGGTCAGTTGAATGCTCTCGTAGCGAACAGTTTGTAGTCGTAAGAATCCATCTTCTCCCTGTTTGTATCTGCAATAAGATGTCAGAATGTAGCAATGCATTTAACAAACATGTATTGAGTAATATACGGTTATTCCAACAGTTTGAGCCAATGTAACTTGTATCAAATCACTGGGATATCTCACAACCTACATTCAGCACAGTATTCAGTGGCGTGTAGTTAGCTGCATGGCATTATCAATTGTGGCAGTATTTATTATGTCTATACAGTGATATCATCCATCTGATACACTGAACAACAACGTCAGCCTAGGCAACCAAAATCCATGAGGGTTCTGTCACATGACCTGGTCAGCCTGACCAGGTTTTCACTGTCACATCAGTAATACAGGGCACCACAAAGTTCTCAGTGGTGCTTCTACCCCGGACATCTCCTGCCTAGAACAGGTTACATGTAGTATGCTACCCACAGAATTACCCAGACAATAATAATACAGGGCACCACAAAGTTCTTAGTGGTGCTTCTACTCAGGACAACTGCCTAAAACAGGTTACATGTAGACTAAGTATGGTATCCAAAGAATTACCCTGGCAATAATAATACAGGGCACCACAAAGTTCTCAGTGGTGCTTCTACCCCGGACATCTCCTGCCTAGAACAGGTTACATGTAGTATGCTATCCACAGAAAAACCCAGACAATAATAATACAGGGCACCACAAAGTTCTCGGTGGTGCTTCTACCCCGGACATCTCCTGCCTAGAACAGGTTACATGTAGTATGTTATCCACAGAATTACCCTGGCAATAATAATACAGGGCACCACAAAGTTCTCAGTGGTGCTTCTACCCCGGACATCTCCTGCCTAGAACAGGTTACATGTAGTATGGTATCCACAGAAAAACCCAGACAATAATAATACAGGGCTCCACAAAGTTCTCAGTGGTGCTTCTACCCCGGACATCTCCTGCCTAGAACAGGTTACATGTAGTATGCTATCCACAGAAAAACCCAGACAATGATAATACAGGGCACCACAAAGTTCTCAGTGGTGCTTCTACCCCGGACATCTCCTGCTTAGAACAGGTTACATGTAGTATGCTACCCACAGAATTACCCAGACAATAATAATAATACAGGGCACCACAAAGTTCTCAGTGGTGCTTCTACCCCGGACATCTCCTGTCTAGAACAGGTTACATGTAGTATGGTATCCATAGAATTACCCTGGCAATAATAATACAGGGCACCACAAAGTTCTCAGTGGTGCTTCTACCCCGGACATCTCCTGCCTTGAACAGGTTACATGTAGTATGCTATCCACAGAAAAACCCAGACAATAATAATACAGGGCACCACAAAGTTCTCGGTGGTGCTTCTACCCCGGACATCTCCTGCCTAGAACAGGTTACATGTAGTATGCTATCCACAGAAAAACCCAGACAATAATAATACAGGGCTCCACAAAGTTCTCAGTGGTGCTTCTACCCCGGACATCTCCTGCCTAGAACAGGTTACATGTAGTATGCTATCCACAGAAAAACCCAGACAATAATAATACAGGGCACCACAAAGTTCTCAGTGGTGCTTCTACCCCGGACATCTCCTGCCTAGAACAGGTTACATGTAGTATGCTATCCACAGAATTACCCAGGCAATAGTAATCATCATCATAATAATACTAGCATTATAATGTATGAATGTAACACCAGGCCCCTGAATTCTTAACATGGTGAATTACAACGTGTACACAGATCAGTGAACTTCTACCTTATCTACATTTTCTGGTAAGAAACACAATTTTCCTGTTATCTATCATATTTTCCAAAAATGAGAAAATCCTTACAATGCCAATATGTACAATACAATAATGAATGATTGTGTTTTTGTATCTCCTATACTTTTGGTTTGAATATGCTTTTATTTTCAATACATAATATCACTTTTTGTATGTAATTTTACATATAATTCTTCTTAAGATGGTGATTTATGCGCAAAACCATGACGATACCTGAAGCGAGAATGACCAGATGGCCATCGGAACTTGTGTTTCTTCTTAAGATGAATGGTCAGCTTGGAGCCTCGGGTAAACACAGCCTGGCATACGTGACACATGTACTTCTGTACACTATTCTCCTATAATGGATTGCAGTTGGAAGAGACTTTATGTATAGATTTAATGATAACCAAGGATAAAGTTTTACTATGAAACATTAGTGAATCACATGACTGATCCTAGGAATGTCATTTGATGATGAAGCACTAGTGCATTGTGCACGGACACTATAACATATATGACACCTGCTGGGTACTATGGGTTTTTGCTTTACAGAGTTATCATTCATTGAAAAACATGAGTATCAGTCAAACTGATGGATGCTCCCTGAACAGCATTTATACTTAAAATGCAGAAAATTGATAATTCAATTCACATACAATCAGTAAACCTGATGGATGCTACAAGAAGCACAGCAATAATGAAGGAAATGAATGACTCAATGTATAGGATATTATAGTATTAATTGATGATGATTTGAAATCTCAATGTATCATATGGATATCCATTGGAGTCAACTGTGGAACAACAAGTGATCACAGTATCTTAAACTAAAATGAGTAAGTTTTACCTTCAAAGTCGATTAGTAATGAAATAAAAAATCTTTCTCATGACCTTGACCCTTCAGAAATGACCTTGAGTGATCTTTGTCCAAAAGCCATTAACCTAAATATCATTTTGATGAAGTATGATCAAATTCTAATGAGAGGTGTATGAGATATAAGTACATCATGGTATGTGAAGTCATTGTTAATAAGTGACCTCGAACTTTCAGAAATGACCTTGAGAGACCTTTGTTGGTTGATTGGTGTTTTACGTCGCTTTCAACAATTTTTCAGTTATATCGCGACATGGAAGCAGGAGGTGACCAACCTCTTAAACATAGTGGCACAATCCAGGAATCGAACCCGGATCGTAGGTGCCGCAAGCCAAGCGCTTAACCACTACACCAAGTCTGCCCCCTGAGAGACCTTTGTCAAAAAGCCTTAACCTAAATAACATTTTGGTGAAGTATGATCAAATTCTGATGAAAGGTGTATGGGACATAAGTACTTCATGGTATTTTAAGACATAGTTAATTAGTGACCATGACACTTCAGAAATGATCTTGAGTGACCTTTTTCCCAAAACCCTTCACCTAAATAATATTTTAGTGAAAGGTATAGGAGAAATGAGCTCGCACAAGCGGATGGACAGACACATGGACACCACAGCGACTTCATGCTCCCCAGAAATTTTTCTGGGAGCATAAAAACTTGTACTTTAGCAAAGAAGGTGCTACCCTGTTTGTTTACTGTTTGTTGATCGATTGATTGACTGAATATTGTTTTACGTTACTCCATGATTATTTCACATATACGGTGATGGCATCTGCCTGATGCACTACATACAAATTTAAACCTTTGCAAGGGACCAACCCGAAGCAGTGAGGGATCTTTTACGTGCCACGCCTACCATGATATGGGACCCTGGCTTTTACTGTCTCATCTGAAAGACAGAACACTGGTGCAGCCAAGGCGGAAGTCGAACCCGAGAGCTCTCGATCAAGAGCCGAGCACCGATTAATTAGAGAATGGACCATGATTTTACTGATCACTCTGAGAGACAGGACATCAAGGAGCAGCAGGCCCCTCTCAGTCATAAGTCAAGCTACTGGGCTATGGCAGCAGCAGGCCCCTCTCAGTCATAAGTCAAGCTACTGGGCTATGGCAGCAGCAGGCCCCTCTCAGTCATAAGTCAAGCTACTGGGCTATGGCAGCAGCAGGCCCCTCTCAGTCATAAGTCAAGCTACTAGGCTATGGCAGCAGCAGACCCCTCTCAGTCATAAGTCAAGCTACTGGGCTATGGCAGCAGCAGGCCCCTCTCAGTCATAAGTCAAGCTACTAGGCTATGGCAGCAGCAGGCCCCTCTCAGTCATAAGTCAAGATACTAGGCTATGGCAGCAGCAGGCCCCTCTCAGTCATAAGTCAAGCTACCAGGCTATGGCAGCAGCAGGCCCCTCTCAGTCATAAGTCAAGCTACCAGGCTATGGCAGCAGCAGGCCCCTCTCAGTCATAAGTCAAGCTACTAGGCTATGGCAGCAGCAGGCCCCTCTCAGTCATAAGTCAAGCTACTGGGCTATGGCAGCAGCAGGTCCCTCTCAGTCATAAGTCAAGCTACTGGGCTATGGCAGCAGCAGGCCCCTCTGTCATAAGTCAAGCTACTAGGCTATGGCAGCAGCAGGCCCCTCTCAGTCATAAGTCAAGCTACTAGGCTATGGCAGCAGCAGGCCCCTCTCAGTCATAAGTCAAGCTACTGGGCTATGGCAGCAGCAGGTCCCTCTCAGTCATAAGTCAAACTACTGGGCTATGGCAGAAGAGGATGTGTACATGAAGGCAATAATAGGTAACTTAAAGATATGGGTCGCATACTTAATTGTGACTCACATTGTGTTCTCGTTTAAGTTATAAGTCAGGTAACTGTGGTATGTGTAGCATTCTTAAATATGACTTACATTGTGTTCTCGTTTGAAGTGATTCGTCAGACTCAAGTAAGTCCTACATACATAGTCACACTCAGCAACATGACAACGATACGGGGTATCGGTATTATGACTCTCCAGGTGGCGCCGCAAGTCATTCACAGTTTTAGCACTGAAATGATCCCAATGTTTTGATAAATATCCTATACATTGTACTAAAACATGATGTTTATCACAATCTGAATCTAATGAAATCTGTGAACAATAAAATAAACAAAATACTTGTAATTCTTCTTCCCATTCTTTGTTGGGTGCATCATATGTTCACTTAAATATGATAATTTCCAGAAGAAAGAAGTGAGAGAAAGACAATTATAACAGGGAGGACAAATGCTATATATCCATACATCTAATTTTTTCAATATGAAAATACAAAACAAGAAATTCTTTTTACCCAAATGAGCAATGTTCACACTGGAAGGGTTTCTCGTTAGTATGACGATATCGAAGGTGAGACTTGAGGCTGGAGGGTGTGGCACACGTCATGTCACAGCAGGGACATTTATACTGGTTGACTGTAAATAGAACAAGATCTACCATATACAATGTAACTTACAGTGAGGATAGTAAACAGTATACAATGTAACTCACAGTGAGGACAGTAAACAAAACGAGATCAGTCATAAACAATGTAACTTACAGTGAGGATAGTAAACAGAACAAGATCAATCATTTACAATGTAACTTATAGTGAGGACAGTGAATAGAACAAGGTCAATCATATACAATGTAACTTACAGTGAAGATAGTAAACAGAACAAGATCTAACTTATATTAAGGATAGTAAATAGAACAAGATCAGTCATAAACAATGTAACTTACAGTGAGGATAGTGAATAGAACAAGATCAATCATATACAATGTAACTTACAGTGAGGATAGTGAATAGAACAAGATCAATCATATACAATGTAACTTACAGTGAGGATAGTGAATATAACAAGATCAATCATTTACAATGTAACTTATAGTGATGATAGTAAACAGTATACAATGTAACTTACAGTGAAAATAGTAAACAGAATAAAATCAATCATATATAATTTAACTTACAATGAGGATAGTGAATAGAACAAGATCAATCATATACAATGTAACTTACAGTGAGGATAGTAAATACAACAAGATCAGTCATATACAAGGTAACTTACAGTGAGGATAGTCAACAGAACAAGATCAATCATTTACAATGAAACTTACAGTGAGGATAGTAAATACAACAAGATCAATCATATACAATGTAACTTACAGTGAGGATAGTGAATAGAAAAAGATCAATCATTTACAATGTAACTTATAGTGAGGATAGTAAACAGTATACAATGTAACTTACAGTGAAAATAGTAAACAGAATAAAATCAATCATATATAATTTAACTTACAGTGAGGAAAGTTCATAGAACAAGATCAGCCATATACAATGTAACTTACAGTGAGGATAGTAAACAGAACAAGATCAGTCATATACAAGGTAACTTACAGTGAGGAAAGTTCATAGAACAAGATCAGTCATGCATAATGGAAATTACAGTTAGGATGGTAAATAAAACATGATCATTCTTAAACATTGTAACTTACAGTGACAATGGTAAAAAGAATTTATTTCTGTCACGTCCAGTTTGTTCCACTAATATGGTAATATTTGTGTGTTTCATGACAAACCAAGATTATGTCACTTATATGGTGACAGTATCTGCCTGATGCAATGAGCAGAAATTTAGACCTGTGCAACTGACTCATCTGTAGCAATGAGAGATCTCTTATGTGCCATGTCGACAGCAACACAGGATGCTAGTTTTCACTGTCTGATCAAGAAGATACCATACACGTTATTGGAGGGACTAAATTCCTGGACCTCTTGGATTACGGACTGGCTACATGGATAAGGGGTTTAGACAAATCACCATACAACTCATTTGAGGGACTCATGTCGACAGCAACACAGGATGCTAGTTTTCACTGTCTGATCAAGAAGATACCATACACGTTATTGGAGGGACTAAATCCCTGGACCTCTCGGATTACGGACTGGCTACATGGATAAGGGATTTAGACAAATCACCATACAAGTCATTTGAGGGACTCAATCCCTGGACCTCTTGGATTACAGACTGGTTACATGGATAAGGGGTTTAGACAAATCACCATACAAGTCACTGGAGGGACTCAATCCCTGGACCTCTTGGATTACGGACTGGCTACATGGATAAGAGGATTTATACAAAACACCATACGAGTAGAGAAGAAGATACTGTAGATCATCTGTAAGGGACTGCAGATAGGAGGACAGTCATCACATTAGACAATTTTATTATATTTTTATACTCTTGCCTGAAAATATTGTCTACAGACAGCATTTATAAACTGTGATAACACAAATTTTCAGTCACTGACCATATTCTATCCTTTCTCTCTTTTTTTAATATCTTATTGCCCTGTATTTGTCATAAATATTGAACATATGTCTATTACAAACAAATGCCCTGGAGGTTAGAGACCGAGTACAGCATGAGCAATAATCTGTATACCATGTAAAAGTAGTTTTCTACAGATTTAAGGGATGCCTCCCTGCCAGTGACCTCCCAAACCCCTACAGATTTGAGGGATGCCTCCCTGCCAGTGACCTCCCAAACCCCTACAGATTTAAGGGATGTCTCCCTGCCAGTGTCCTCCCAAACCCCTACAGATTTAAGGGATGTCTCCCTGCCAGTGACCTCCCAAACCCCTACAGATTTAAGGGATGTCTCCCTGCCAGTGTCCTCCCAAACCCCTACAGATTTAAGGGATGTCTCCCTGCCAGTGTCCTCCCAAACCCCTACAGATTTAAGGGATGTCTCCCTGCCAGTGACCTCCCAAACCCCTACAGATTTAAGGGATGTCTCCCTGCCAGTGACCTCCCAAACCCCTACAGATTTAAGGGATGCCTCCCTGCCAGTGACCTCCCAAACCCCTACTTTTGACAAATTTTGTCATTACCAGCATAATGCACTCTTTAATCCAATAAAAGAGATGATGGAAGTGTCATTCAAAAGTTGGGATACAAAATAGGACCATTTGTTGTCTGCCTACAACATATAATGGGACAGCCTGTGTATCATATATGAAAAAAATTGTGAAGTCAAAGGTCATACAGGTACTTGTAACTTGAGTAGAAGGCAATGTCTTTCACTTACCATGATGCCGCACGTGATCTCTCAAAAGTCGCTCAGTAGAGAACCTTTTATTGCAGTGGGAACACTGGTAGCATTGCTCTGAAAAATAAAATATCCAATTATGAAGGGCACCTTCAGTTACTTGCAATCTGTCAAATAAAAATCATCTAACCAGGATGGGAATCTTCAGATATTTGTTATCTAATATAAAACTCTGCGACTCTAATCATTGTGTAATACAAACAGAAAAGATAGGTTTCTGAAATACTAGAGTCGAGAAACTACAGCTATGCTCAACATATTTTGAAACGTTAACGGCCAAAGGCAAAAACATTTTGTAGCAAATGGAAGGTCACAAGGAATACACATGATGCAATAAGTCAAAACACATCTATAGCCATTCAGTTTATACAACACAGACTAGGAGTGCCTAAATCCCCATACACACTTCTAGACCTGATAATGTTCATGAACTTCCACTAACCGCATTCAATTCCAACTTCAATTTGTGTTATTTTTAAAATACTAACATGAAAAGCATGAAATATTTTTACCATGCCGAGATGTTGTGTTCTCTATGAAGAAAAAATACAGGAAAGTTATTCCTTTACTTTCAGAGCTTTCAATTTTAAGGATATGACGATGGACCGACGGGCAGACGGACGAACATAGTATAGCACGTTGATGCACTCGGTATTTTGTGTGATGAAGCAGATAGGACGAACAGAATGGTAAAGGACATTAATGCAGTCGGTATTTTGTGTGATGAAGCCGGCCGGACGGACAGGAATGGTATAGCACGTTGATGCAGTCGATATTTTGTGTGATGAAGCCGGTCGGACGGACAGGAATGGTATAGCACGTTGATGCAGTCGGTATTTTGTGTGGTGAAGCCGGTCGGACGGACAGGAATGGTAAAGCACGTTAATGCAGTCGGTATTTTGTGTGATGAAGCCGGTCGGACGGACAGGAATGGTATAGCACGTTGATGCAGTCGGTATTTTGTGTGGTGAAGCCGGTCGGACGGACAGGAATGGTAAAGCACGTTAATGCAGTCGGTATTTTGTGTGATGAAGCCGGTCGGACGGACAGGAATGGTAAAGGACATTCATGAGTAAAACCTGATTTGTTTCTTTGTTGTTTCCCCTCACGTTGACATTGTAACACACCATAACGGCATCTGTCTAGTGCTCGATACAGACATTTAGACCTGTAAAGCGGACCCACCCAAAGCAACGAAAGAGAGGGGCTTCGATTTCTACCGTCTCATTCTTAAGATAGGACAACAATGAGACGCCTGCGAGACTCCAACCCGAGACCCGTCGGTCACGAGCCAAGCAACTCATCGACTGAGCGACACCTGACCCATAAAATACGACTGATTGATTACTGTTTTACAACACGATTATTTCATGTACAATGTATACAGTGACGGCATTTCCCTGATGCATTGCATGGAAATTAATACATTTGTAATGGGTCCATCCGAAGCAGTGAGGGATCTTTTACGCGCCACGCCTTCGGTGACACGGGACCTCGATTTTCATGGCCTCATCCGAAAGACTGTACACCTGTGTGCCCTGAGGCACTGAGTAGAAAGACAGGGGAAGGTCACACAGACAGAGGAAGGTCACACAAAGATAGAGGAAGGTCACACAAAAACAGACAAAGTTCACACAAAGACAGACAAAGGTCACACAAAGACAGACGAAGGGTGAAAAGCATGAGAAACCCTACGTTACCAAGACTAGTTTATTATATAACTACTTACACGGCTCTATCCACATTTAATCAATACATTAAACGTAAAAAGGTCACAGCAGTGCTAACAACTCCATCCCGTAACCTTTGCCGGGAATTGCCGACATAACATGCACTTCTAGGCCCTAACGACGCACTGTACTTGGCACTGACGAAAAAAAAAAGAAAAGAAAAATGGACGCAACAGTAATATTTCTGACGTCATAAAAATCTTAGAAACCTGCTTCATGTTGACTTTAGCTTAGATTCTGAAGTGGTTTGCACACATGGGATATTATCAGTCGGAAAGCCATGCTGATAGAGAGATGGCCAGGTACTCGCAGACATTCAACACGTATCTCATTTTCTACGCAATGTGTGGATGAAGTACTTATCAACGTTGGATTCTTACTTTTTATTTGATAGCCACATTCAAGCTTATCGCAGATTTCTTCTACTCTGTCGTCGATGAGGGGCTCGTTATCTGAAAGTGAAGCGAATCTAACCTCTTCGGTGTCTTAAGGTCACTTCAAAGACGTGTGACATATCACTGCTTTCCGTCACCCAAGGTCGAATTTACAATATACACTTCAATAATCGATACTATCTGTGCTACATAGTATGCGAAATAAAAATGCCGCTGTTGCCTGGTAACGAGCAACAAAGCAGGTGACATTCAGAAAATATTTATTCTGTGGATTTCCTTTGAGAGTTTGTTACACAAAACGGAAAAACGTCAGACACTGCACTAGAAATGAAAGGCGATTAGTAAATGTTAAGTGTCACACTCTTAAAACGTTTATTACAGAGGTTGTGCCAGCTATCATCTAAATGTTTATCACAGTGGCTGTACCGGCTACCATTTTATTATGTTTTTGACAGTGGCTGTACCAACTACCATCATATTATGTTTATAATAGTGACTGTACCAACAACCATCTTATTATGTTTATTACAGTGGCTGAACCAGCTACCATTTTATTATGTTTTTGACAGTGGCTGTACCAGCTACCATCTTAATATTTTTGGACAGTGGCTGTACCAACTACCATCGTATTATGTTTAAAATAGTGACTGTACCAACTACCATCTTATTACGTTTATTACAGTGGCTGAACCAGCTACCATTTTATTATGTTTTTGACAGTGGCTGTACCAGCTACCATCTTAATATTTTTTGACAGTGACTGTACCAGCTACCATCTTGATATTTTTATGACCGTGAGTCCGTGACTATACCAGCTACCATCTTGATATGATTATGACAGTGACTGCACCATTTATCACAATGATATTTTTATGACAATGTCTGTATCAGCTACCATTTCATGTGTATGTTTATTACAGTGGCTGTACCTGTTACCATCTTAATATGTTTATGACAGTGACTGTACCACCTTACATCGTGCCAGCTACCATCTTAATATGTTTATGGGTGACTGTACCAGCTACCATCCTGATATGATTATGACAGTTGGATGGTAGCTGGTACAGTCACTGTCATAAACATAAATTATGTTTATGACAGTGGCTAAACCAGTAACCATCTTAATGTTTATTACAAAGACTGTACCAGCTACCATCTTAATGTTTATTACAGTGGCAGTACCAGCTACCATCCTGATTATGACAGTTGGATGGTAGTTGCATTGGTACAGTCACTGTCATAAACATATGTACATGACAGTGACTGTACAAGTTACCATCTTAAAATTTTCAGTCAATATTGGAATACTTTGCACTTCTGGACTGTCCATAATGACGGGATAATGTAAACATGCCTCACTATATCAGGTCGGTCCTACATAGGTATAATGTAAACATGCCTCACTACTTCAGGTCGGTCCTACATAGATATAATGTAAACATGCCTCACTACTTCAGGTCGGTCCTACATAGGTATAATGTAAACATACCTCACTACTTCATGTCGGTCCTACGTAGGTATAATGTAAACATGCCTCACTACTTCAGGTCGGTCCTACATAGGTATAATGTAAACATGCCTCACTACTTCAGGTCGGTCCTACGTAGGTATAATGTAAACTTGACTCACTACTTCATGTCGGTCCTACGTAGGTATAATGTAAACATGACTCACTATTTCAGGTCGGTCCTACATAGGTGTAATGTAAACATGCCTCACTACTTCAGGTCAGTCCTACATAGGTATAATGTAAACATGCCTCACTACTTTAGGTCGGTCCTACATAGGTATAATGTAAACATGCCTCACTACTTCATGTCAGTCCTACATGGGTATAATGTTTCATAATGGATCTTGCAGGTGCTGCCATCGGGTAAATGAATCAATCTTGGGTTCTGCGCTGAATACTCGGTTAAACACAACTAGAACAACAACAGTAGCAGTAAAACTGATGTATGCTCCCCGAATTGCAGTTATAGTGCAGGAAATTGACGCCTCAATTCATATACAAATAAAAAAGTAAAAAAGAAAATAAATCAGTAAAACTGATGGATGCCCCATGAAGCACGGCAATAATGAAGGAAATGAAAGACTCAGTATATAGGAAATCATTGTATTAACTGATGACGATTTCAAATCTCAATGTATCATATGGATATCCAATTCAGTCAACTGCAGAACAACAAGTGATCACAGTACCTTAAACTAAAATGAGTAAGCTTGACCTTGATTAGTTATGAAATAACACTTTTTATCGTGAATATGACCTTTCAGAAATGACCTTGAGTGACCTTTGTCCGAAAGTTCTTAACCTTAATAACATTTTGGTGAAGTATGATCAAATTCTGACGAAAGGTATAGGAAATATAAGTACTTCATGGTATTTAAGTCATAGTTAATAAGTGACCTTGACTTTCAGAAATGACCTTGAGTGACTTAACATAAATAATATTTTAGTGAAGTATGATCAAATTATGATGAAAGGTGTAGCACATATACGTACTTCATTTTTAAAATCCATTAATGAAAACAGCCTATTCAGTTCATCTTGAGAGCTAAATCAAGGAGAGATAACTCCTATTCCCTTATTCATATGGGTTTTCCGCTATTTCAGGAAAAGTGGAAACAGAGTGGCATAAAGGCAGGGCTCGAAATTAACGTATGTCCGTAAGTCCTTGACTAATAAATTATGCCACGGACAAACAGATTCCTCATTGTACAAGTCCGAAAGACTAATGAAAACTCTGTGATACCCACTCAAATCCTCTCACCCGCCCTGCAAACGACTGAAACTTATTTTTCTGGAAATCCCGTAACCTATTTTTAGTAACAATACGGAGTATCGCAACTACTAAAATCCCTCACGGTTTGCATTTAGTAACTGACCAAATCTATTATTCGCGATGTGGGCTCCTTTATGTGGGCAACTTACATCACAATTATATGACGTCATAACAATTACAAAATGCGCGTGTATGTTGACGTTATTTTAGTTGCGATATTCCATATTCGCCGAAAAGTACATGGAAAGTAACGAGAGTCAGAGTCGCTGGTGCGCTTGGTGAAACAGATTATAGAGCAGCTTCAATACATGTACGTTATGGAATGACATTGACGTTGTTTTATATGGTGATCGTGGGGCCACAGAGAAATGTGGCGATATATTTAGCCATCCTTCCTTTATGGACGAGAAGGAGCTAGAGGCATATGTGACCCACAGTGTCTTGAAATGTTAAATATGACAAATGAAATGTGTTTACCCTGAAATTAAATCAATTTAAAATGAATAAATAGTCTATTTTTCTGCGGACTAATAGATTTTTGTGTGGACTAATGGATTTTGTAACCGATTAGTCCGCCAGACTAGTGCTTGAAAAAAGTTAGTTTCGAGCCCTGAAAGGAGGTTCAATTGAATTCTATGTACATTCCTTATTTGTATGGTCCATTGACCATAGTGAGATATGGTCAATCAAATGACGATTAATTATATATATATATATATATATATATATATATATATATATATATATATATATATATATATATATATATATATATATATATATATATAATCACCTTATCGAAATGACCAATACACACTGCTTTCATTGTAAGGGTAAGAGTATATATTGGGTGATCATTTTTGAGCATAATTCTACCTACATTTCTGAATTCATCATTTAGACTTCAGATCAACAGAGTTACTGGGCGAACTTTAATATTCAATCTGATTAAAACCAAATATTTATTCCGTTTCTCTATTTGTCCCATTGCAGATAAAGCAATAGGACAAATAGAGAAGCGAAATACAGATATCGTTTTAATCAGATTGTTCAGTATTATGCCAGGATTTTTTTTTGCACATAGTGGTAATAAGACTCTAATAATCAGGATCGAGATTTTTCTAATGACTGATAGAGAAAACTCTACTATAAATAGACTCATTCAATTTATCACCTTTACTCGCCAAATATTACGATTTTTTAAAGCAGAAATATCACTACCTAGATTCATTTTTCTATTCTGATTCCAAACATAAAAGAAATCTTAGCTTTCGGTACACCGAGGACTTCCGTTGACGGGAATGACCACGACCAGCGAATTGGGTTACGCCGTTATTTCAGTTTTTTTTTCTATCTCGTCGCAATGAAGCAAAAGGTAGCCCTTCCCTTCTCATAAAGAGCATAAAAGTGGAAAAATGCTGCATAACCTGTACCAAATTACCAAGAGCACACTAGTGGACAAATGCTGCATAACCTGTACCACGATACCAAGAGCACAATAGTGGACAAATACAACAACTTGTACCACACTACCAAGAGCACAATAGTGGACAAGTGCTGCATGACCTGCACCACAATACCAAGGGCACAATAGTGGACAAATGCTGCATGACCTGCACTGCATTACCAAGAGCACAATAGTGGACAAATGCTGCATGACCTGCACTGCATTACCAAGAGCACAATAGTGGACAAATGCTGCATTACCTGTACCACACTACCAAGAGCACAATAGTGGACAAATGCTGCATTACCTGTACCACACTACCAAGAGCACAACAGTGGACAAATGCTGCATAACCTGTACCACACTACCAAGTCTGGGTGACATAAAACAAACTGAAATGTAGTCAGACGGTAAAGCATGAGGTATGTAGTCAGACGGTAAAGCATGAGGTATGTAGCATCAGACATCATAATTGAGTACCAGTATAGACAAGGCCATAAAGAAGGCATTAACGACATCAATTTTAATCCCTCTTTCTATGCAATAATGATAAGGGATTATGGGACAGCACGTGACAAAATGACGCTCGTGACATTTTGAAATATGAGGATCCCCAGATTGGGTCTCATGGCAGCCAGGGGATTTTGTCTTTATGTCCCTAGAGAATTTTATCCAGAAGGTGTTGGTCTACATAGATATAAATAGCTACCACTTGTAGCTGGGAAATAACCTGTGATGATATCTAGTACAGGAAGATACTGGCTCCAATTCTCCGGAGTATAAAGGCTAACCCTCATTGTATAAGGGGTAACCCTCAATGTATAAGTGGTAACCCTCAATGAATAAGCGATAACACTCAATGTATAAAGGGCAACACTCAAGGTATAAAGGGTAAAACTCAATGTATAGGGGGTAACACTCAATGTACAGGAGGAAACACTCAATGTATAAGTTGGTTGATTGGTGTTTTTACGTCGCTTTCAACAATATTTCAGTTATAGCGCGACATGGAAGCAGGAGGCTACTAACCTCTTAGACATAGTGGCGCAACCCGGGAATCGAACCCGGATCGTCGGCACCGCAAGCCAAGCGCTTAACCACTACACCACGCCTGCCCTCTCAATGTATTAGGGATAACACTCAATGCATGAGGGATAACACTCAATGTATAAGGGGTAACACTCAATGTATAAGGGGCAGCACTCAATGTATAAGGGATAACACTCAATGTATAAGGGATAACACTTACTGTATTAGGGATAACACTCAATGTATAAGGGGTAGCACTCAATGTATAAGGGATAACACTCAATGTATAAGGGATAACACTTACTGTATTAGGGATAACACTCAATGTATAAGGGGTAGCACTCAATGTATAAGGGATAACACTTAATGTATAAGGGATAACACTTAATGTATGAGGGATAACATTCAATGTATAAGAGGTAACACTCAATGTATAAGGGATAGCACTCAATGTATTAGGGATAACACTCAATGTATAAGGGATAACACTTACTGTATTAGGGATAACACTCAATGCATAAGGGGTAGCACTCAATGTATAAGGGATAACACTTAATGTATGAGGGACAACACTTAATGTATTAGGGATAACACTTAATGTATTGGGGATAGCACTCAATGTATAAGGGGTAGCACTCAATGTATAAGGGGTAACACTCAATGTATAAGGGGTAACACTCAATGTATAAGGGATAACACTTAATGTATAAGGGATAACACTTAATGTATTAGGGATAACACTCAATGTATTAGGGATAACACTCAATGTACAAAGTGTTACACTTAATGTATAAGAGGTATCACTCAATGTATATAAGGACGGAAACAACTAACCAGTGACAGAATTATTTATATAACATAATCATATATGTAGAGTAGTCATCGTAATGCTAACAGAACGTTCGTAACCCTGCCTCTTTATTTTATGTGCCCCCTTTTCTCCATGACACACTTTGTTAAATTCCTTCTAAGCGCCGAACCAGTAGTCCCTCACTCGGCTATTCTAAAACAAAAGCATATTACTTCCCCTATTCCCATTTCTACATACAACCAAGGTATTTTACTTCCCTAGTTCCCACTTCCACACACAACCAATGTACACTACTTCCCCTGTTCCCACTTCCACATACAACCAATGTACAATACCTTCCCTGTTCCTACTTCCACATACAACCAAAGTGCACTACTTTCCATGACATTGTTCGACATTCAATAAATATCAACTCCGTCAAGTAGCAATCACTTAATGTCTAGTCAATACACTGTTCTTACCCATCCACCAATTTCTCTTCGTTAACTGAACAGTTCTGTGTACCTAGGAATGACCAAGACCAGCTTAAATTCTATGAGTATCAAGTACCCGTAGTCCCGCTGCCACTCATTTTCGTTTTTGGGTGGGGAGGAATCAACACTTTACCCACCCAACCATCCCTTTCTCGTCTTTAAAAGACCAATTCTCTCAACCCAAGAAACACCAAGACCTGTTTAGATTTTAATGAGTACCAAATCCGTCGTTCCGCATTCATTTGTTCTGCAATCAGCCAACCTGCCAGATTTCCAATACCTTTGCACTCGGGGACGACCCAAGTCTTTATCTGGCATAGATTACCGTTATAAAGGGTCACATACTCACATCGACCGTTTGTAAACTTACCTGTTCACTGGTCAATTAACAGCAGTCACAGGTAAGCTATGCTGATTTTATATCAATTTTAATATTTTATAATTATATCGACATCTTGCTCAGATTTAATATTTTTCCCTGTGCTTTTATTTCCTGTTTGGTGGTAATTTATTTCTGCTCTGTGGAGCTGACGGCCGTACTATATATCTCATGTATTGCATGTCATCTTATTTAAAATTACTGAAAAAGATACATCCTCACCGCATTGAAAAATAACGTTTAAAAGAAATAGTTTTACATTTTCTCATATATGCTTTTCGTTTCCTTTAGTTCTCTTTAATTCCTTAACTTTTCTTATATAAACTATTTACTCTAGATGTTATTCTAACATTATTTTCTTTAAATAAATTATATCTATCAGTTAATGTAATTTTAAATATTATTGCATTTTGGGTTTTTTTTTCTGTTTATTATAACATTTAAATTCTTATCAACTGTCTTACACACGTATTATGTGGAATGGCTCTCCGATTCGCTTACGCCAGATCTGTGCATCTTAAGAAAGACCTTCTAAAGCTTTCGTTTACGTAAGGCCACCCTCAGTAGGCAATCTTTTTAATTAAGCTGAGCAGTTTTGCCACCATTCAGGAACTCCCCTACCCCCTTCTTTCGTTCATAAAATAAGATACCAAGTACTAAGATTTATCGGACTCGTATCTCACACTTTCAGTGAATGCGCGGACGGAACTTCTCGGACTTTTTCCTTTCTATTACTATTTGTTATGTCACATCATTTTCAATAGTTGTTATCTATCTCGTGGATTTATTACTACTGTAATAGTTTAATAGTGACATGTGAGAACCAAGAGGTAGGTTTGGTGTAGTAATTAAGCGCTTGGGTTGCGGCGCCGACCTCGGATTGCGCCACTATGTTCGTTTCCTCCTGCTTCCATGTCGCAATGTTATTGAAAAAAATGTTGAAAGCGACATAAACGCCAATCGAAAAAAACCCCCCAAAAAACAAAAAAATAAATAAATAAATAAATAAATCTGAGAATCCTGTCTATATACAGAAATGGAGGGATCTTCAACGATAGGCCGGACTCGAATTACGGACGGTCCATTTTGATTAGAATACCTAGATTATCAATTTTACCGCGATATCTCAACAACACACAAAAGGAAAACATGTACACGAGACAAGCTCCATACGAACAACTTCCGCCTCCTACAAGCATACACAAACCGCATTCTATCCGCCGCTTGAGTAGCTCGTGACGTCATTGAACACAACCTCAAAATGTGAAGTCGACTTTCCTCTATTTATATTGCATGTGTAAGTGGGATTTAAAATGCACCCATTTCACATTATTGTATTCTGTTTTAGTGTGGGGGGTTAAGTAATTGAAGTGACGAAAAAATTTCCGCTGATGACGACAATGTTTCTGAGAATAGAACAGCGCCCTCTATAAATATGAATACTATATAAAACACAATCGTAGATTTAACACAAAACGATATCAGAGTCGCAAATAGTATTTATGAAATAACTCGTCAAGTTTCTATTCGGAAATTCAAGTGAATATACATGAAGATATTACTTCAGAAGGAGACGCTACACAAACTTAATTCGCACCAAAACAGAAGAAATACTGTACAAATTGCGGTTGAAAACTAAACCCCATTGACTCCATATATAATGCATACGCTCATGCGTTTCTAGAGGTAGACCGAGACAACAGTGGCTCAATTTAAATTCAGAATGTCCCGTTATCTTTCAGATACATCATTTCTACCGCATATTAGTCTACACAACTCATCGTCAACTTACGCTGTCACCATGACTACACACATCAGCCCCGCACTTAATCACATGCCGGTGACATCAAATTTTCGAAATCAGTTTTCCAGTTTCATGAAACCAGTAACGTTGTTCATCGTCACTTTGTACCTTCTGATGGCTTTGAGAAAACTCGCTCAAGGCATCGTGCGGTCAAAAATGACACTGGTAGCACACGTGATTGGAATTGGACTTTTAAGCCTCGTTTTGAATAACAAAGACCAGGCCGACTGGAAGTTTATAGCCATTGCTGGTGCCACCGTGGTAGCGATGCGGCGTCTGCCAGTCCGACGATTGCCGGTAAACAACAAAGCTGTTCTGATCACAGGTTAGTTACATGTTTATTTATGCTCAATGGCTATATCTAATGTAGAAAATCGGGTCACATTCACATAAATAAAATCCAGATGAAACCTAGTGTAAATCGTAACAGTATTGTCAGGCACTAACAATTAAAAGATCGTACTAACTTCAAAAAAGTTAACAGGGTTTTTTTTTCGTTAACTGCGGAGTAACGCGCTGATTGGCAAACAGTAAAATTTTTCCGTAAAATGTCTGACGTCGTATCATAAATCGGATTGCCTAACGTCAGACTGCGGTTATAGTGAGAATTTCATCAGTCCCGAAGTTAATTCATATGAAAGAGTGTGTCGTGCCGAGAAATTAAAGCTCGAAAAGAAATATTCCACTATTTTTTCTGGACTAAACGTTAAATCAGGAAAGAATGGGCGGTCCGTCCCGAGTAAACTCGAAGTAAAGTCAGAACTTCAAACTAGCATTTCTTAAGGAGTAAGAGAGCTCAACTTCTTTATAACTAAAGGTAACATCGTAAGTGTTTTGTGTTTTATCATAATCTATTATTCAATTTGATCTGAAATTAAGTAACAAAGAGTAAAGGGCATAGGAAATGTGAGACCACATTATTACCTCATTCGCATAATTGTTACTATTAACTGTAATAATAGTCGATTCCGCGAGTAAATATGGGCGTTGGACCTGCCGCTGAGAATTCTCCACGCAGCTCAGGCGCTGGATCTATCACTGATAATTACCCAGGAAGAGCAGGCGCTGGATCTGTCACTGATAATTACCCAGGAAGAACAGCCGCTGGATCTGTCGCTGATAATTACCTAGGTAGAGCAGCCGCTGGATCTATCACTGATAATTACCCAGGAAGAGCAGCCGCTGAATCTATCACTGGTAATCACACAGGTAGAACAGCCGCTGGATCTGTCACTAATAATTATCCAGGAAGAGCAGCCGCTGGATCTATCACTGGTAATCACACAGGTAGAGCAGGCGCTGGATCTGTCACTGATAATTACCCACGAAGAACAGCCGCTGGATCTGTCACTGATAATTACCCAGGTAGAGCAGGCATTGGATCTATCACTGATAATCACCAAGGAAGAGCAGGCACTGGATCTGTCACTGATAATTACCTAGGTAGAGCAGCCGCTGGATCTATCACTGATAATTACCCAGGAAGAGCAGCCGCTGGATCTATCACTGGTAACCACACAGGTAGAGCAGCCGCTGGATCTGTCACTAATAATTATCCAGGAAGAGCAGCCGCTGGATCTATCACTGGTAATCACACAGGTAGAGCAGCCGCTGGATCTGTCACTGATAATTACCCAGGTAGAGCAGCCGCTGGATCTATCACTGATAATTACCCAGGAAGAGCAGCCGCTGGATCTATCACTGATAATTACCCAGGTAGAGCAGGTATTGAATCTGTCGCTGATAATTACCCAGGATGAGCAGCCGCTGAATCTGTCACTGATAATTACCCAGGTAGAGCAGGCGCTGGATCTGTCACTGATAATTACCCAGGAAGAGCAGCCGCTGGATCTACCACTGGTAATTACCCAGGAAGAGCAGCCGCTGGATCTATCACTGGTAATTACCCAGGATGAGCAGCCGCTGAATCTGTCACTGATAATTACCCAGGTAGAGCAGCCGCTGGATCTATCACTGATAATTACCCAGGAAGAGCAGCCGCTGGATCTATAACTGGTAATTACCCAGGTAGAGCAGGCACTGAATCTGTCGCTGATAATTACCCAGGATGAGCAGCCGCTGAATCTGTCACTGATAATTACCCAGGAAGAGCAGGCGCTGGATCTGTCACTGATAATTACCCAGGTAGAGCAGGCGCTGGATCTGTCACTGATAATCACCCAGGAAGAGCAGGCGCTGGATCTGTCACTGATAATTATCCAGGTACAGCAGGCGCTGGATCTGTCACTGATAATCACCCAGGAAGAGCAGGCGCTGAATCGGTCACTGATAATTATCCAGGTAGAGCAGGCGCTGGATCTGTCACTGATAATCACCCAGGAAGAGCAGCCGCTGAATCTGTCGCTGATAATTACCCAGGTAGAGCAGGCGCTGAATCTGTCGCTGATAATGACCCAGGTAGAGCAGGCGCTGAATCTGTCGCTGATTATTACCCAGGTAGAGCAGGCGCTGAATCTGTCACTGATAATTACCCAAGTAGAGCGACGCTGGACCTGTCACTGATAATTACCCAGGTAGAGCGACGCTGGACCTGTCACTGATAATTACCCAGGTAGAGCAGGCGCTGGGTCTGTCACTGATAATTACCCAGGTATAGCAGGCGCTGGAACTGTCCAGATAATCACCCAGGGAGAGCAGGCACTGGATCTGTCACTGATAATTACCCAAGTAGAGCGACGCTGGATCTGTCACTGATAATTACCCAGGAAGAGCAGCCGCTGGATCTGTCACTGATAATTACCCAGGTAGAACAGGCATTGGATCTATCACTGATAATCACCCAGGAAGAGCAGGCACTGGATCTGTCACTGATAATTACCTAGGTAGAGCAGGCGCTGGATCTGTCACTGATAATTACCCAGGAAGAGCGGGTACTGGACCGTCATTAAAAACTCTCCAGATCGAACAGGGGCTAAATCTGTAAATGAGAATTCCTTAGATCGAGTGGGCGCTAAATCTATCGATGAGAATTCCCTAGGACGAGCGATCGATAAATCACGGAAAATTACCCAGACAGAGCGGGGTCTGGATCTATGATAAATTCAAACACGATTTGGTAGTCCAAGATGTTCAGATTAGACAGTACAATAGGCCAAAGAAAATCAGACTTCTCAGGATACCCCAAGTACGTCACCCCCTTTTGTTTTCTTCACATCCGAAGTAACCCTGTTTTGGTACCCGGAGTATCTTGGTAAATGTTCTCAGATAACAGCAATAAGTCAGTGAAATTGGATTCCAATGCCATTCTGTGACTCAAGAAGCGCATTCAGTAGCGATCAGTGACTGGCCAACCTTGAACACACCCTCAGAGTGCACATCAGGAAGAACTTCATTCTTGCAGTGTCAGATGGAAAATGTTAAGTAGCAAGTCAAACCCTGAAACTTACTTTGGTAATGTAGATACGGAAGGCCTTTGACAGCAGCAGGCCACGGACTGAAACTTACTCCTGCAGCGTCGATACAGAACTCTGACAGCGGCAGGTCACGGACTGAAACTTACTCTTGTAGCGTCGATATGGAAGGCCTTTCAGTTTGACAGCAGGTCACAGTCTAAAATCTACTCTGTTAGCTATAAAATTTACTCTGGTAGCATCAATACGGAAGGCCTTTGACAGCGGATCACGGTCTGAAACCTACCATGGAAGCGTCTATGCAGCGGGCCTTTGATAAACGTCACGAACTGAAACTTACTTTGGTAGTATCGATATGGAAGGTCTTTGACAGCAGCAGGTCACGGTTTGAAACTTGCGCTGGTAGCGCCAATCTGCTGGTCAGCAGGTCACACTCTAAAATAGGCTCGGGCAATGTCAATAGGGAAAGCCAGTATTAATGGCGTCAATGTAAATGAAAATCAAATCAAGTCGAACTTCACTTTACAGTAACCCTCATTGTTTCTCGATATTGTATTTAGTGGTCCTCGATTGCGCAATCATGTATCTGTGTTTGTTTATTTACCTAAGGTTTGGATTTCGTAATTGAAAGTTATACGTGTATATGGCATACCGACTGCCCCCACCCATAAGGCCGGTATCACTGTACCCAGGTTCATTAAGCATTAATTACAGGCTCAATCTCGCTTTAATTCGACATGTGATGTTTTTATCTACCCAAGAGTTGGACGCTTTATCGGGCGTTTTTGTGAAAGTAGGCTAAGGTTAGCGATTGAATAACCTGAGTTATAAACATGACGTCAATGTTATAACTATGGTAAAGAAAAGAGTCAAGGGCAATAACCCCTTATTTTCAGGGCGTAATATCCAAGATTGTCCTTTAGAGCGTTTCTAGCAATGTATATAGTATGTCCTTCTTGAAATAAAATCAAGCAATATCGACCGATTAGCACGTCAGTCATACGTGTTACTGGTCGAGTTCGAATAAAGAATAAAGGAGTTAACGAAACATCTCTTTGTCTCAAATATACATATATTAGTCAGTAACAAAGAATCCGTAGACATGTAAGTCAATAACAAAGATACAACATGCGCATTAAGTGGTAACAAAGAAACGGTAGACGCGTGAATCGGTAACAAATATACGACAGGCACACAAGTCAGTAACAAAGAAACGACGGGCACATTAGTCAGTAACAAAGGAGCGGTAGACACTTAAGTCGGTGACAAGTATACGACAGGCGCATTAGTCAGTAACAAAGAAACGACAGATATTTAAGTCAGTAACAAAGATACGACAAAAACATTAGTAACAAAGAAACGAGATATTTAAGTCAGTAACAAATAAACGACAGACACTTAAGTCGGTAACAAAGATACGACAGGCATATTAGTGAGTAATACAGATACGACAGGCACATTAGTCAGTAACAAAAACAAGAGGCCCAAATGGGCCTATATCGCTCACCTGAACAGCTAGATGATCAAGTTGAAGATATGAAAAATTGTCCCCCCCCCTTTTCTTGGAAGTCTTAAAAAATTCATAAAAAATTCAAAAATCGAGATATTGAAAAAATTCCTTCGCACCAGCATTCCTTACCATAGAAATGATTAAATGAAACCAAATGAATGCATCAATGTTTACTAAAAGAAAATAATAACTCTTTAATGCATTAAAATAACAAAGTCCAAAATAAAAATGAAAAAACGTCAAAAATTTGATTTCGGAATGGAACCAAAAATATCAACACTTCTTCCCATATGCCTCTAAATCATTCCTATGCAGTCGGTTTGTCGCTGTATGCACCCGATCTGAATAAGAAGGTTGTCAAAGGAGGGTATCCTCTGTGACCTACTTTTGTCTGTGGTGGTGCCACCTGTTCATGGATCCTGACAAAGATGACCACATTTGTCGGGGACCTTGAGTATTTGATGCATGCCAAGTTTCATTGAATTCCAGCAAGTGGTTCCGAAGAAAAAGTTCAAACTGTGAAATGTTTACACCAATTATCCCCCCCCCCTTTTTCTTGAAAGTCTTAAAAAATTCATAAAAAATTCAAAACATAAAATATTGAAAAATCTTCGCAGTAGTATTTCTTACCATCAAAATGATCAAATTAAACCAAATTAATGCATCCATGTTTACTAAAAGAAAAAAATACCTCTTTTCTGCATTAAAACTACCAAGTACAAAAAAAAAAGTCAAAAAAACGTCAAAAATTTGATTTCGGAACGGAACCAAAAATAACAACACTTCTTCACACATCCCTCTAGATCATTCCTATGCATTCGGTTTGTCTCTGTATGCCCCCGGACTGAAGAAGATGTTTGTCAAAGGAGGGTACCCTCTTTGACCTACTTTTGCCTGTGGTGGCGCCACCTGTTGATGAATCCGAACAAAATACAACAACACTTGTAGGGGACCATGAGTACTACATGCTTATCAAGTTTCATCAAATTCTGTTCAGTGGTTCTGGAGAAGAAGTCGAAAATGTGAAAAGTTAACGACGGACGACGGACGACAGACGACGGACGGTAATTGATGACAATAGCTCACTTGAGCTAAAAACCCACAGACACCTAAGTCGGTAACAAAGATATAACAGGCACATTAGTCAGTAATGAAGAAACGATAGACACTAAAGACAGTAAGAAAGACACGACAGGCACATTAGTCGGTAACAAAAAAGGTAGACATTTAAGTTACTAACAAAGATACGACAGGCACATTAGTCAGTAACAAAAAAAACCCCATAGAAACCTAAGTCGGTAACAAAGATACGACAGGCACATTAGTCAGTAACAAAGAGACGACAAACGTTTAAGTCATTTACAAATATACCACAGGTACATTAGTCAATAACAAAGAGACGATAGACACTTAAGTCGGTAAAAAGATACGACTGGCACTTAAGTCAGTAACAAATAAACGATATAAACTTAAGTTGGTAATAAAAAGGTACGGCAGGCACATTAGTAGCTAAGAACGAGGCGATAGACATCTAAGTCAGTAACAAAGATACGACAGGCACATTAGTCACGAACAGAAACGATAGACACTTAAGTCGGTAACAAAGATACGACAGGCATATTAGTCAGTAAGAGGCGATAGACAGTCAAATCGGTAACAAATATACGACAGGTACATTAGTCAGTAACAAAGGGACGACAGACGTTTAGGCCAGTAACAAAGACACGACAGACACATGTCAGTAAAAAAGATACGACGGACACATAAGTCAGTAACAAAGACACGAGTCGACAGACACATATGTCAGTAACAAAGACATGACAGACACCTACGTCAATAACAAATAAAGATCTGTAGAAAAAACTTTAGTGCAATTAACGAATTAGTGATGCATTGTTATGGCGATGCCGTTATCGCGATACGTCGTTATCGCACCAAGAATAAGAAACCGTGGCATACAGTTTTGAATCCTTTAAAATCAATAGCGTGACTAGGAAGGGGAAAGCTTCTCCTCTTATGGACCAGGAGGAGTAAGCGTCCTTTGTCTGAGACAAGGGGAAGTAAGCGTCCTTTGTCTGAGAAAAGGAGAAGTAAGCGTCATTTGTCTGAGACAAGGGGAAGTAAGCGTCTTATGCCATAGATCAGAGGCGGAAGGGGAAGTTTAAGCGTTTTTGGCGTGAGACCAGAAGTAAGCATCTCGTACTTGAAATCAAGAAGAAAATTCATCTTCTGTATGAAAACAGGAGGAATAAGCGTCCAATGTTTTAAGACCAAGAGCGGTTAGTATATCTTGCTTGAAATTTGATGGGGTCAGAGTCTCCTGCCTGCTACTAGGAGGAGTAAGCGTCTTCAATCTAATAATAGGCAAGGTAAAGCTCTACTGCCTGAGACCAGGTGGAGTGAACGGTGCTTGTTTGAGACCAAGAGTAACCGTCTCTAGTCGGAGATCAGGATGAGTAAAATGCCTCATACTTGATACCAGGAGAGGTTAACGTCTCCTGTAAGAGACCAGGGTCCGGCGCCATAAACCGAGAATATACTTAAGTCTATTTTTTCATTTTAATTTATTCCCTTATCAAACGTTCAAATAAATTGTCATGCAGAATGGTTTAATTCTATTAATTGATAGAATAAAACTCAATGAAATTCAAACCCCAGTTAATAATTCATTGTTCAACAGAAGAATTTGAAATTTTGACTTAAGAATTTTTTCAGTTTATGGCGCCGGACCCAGGTAGAGCAAGCTTCTTTTTTGAGGTCAGATGCGTCTCCAGCCTGAGTACAGGAGAAGTTGGCGTCTGCTGTACAGGAGGAGTATGCATTTCCTGTTTGAAATCAGGAGGAGGAATAACCGTATAAAAACTGGAGGAATTAGTGTCTTTTGCTTAATAAGTCACGACCGTCATGAATGTCACAATATATAGACATGATCTTCAGTGACTACGAATTTTTTTAGAGAGATCTCATGCATGCAGTCGCTAGTTAGAAAGGCGTGTCGATAGTTAGCATGGTCAGACGCATGCAGTCGCTAGTCAGAACGGTCAGACGCATGCAGTCAGAACGGTCAGACGCATGCAGTCGCTAGTTAGAATGAATTCTGTCGCTGTTTAGAGTAGTCTAATTTATGTAGTCGCTAATAAGGATGACTTGGTGCATGCTGTCGATAGTCAGAATTGTCAACTGCATGAAGTCGACAGGATCGTCAGATGAATGTAGTCACTAGTAAAGATTGTCATAGCAATGCAGTCGCTTGTAAAAGTTGCTCCATACTTCCAGTCGCTAGCGAGGACAATGAAAGAGGTCAGACCTCGAAGAGATAAATAACAGGAGACAAATACAACTAATACCTTTACATATACAGCCATCAGATTATTTGCGTTTGTAATAGATTAAGAGGAAAAGCACAGACCGTGCGTCCGACAGATGGACGGAAAGAGAGACGGACAGACGGAAGCAGAAGAGACGGCGGCATGAAACCTGTATACGCCCCGAATCAAATGCCAGAATAACAAAGAACGTATGCAAACTTCTTGTATCACTTCAATTAAGGGGATTTCTCAAATTCTGGGGAGAAGTTATGATACAATGTGTAATTTTAGGAAGAAAATACGGGAATTTCAAAATGAGGGGACAGTGATGCAATCATCGATAAATCAAAGGGGGAAATGAATTTCAAAGAGGTAAAAAGTTAAACAAAAATGAATTTGAACAAAGAGATAGAGACAGAGAAAATTCTAGGTCTGGTTTATAGTATGAAAAGGGGAAGGTACCTTGCTTTCATAAAAATCTCAATCCGGTAAAGGGGAGGAAGCAGCACTGTAATCGGAAATTAATGACTTATCAGAATGTACAAGAAATTGCTCTAGCATCTCACTAATGCACTTAATGATTCCGTGTAACAGTGACTGAGCACTTACATTTCTCTCCCGTTAGGCAGTGGCCAGGATCGTGACTTCCCGATCTTTAAAGTTGACTACATCGCTACATCAAAACTCTAGTAAATAGTTTCACTGCGTCATTCAAGGTAAATGTAAATTTTTAAATTCAAACACTTCTGTAACTTTATCATGTTACTATATATATAAGTAAGTGTATTTTTTATATAAATATATTGTATTATTCCGGACGCGCAGCCTAGGAGTCTCCTTGAGCATCATTTATTTATTTAATTTGTATTACCGTGCAAAATATGCAGATGATGAGGGGTCACCTGTACAAGAAATTCTAAAATTTTATTGTCGATGTTGGCGGAGAACTAAGTTCAGTTACTTTACGCGTGAAATTTTTCGCTGACATCCTGAGAATTTATTCAAGGTCCCTCCAACTGTCATACCTCTCCCTGCACTTGTTATTCTTGCATCCACCCCTGACTGTTATAACTCTCCCTGTACTCACCCCTGACTGTTATACCTCTTCCTGCACTCACCCCTGTCCCTCACCCCTGACTGTTATACCTCTCCCTGTACTCACCCCTGTCCCTCACCCCTGACTGTTATACCTCTTCCTGTACTCACCCCTGTCCCTCACCCCTGACTTTTATACCTCTTCCTGCACTCACCCCTGTCCCTCACCCCTGACTGTTATACCTCTTCCTGCACTCACCCCTGTCCCTCACCCCTGGCTGTTATACCTCTCCCTGTACTCACCCCTGTCCCTCACCCCTGACTGTTATACCTCTCCCTGTACTCACCCCTGTCCCTCACCCCTAACTGTTATCCCTCTTCCTGCACTCACCCCTGTCCCTCACCCCTGACTGTTATACCTCTTCCTGCACTCACCCCTGTCCCTCACCCCTGGCTGTTATACCTCTCCCTGTACTCACCCCTGTCCCTCACCCCTGACTGTTATCCCTCTCCCTGCACTCACCCCTGACTGTTATACCTCTCCCTGTACTCACCCCTGTCCCTCACCCCTGACTGTTATAACTCTCCCTGTACTCACCCCTGACTGTTATACCTCTTCCTGTACTCACCCCTGTCCCTCACCCCTGACTGTTATACCTCTTCCTGCACTCACCCCTGTCCCTCACCCCTGACTGTTATACCTCTTCCTGTACTCACCCCTGTCCCTCACCCCTGACTGTTATACCTCTCCCTGTACTCACCCCTGACTGTTATACCTCTCCCTGTACTCACCCCTGTCCCTCACCCCTGACTGTTATACCTCTCCCTGTACTCACCCCTGTCCCTCACCCCTGACTGTTATACCTCTCCCTGCATTCACCCCTGACTGTTTCACAACGAGAAACATTATCCGGCGATGGACTATGATGTCAATCGCATGGAGCCGAAGGAAGTGTAGATTTAAGCAAGATATTTAAGAACAGGTGCTGTGCCTCGAATAGAATATAGAAATACTAATCGGCGATTCAATGTACAATGACCTTACTGATGGAAAAGTATACTGAGTACTTCCATTATTTCTGTGTTTCTTTGTTATATAGACATCTGCCTAATGCAATGCATAGAATATAGAAAGGGCACTTTTGTAAAGATAGGACGCTGATAATTCGTGTGTAATAACACAGGGCCTTTCGTGGTATTATCTGCCTCGTCCTTGAGATAGGACGCTGACAATTCGTGTACAATGACACATGGCCTTTCATGGTATTATCTGCCTCGTCCATGAGGATGGACGCTGACAATTCGTGTACAATGACACAGGGCCTTCCGTGGTATTATCTGCCTCGTCCTTGAGATAGGACGCTGACAATTCGTGTACAATGACACATGGCCTTTCATGGTATTATCTGCCTCGTCCTTGAGATAGGACGCTGACAATTCGTGTACAATGACACATGGCCTTTCATGGTATTATCTGCCTCGTCCATGAGGATGGACGCTGACAATTCGTTTACAATGACGCAGGGCCTTTCGTGGTATTATCTGCCTCGTCCTTGAGATAGGACGCTGACAATTCGTGTACAATGACACATGGCCTTTCATGGTATTATCTGCCTCGTCCATGACGATGGACGCTGACAATTCGTGTACAATGACGCAGGGCCTTTCGTGGTATTATCTGCCTCGTCCTTGAGGATGGACGCTGACAATTCGTGTGCAATGACACAGGGCCTTTCATGGTATTATCTGCCTCGTCCTTGAGATAGGAGGCTGACAATTCGTGTACAATGACGCAGGGCCTTTCGTGGTATTATCTGCCTCGTCCTTGAGGATGGACGCTGACAATTCGTGTGCAATGACACAGGGACTTTCATGGTATTATCTGCCTCATCCATGAGGAAGGACGCTGACAATTCGTGTGCAATGACACATGGCCTTTTATGGTATTATCTGCCTCGTCCATGAGGAAGGACGCTGACAATTCGTGTGCAATGACACAGGGCCTTTCATGGTATTATCTGCCTCGTTCTTGAGGAAGGACGCTGACAATTCGTGTGCAATGACGCAGGGCCTTTCATTGTATTATCTGCCTCGTCCTTAAGGTAAGACGCTGGCAATTCGTGTGCAATGACACAGGGACTTTCATGATATTATCTGCCTCGTGCTTAAGGTACATGTAGGACGCTGGCAATTCGTGTGCAATGACACAGGGACTTTCATGATATTATCTGCCTCGTGCTTAAGGTAGGACGCTAATATTTCATCTATAATACGGGACCTTGCGTGGTTTTAACTGCTTCATTCTTAAGACATGACGCTGACAGTTTATCAGATGGATCAGATGCCTGGAGCCTAATGGTGGCAACAGCTATGCCGCCCCCTCCCCTAATGG
Source organism: Pteria penguin (assembly GCA_035048485.1). Taxonomy (NCBI): domain Eukaryota; kingdom Metazoa; phylum Mollusca; class Bivalvia; order Pterioida; family Pteriidae; genus Pteria; species Pteria penguin. Next base: position 5,993,083 of record CM068589.1, on the reverse strand, counting down.
CGGCATTAGCTCTGCCGCCCCCAACCCCTAATGGCTGAGACAGCTCTGACCCTCCCTCCCCTAATGACGGCACTAAGTCTGTTTCATCTTATTACGACACTTTTATCAATTGCTTCATTAAAAAAAAGCTTGCTACCGATTTATGTACACGAAACAAGACAAAACTATCTGTATTTGCCCGCACGGTTATCAAGGTAAAGTCAGGTACATCTGCGACGGAGTGCGTTTGAGATAATAGTAAGAGAGCACCAAGAACGTGACGTCGGTAAAGCCCGTCGATTCCTTTACCATGATACGTACATCATGCGGTCATCCAGGTGTAAAACGGTATGACAGGTAAAGCTGGATGACTGGGAAGAAACGTCCATATACCCTGTCACCGTGAGGTATTCGTACTCACTTCCCCGTTCCTCCATTTCGTATAAGTAAACTCCTACAGTTCTCCTCTCAGTCGCGTAGTATGAAGACCGCAGCGCAAGCCATCCGGGTTCAAATCACACACTAATGTAATACACAAGTATTGCCGTGAGAATTCCAGACTTAAAGGATGTAATTAGATCTGATAACGTCTGAATCACGTGTTTATATCCCTAAATAAATTGCTACATACTTGTAATCAGGAATAAAATACAAGTCGATTTGTAGGTTTTCAAAATGAATATATTAATAGGTACATAAGATAACGAAACACTAATTTCAAAGTTGTAAGGAAGAGGAGGTGGGGAGATGACCAGAATACTACAGGTACCGACCACAGGTGGTCGGAATACTACAGGCACTGACCACAGATAGCCGAAAAAATACAGTTCATTTAAATATTCTGTAGGAATACACTGACCACTGGTGGCCGGAATACTACAGGTTATTGTAATACTATGTAGTTTTACCACCAAGACCATCTTATACCCATCCATCCCACTCCCTTCTTAATCGATTGGGTTTTGATTCAACTTTCCAGTTTGGTTCAACAAAACTAACTTCAGAATAAAACCCACCCCCTTTCTCCTTCAGAACGTTAGTCAGATTTCATATAATTTCATCCAAAGAGCTTTCAGGCAATCCATCAATCGGTTACATAAATATACTTAATATTTATTGATAAATACGATTAATCAATATAGATAACAAGGTAACATGATTTGCGTTCACCTGGGACATACGGTTCAATGTACTCGGTAACCTACTTTTATAGTCCTGTTTGTAGGTCATACTTATTGTCAACTGCTTACCTACTTGACCACTCTTAAGTATCGAGGGTGTAATTTGTGATGTCAGATCTTATACTTCGTACAGTCCTATCATATTATAGTATTATATAATATGGAATTTTCGTCCTCTTTAAAAATATTCTGAAGGAAAATAAGAATATACTTCGAAAATAAAGAGCTTTAAAAGTGTAAACAAACAAATTAATTAATTAATAGATAAATAGTTAATAATTAACGAGTTCAATACATAACAAATAAAACCAATAACAATATTCCCTACAGTTGTTTCAGAGTTCTAATCATGCCAGTAGTCTTGCAGAGGGAAGTATATACATGAATTTTAAGTCTTAAAGTTCATTATTTTAAATTTAACTATATCAGCTTACTGTTACATATTTATTTGATACTTCTCAATTGAACCATTAAAATCGAGGGTTTAATGGAGGAGTGTTGTTTACAGATTTCTGAGTTGTGTCCCCTTTTTTCCGAACTCAAAATTAACTATGAAAATAAAGATGCCTGTTTTCCAGAGTGGATGTGGTATGCGTCGTATCTTCCGAAGTCATATCGCATTTTAAAATAAGATGGGACAAAACGCGACGACCAGTGGGTGCCCGGCTTCTGCAATACGAATAAATGAACAAATCTGAAATCAGGGTGGTGTAGTTGTTTACAATGTAGTCTAGTTGTTGAATTATGGTGTAAGTGGAGAATCTGGAAGCCATATCGCCACATAGAAGCAGGAGGTTGCCAAATTCACAGACATAATGGCACCAGCTGGGGATCTAACCCTGGTCGCTGGCTTTGTAGTGACACCAATACCAGGGCCGTACAGAGCTAATATGTATACATAATCAGACGCTGTTTGCATTGTTATTAATATACATTACTAAATTTACATAAACCCGATTTCATTTCAGTGCTATCAGAGGGTGGCACTTGAAATGTATACTCGCTCGTTCTATATATGCACCGGTCAGTCAGTATACATAATTTGTGATAGATCGTATTGTAAAAGGGTATTTCATACATCAAAAGCCGGTTATTTTTAGATAAGGTCGAGGTTGTATTGTTTATTTTATGACAGATCTGCATTTACATGCCACCAAACCAGCGCCCCCGACAAAGCGCGTTTATCTGAAATTTTCTGACGTTATCAACAAAATAACAAATTGTGACAAGTGTAAAAAATGGAAAGGAAATTGAAAACGCCCAACACGAAATAATTTCAGATTATCATATCTCTCAGGAATGCTAACAGATACAAGTATCTTCTGTATTGGGTGGCTAAATTTCAGTCATAATGGAAAATACATTTATAGAAACAATTTTCATTTCATTTTTTTTTATATTCTGAACTGTTAATGCTTGGCAAAAAAAAAACCAACCCCAAAACAAAACAAAACAAAACAAAACAAAACAAAAAAAAAAGGGGGGGGGGGGGCGCAACACGTCAATATTTGGCATAAAACGGCAAAATATCAAGTCAATTCTTGGCATAAAAAGACAACATACCATGTCAATGCTTGGCATAAAACCACAACATACCATGCCAATTCTTGGCATAAAACGGCAATATATTCTGCAATGTTGCTTGGCAAAAATAAGGGGGGGGGGGGCAACACAACATGTCAATGCTTGGCATAAAAAAGCAACATACCATATCAATACTTGGCATAAAACGGCAACATATGACAATTCTTGGCAAAAAAAAGGCAACATACTATGCCATTGCTTGGCATAATACGGCAACACACCATGTCAATGCTTGGCATAAAAACGGCAACATACCATGTCAATGCTTGACATAACGACAACATACCATGTCAATGCTTGACATAACAACAACATACCATGTCAATGCTTGACATAAAACGGTAACATACCATGTCAATGCTTGGCATATAAACGGCAACATACCATGTCAATGCTTGACATAACGACAACATACCATGTCAATGCTTGACATAACGACAACATACCATGTCAATGCTTGTCATAAAACGACAAAATACTATGTCAATGCTTGACATAAAACGGTAACATACCATGTCAACGCTTGGCATATAAACGGCAATTCACATCCTTCGAAGAACAACTAATGTACTCATAAACCGGCCGCAATCTAAATGCATTTTCATGTCGCACGCGCGCACGTCTGATTCGCTTGCGAATGTTATACGTCGAGTTAAGCCGTGAAAGCCGTGCATGATAATCAGTTACCACGACAACCAGTAATATATTCATCATATCTTTCGGAATCGAACCCATTTTTTGTCATGTTACATGTCCGATTGAATAGCAAGGCAACTCCGTGACAAGGCGCATTTTGTGTCCATGTCGTTATCACATACAGGTATGATAAAGCGGGAGGAGGGGTATCAATATGGCAATGCAATCTCTGTTAGAAGTAGATAATGAGGGGTATACTTAGTTTATTGAGAAGATAATGATAGAACAGTTGATAAGGTCCAGACGATCCGATAACTTTATACGTGATGACCCTGGTCACGTGAAACACTTGACCAGATTAAAACCGCAAATTATGTAATACATCGTTCTATTTGTTTTTATTTATTTATTATAATAATAATTATATTATTATTGTTATATTATTATTATTATTATTACTATTAATATTACTATCATTATTGTTGTTGTTGTTTTTTGTCAAGCCATGACACATTGAAGTTTTGTATATTAAGAGCTAAAGTCTACTTTTTGCCAAATACATACATATTTAGTTTAGTGACCACAAATACCCACATATGGTCAAATAATTGCGTAGTAACTACCATAGAAACATCTCATAAGTGATCAGAAAGTTATCATAAGCACGTTATCGAGTGCCAAGGTTGGAACTTCTTGAATTTGGTACTATCTTCGTCCCCACAAAATCATTACGCGCATCTGATAGGCAAGATGGCCCATACGATGGCGGCCAGTGGTGGGGATAGAAGCTGAGGTCCGGTGTCGCGACAAATTTGGCACAGAAAATAACAAGTTCGAAACACTCTGTCATACTGTAGCTTACGGCTTTTGTTGATGTTTACAAAACGTTATATCAACAAAAGTATTACAGTATTTGAACCAACACATTCTTATGTTGTTTTGAATGCAAAAAAATTGCAAACATCTCTACAAGCTACGATGAACAGAGACCGCAGTTAAACAATTCTTTCCAGTTATTTACAGTCGTAAAAAATGTAAAGTGGAGACGTCCTTGACCTCGCCGCCCATTTGTCATTGATAATTATGTATCTTTTGTAGGTTGTGATACGGGCATTGGTCATAATCTAGCTATACATCTGGATAATCTCGGATTCCATGTTTATGCAGGTTGTCTTGACAACACAGGAGAAGGTCGTCAGAGACTTGTCTCCTCGTGCTCTGACAAACTGACCACCGTCCAGCTAGATGTCAGCAACGAGAGGCAAGTTGAGGAGGCGGTTCAAATGATAGCCAAGTCATTGAGTTCAAACGGTAAATGAAAGGCATCAGCACGTTTTACAACAAACGTAAGCTATTTAACTTAAAAAAGTACACTGTAGTAGGAAGAGATCATCCAACGTGGGGGGTTTTTTCGATTTTAATTGAGGCAACTTAAAGAACAAGAGCATCGCAAAGCGCAACATCCACTAGCGTGACACTGACCTTCGAACTCTGGCCTTTAAAATCTAGAGGGATCTGAAGCACGTCTTAAAGAAAGTTTGGTGAAAGTCCGTTGTATACCTCGTCTTCTTGAGAGCTCACGAGGTTAGCGGAACGAACGGAAGAACAGACAGACGGACGGACGGAAATACCACGTCACTGTATGACAGCAATATTGTATACGAAATTCCCCATCAACCACAACAAGTCTCTTAGCGGTTTAGCGGACACGATATAACATCAGTGAATTACATTTCTAACTTGGTATTTATTTTGAAGCTTTTAAAACTGAACTTTTTTTATTGTAGGTCAAAGCTTATGGGGTGTGGTCAACAATGCCGGAATCTGTTACATTGGCAACGTGGAGATGATGCCTTCCGAAGACATCCAAAAAGTGGTCAGCGTTAATTACATGGGTCCCGTTAACGTTTGTAAACATTTCCTCCCGTTCGTACGTCGGAGCAAGGGCAGGATAATCAACGTGGCCAGTAATGCAGGTACTCTTATCTAACTATCTTTCCGAGGGTTTTCTGTATATACATTAACACTTGATATTGTGTTGACGCACGATTGTCCTGGTAACTTGTATGTCGATAGGTCAAAGAGATATTTCATCTTGCATGTGGTGGCAATAAGTGTTACGACGGTAGCGACGGGGCTGGGGTTGTTAAGCGGTGACAGTAACTGAAATTAATCTACTGACCTTCGCCGAAGCTGTAGCTTCACCTCTTGCCCTTGCCTTACAGAAACTAGAGTTCATGGGCCACAAGCAACGAAAATATAAACATTCTATAATGATAAAGAGGGAAAACATCTGACATCTTTTCAGTCAGTATTATCAATATTTACTGAATTTGAATTTTGTGAAAATCTAGCTCCTGTGCCTTTGATGGATGTTTACTGTGCTTCTCACTTTACACTGGAATTGAATTTTGTGCAGGTCTAGCTCCTGTGCCTCTGATGGGAGTATACTGCGCCTCAAAGTCCGCCTTGGCGACCATGACAGAGGTATGGCGATACGAGCTGAAGGACTGGGGAATCAAAGTGGCTACCATAATACCTAGTGGTTACAAAACTGGTGAGTACACCTCAAACACGTTACTCCTGACTAATTACATTGGTAGGAAAGTTAGAGGAGGTGGGAGATCCGTCCGTGCTGTTAACTGATTTACAGACTCCTTTAAAGATCATCTGAAGTCGGTATCGCTACTGAATTTCTATATTTTTTTTTAAGTCTTTTTATGTTTATTCTACAATTTTGGTGATGTCTTTCTATGTTTTGTGTATAATTTTTGTGATGTCTCTTTTATGTCTTTTTATGTTGTTTTTTTTTCTATAATTTTTGTGATGTCTTTTTATGTTGTTTTTTTTTCCTGTAATTTTTGTAATGTCTTTTTATGTTTTTCCGTTTGCAATACATTACCATGACGGTTTTTGTTTCCTCTTTACCCATCGCAGATTTACATATCCAGCAAAGAGAACTTTCACATGAAGACGACCTATACCTCACCCTTCCTTTCTTTCAGTCAAAATTAATGGAAGGCTTCTAGAAGTTTATTGCTTTTCTCATGTAAACGTACAGCGTAATGTTATACAGAAGAGAGAAAGTGAAGAGTCTAGGACATCAAGTGGGAAATGGAAATACCTGAAAGATCATATAATCAGATCGTCTAATCGAATTTTTTTTGTGTGTGTTGACAGGCATTATGGGATACGACCGACAAGCGACAGGAGACAGATGGTGGCAGCAAGCGACGGACACCGTCAGAGAGGATTACGGCAAAGATTGCTTTTACGTCAAGTTTAAACAGACCAGTAAGTGATTTCTCTGTATATAGAATATATAGGGGATTGCACTCGAACTTCAGAACCGCCCTCGCTGAAAAAGATTCAACTTCAGAACCACCTTGGCTGAGCAAGGTTTCACTTCAGAACCATCCTTGCTGAATAAGGTTCAACTACAGATACACTCTGAACAAGCTGCATCTTCAGAACCACTCTGGATGAAGAAGCTTCAACTTCTGAACCACACTGGTTGAAACAATCTGATTAAAACCAAATCTCTACTTCACTAGTCGTTTCTGATATCGCGACTTATCGGTAATCTTGAGGGAATTAGAGGTCCGATATCAATTAGATAGGGATGAATAAACTTCAACTTCAGAACCACATTGGCTGAACAAGCTTCATCTTTAAAACCACTCTCGCTGAACAAGGTTGTCATATTTTAATAAGAACTAGAAACCGCGGAAAGCCTGGCGACTCGGCAGTTTTACTGATCATTTTGGTTGCGTTTCCTGATAATTGAAGTATCCGAGACCTATTGACCAGTGAATACATCTTAGAGTATATACCCCATAAACTTCGTATAATTAGAGGTTCGTAAAATAAATCCTGCTGCAAAACATTTCTGGAAACCCCTTTTTTTCATTCATCATTAGGTATCATTCATCCCAATCACATTTGAAATACAAAATATACAAGTACGTGTAAAAATTCACGTAAGACTTTGATTGAAATAATATAAATATCACAATGCACTTTGGTTCCTGAAATTCATACTCCGCACCCCCTTTTTCAAAGATCTGCATGCACGATCCCCAGCTTATGAAAAAGAGATACTACTTACACAAAATATGTACATCATAAAAAAGAGTATATGACTTGAAAAGTTGATTGATTAATTGATTATTGTTTAACGTCACTCCACGATTATTTCACATATACGGTGACGGCATTTGCCTGATGCATTGCATACAAATTTAGACCTTTGCAACGGACCCACCCGAGGCAGTGAGGGATCTCTTACGTGCCACGCCTACCGTGACACGGGACCTCGGTTTTTACTGTCTCAACCGAAAGACAGAACACCGGTGTACCAATGGCTGGAGTCGAACCCAGTACCTCTAGATCACGAGCCGATCACCTTATCCACTAGGCCACTTCGGTTTTATGACTTGACGGGCTTCTCACTTCCAGGGAGGGGTAAGATAATACTAAAAAACCTAATCCGTTATCTGTTAATTTCTAAACTACTTGTCCTTTTCCATTGTCTTGTTTATGTGTCAACAACCTTGAATCGACCAATGCTCTTGTACCTGGTAAATGAAATCAGAAACCATCTTCTTTCATACGATAATCTAGATTTTTTGTTACAATAACTGAGCGCACTGCCCATCTCCGTGGTATAGATCATATCATAATTTGACTTTCGTTACAATAACTGGGTGCACTGTCCATCTCCGTGGTATAGATCATATCATAATATGATTTTCGTTACAATAACTGGATGCACTGCCCATCTTTGTTGCAGTGTTCTGATTCGTTCATCATAATCATCCTTATCTAAAACGAAAATCAAACAAACGACAATCTGGCATTATACATACGACAATCTGGCATTATGCAAAACCATGACCTTTCGATCCTAGGCTTGACCACAGAACATCGCTGATTCAACAAATTTGAAGAGTAAAATGCTAATTTATTGATTTTACTTTCAGACCACGAGAGCTACCTGTCCGCACAATTCTCAGAATTAACAGAGAATATTACAGATGCTCTGCTTTCTACATCACCTCGCCCGTGCTATTATAGGTAAATAGCTAGCACTAAGTAATATCTACCACCTAACTCATCCAATATCAACACACCTCGTCAGAGCTTAGAAACTTCAAGCCACGACGAATATCACACTCATAGGCCGACACAAACACCATACTCCACATACCGACATAAATGTCGGACTACAAAGGCTGACACGTATTACAAACACCACGGACCGACATAAATGTCAGACTCCAAAGGCCGACACGTATACCAAACGCCACAGACCGACATAAATGTCAGACTCCAAAGGCCGACACGTATACCAAACGTCACAGACCGACATAAATGTCAGACTCCAAAGGCAGGACACGTATACCAAACGCCACAGACCGACATAAATGTCAGACTCCAAAGGCCGACACGTATACCAAATGCTACAGATCGACATAAATGTCAGACTCCAAAGGCAGGACACGTATACAAAACGCCACAGACCGACATAAATGTCAAGACTCCAAAGGCCGACACGTATACCAAATGCTACAGACCGACATAAATGTCAGACTCCAAAGGCCGACACGTATACCAAACGCCACAGACCGACATAAATGTCAGACTCCAAAGGCCGACACGTATTCCAAACGTCACAGACCGACATAAATGTCAGACTCCAAAGGCCGACACGTATACCAAACACCACAGACCAACATAAATGTCAAGACTCCAAAGGCCGACACGTATACCAAACGTCACAGACCGACATAAATGTCAGACTCCAAAGGCAGGACACGTATACCAAACGCCACAGACCGACATAAATGTCAGACTCCAAAGGCCGACACGTATACCAAATGCTACAGATCGACATAAATGTCAGACTCCAAAAGCAGGACACGTATACAAAACGCCACAGACCGACATAAATGTCAGACTCCAAAGGCCGACACGTATACCAAATGCTACAGACCGACATAAATGTCAGACTCCAAAGGCCGACACGTATACCAAACGCCACAGACCGACATAAATGTCAGACTCCAAAGGCCGACACGTATTCCAAACGTCACAGACCGACATAAATGTCAGACTCCAAAGGCCGACACGTATTCCAAACGTCACAGACCGACAGAAAGACCACACTCCACAGACCGACAGCAAGATCACACTCCAAAGACCGACAGAAAGACCACACTCCACAGACCGACACAAAGATCACACTCCACAGACCGACACAATGACCACACCCCACAGACCGACAGCAAGATCACACTCCAAAGGCCGACAGAAAGACCACACTCCACAGACCGACACAAAGATCACATTCCACAAAAGGACACTATGACCACACTCCACATAACAGCATAATAATCTATATTATAATCTCTTATTGCATATGTGTATACATGTTGATGATGTGTAAACTTGATTTAAACTTATCTATATAACATATTTAATATAAAACATAAAATGAAGCAGTCTTCAACCATTCCTCGAAATTTTTCTAAATCTGATGTTTTTTTTTCCAGTGGATTTCTATCGAAGGCACTGCCATTTATATATCTCCATCTTCCTACCTGGCTCAGTGACCCTATTATGTCAGTCCTGGTCAACTGGTTCGAGTTCAGACCACACATGCTCTACCCACAGAGAGACAGCAAACAGGGCTAACATTCCAGACTTTACATAGATATATACAATTTAATTTATTATATATGATCATAATTATTGTACATGTTATGCTATATAGCTGTCAAACAAATTGAAGAACTGAAGGAAACGTTAAACATTGGGAGAGCAAGAATCTTAGTAAGCATTGTCGTCATGGTGATTGCTGTACCTTTTAATACATGTTACACATTATATCAGTTCTGGGTCCGGCGCCATAAACTGAGAATATACTTAAGTCAAAAATTTCATTTTAATTTATTCCATTATCAGACGTTCAAATAAATTTTAATGCAGAATGGTTTAATTCTATTTATCAGTAGAATAAAACTAAATAAAATCCAAATCCCAGTTTTTAATTCATTGATGAACAGAAGAATATGAATTTTTGACTTAAGTGTATTCTCAGTTTATGGCGCCGGACCCTGATCTTTGTAAGTATTAATAAGAACATATCAATGTGATTACAAAATTAGAGAAAAACAAGAAACCGCTAATGACGGTATGGCAAAGGAAATTCAAACCATGGTCAAGGTCACAAAGTCAAAAGTCATGGTTTCAAATGAAAGAACTGGTCACAGAGAACCTATGAGTGAAGTATCAAAGCCCTTTACCGAATGGCACATAAGATACAGCCAAATTTAAAGGGGTTTTTTTTTTTAAAGTAGGTCAATATCCATTCAGACGAATGCACTGCTGGACAGACATCACCAATCTGTAGACTGCAATTGCTTTGCAATCCTGACAAAAAGCAATACTTTACTTGACACAACACATAGATACATATGAAACTGACCAAGTCTGTAGATCGCATTACCTGTATGGCAGTCATTCAATGTGTTAGCATATCATGTGACCATAGGTGCTGGTTTAGTCAGTATATCGGGTGACACTTTTGCAACAAATTCAGCCTATATATCAGGTGGCACTGATGCCACTAATTCAGCCTATATATCAGGTGGTACTGATGCCATTAATTCAGCCTATATATCAGGTGGCACTGATGCCACTAATTCAGCCTATATATCAGGTGGCACTGATGCCACTAATTCAGCCTATATATCAGGTGACACTGATGCCACCAATTCAGCCTATATATCAGGTGGCACTATATATCTGGTGGCACTGATGCTACTAATTCAGCCTATATATCAGGTAGCACCGATGCCACTAATTCAGCCTATATATCAGGTGGTACTGATGCCATTAATTCAGCCTATATATCAGGTGGCACTGAAGCCACTAATTCAGCCTATATATCAGGTGGCACTGAAGCCACTAATTCAGCCTATATATCAGGTGGTACTGATGCCATTAATTCAGCCTATATATCAGGTGGCACTGATGCCACTAATTCAGTCTATATATCAGGTGGCACTGATGCCACCAATTCAGCCTATATATCAGGTGGCACTGATGCCACCAATTCAGCCTATATATCAGGTGACACTGATGCCACCAATTCAGCCTATATATCAGGTGGCACTATATATCTGGTGGCACTGATGCCATTAATTCAGCCTATATATCAGGTAGCACTGATGCCACTAATTCAGCCTATATATCAGGTGGTACTGATGCCATTAATTCAGCCTATATATCAGGTGGCACTGAAGCCACTAATTCAGCCTATATATCAGGTGGCACTGATGACACCAATTCAGCCTATATATCAGGTGGCACTATATATCAGGTGGCACTGATGCCACTAATTCAGCCTGTATTGTGTAATCTGTTGTAATCTTATTTAGGTGTCATAACAACTGGTGTATTTTCTTCTCTCCTTTCACTTAGTTCAAAGTGATTGTCCAGTTTATACCTCATAATCATTACATGTAATTCAAATGACTTTTCTTATTCAGTTAATTTAATTGATGTTACGATTGCTATCTTCTTGTATTTCGTCGTGTCATGGAAAGATCCTTCTCACTAACTTCCATGTACAATTATGCCGAAGGAAGAGACAAACCTGGAGTTTTTGTTTCCTTCTTTTAGTCATATTGTCAAGTTTTTCCATTTATCTTCCTAGAGGGTCATATACATCTTCTTTTTAGTATGTCCTTCCTTCAATTCGTAATCAAAGGCTAATTTTGTTATACTCTTTTATAAACATGAACATTATTAACATATCATTCAATTATGAAATACAGTAATGTTTTTGTTACCTTCTGTACATAGCCACAATTTCTGCAGGCCAGTCACGTTAGGGAAATAATAGTTTAGTCTCCTCTTGTCTTTCAAGTTATATCAAAAGTTTCTCATCTTCTGTCAGTTCTATGGTATGCATTGTCTTATTCTATGATTTGGTATGATACATGTTCACCTCTTGTATCAAGCCATAACATACTAGATGATACCATTCCTACCATGCCATAACATACTAGATGATACCATTCCTACCATGCCATACCATACAAGATGATACCATTCGTACAAAACGTTACAGCATTGTTTCTGTTTCTGTTATGTTTTGTTTTCATTTATTGTTTTGTGATTTCATATGATGCATGAAATCCTCTTGTATCATGTCATGACATACTAGATGTTGCCTTTCCAAGTTTCCATGTACAGTCTTGTTAATATTTCTGTTATGTTTTGTTTTTATTTATTGTTTATGTTATTGTCTATTCAATTTGAATTGCTGTTAATAGCTTCATTTTCAAAGAGAGATAACTCGTCGTAATAATACAATCAAACTTGCATGTACATATATTATTGTACATTCAGGATATTTTTTTTCCATAAGAATGCATTCATTCTTTTACATATAAAAACAATTTAGTCTCACTACAGCATTGTGAATACCTACATCATACCATATGTTATATGTATTTATAATAAAATTGGCCAAATCTCACATCTTTGTCTTTTAACCTTCGTTAGTTGGTTTATGTAATGTCGTCATGTCAATTATACAGCGAGAATATCTGATTGACGCACTGCATAGAAATATAGTTTTACACATTACGCTAAATTTGGAGGTTTTGAGGATTAAATCTCATCTGAAGGTCCAAGGTCTCATCTGAACCCCTCCCCAACTCCCTCCTTAAAATAGCATCAAAGTTGTAATAAAACAATGTAATATGATATATAACAATCAAATGATATGATATACGATATTGGAACTCTCCTCAGATCAGTCCACCAAAGTAATAAAATACTACATTAAATATCAGAATTGAATGACCACAGTTTTGTCACTATCTCTTATATATATCAGAATATAACAACTGCAGTTTTGTCACGATTTCAAGAGAGATTTATCATGGTGATACAAACAGAAGGGGGTGAACACAGCGATTCCTGTGTGTGGCTGTGCTTTGCAGTGATCTCAAATTTTTATTTCGATCACCGACAGAAATCCCATAATGAACTCAATTACACAGTGACTTTATAAAAAGTAGTAAACTAGTACAAGGGTAGGTAAATATACAACTAAATTCCCTCTGAACTTTGGGGTAACGTAATTTCCCCGCTGCGTCTTGGAGTAATTTCCCACTGTTTTTGTGCAATATTTCCTCCTACACAACTAATTCCGAATCCATGCATTTGATAACCTTCCATATATTCAGAACAAAGAGCAAATATGAATCTTGGGAGGGCTTTGAGCTTTCTAAGCTCCACTTACTGAATGGGAGCAAATCATTCTCACCAACTTAATGTTTACCCCATTTGATGCTGAAATGCACTGAATCATGTCTGTTAAACTCTTTATCAGAAGACCAAGTTAACACAATTTAAGAAATGTGGCCCTCTTATCAAATTAGTGCCATATCTTGAGATAAACGCTACAAACTACAGAAAAAGGCTATAGGTATACATCCTTAAAGGTACATTAAACATTCCGACTAACATGAGCTTTCCCTGGTCTCTCTTTTTTAGATGTTTTAAGATCAAATCATGTAAACGATGATTTCAGCAGTTTTCAAATATTTGCAAAATCTGGCAGAGCACTCACAATCACAAGAATGATAAAATCCTGAAATATTTGAATTCCCTGCTCCAGTAAAAGCAACCCCTCTGGACAACACAAATCATGGCAGGATTGTGGAATGACATATGTAAACATTTCAACTACATGTACTTACCAATGAACATATTAAGACAATACTTATAATAAATACTATGCAACAAAATGGAATTGCAAAACCTTACCTTACAACAGATCTTACCTTTGAAGCACCACACCACAAAAACATTTAACCAAAGAAAATACACATCATAAAACATTCATTCTGCTTTACTCACCATCTGCATCTGCTTGTCTCCTCAGGTGGTCAAGGAATTTGGTTCGGTTGGAGAACAACCCCCCACATGCTGGGCATGCCACTATCTTTTCCTGGGTATGACTGCGGAGATGTTCTTTTAACTTGTACTTGCTCTTACAGATTGCGTCACATCCTGTGAAATGTAAAATTCTGATGCAATTTTTTATCCTCGTTATGATGGGTTCTAGTTGTTTACTGCATTTTATCTTTTTATTGATTGGTTCACATTTTCTGAATTCTAATTTTTTTTACAGGTAATTTATCAACATAATGAGAGTTTTTCATATACTTGTTTATTTTAATGTGAAATCCAACACTTCTACAAGAGTCCTGTTTTTATTTATGCTCGACTAATTGTTACATCAAACAATAACAAGAATTAATATCTTCTGAGTCAGAAAACTATGCAAGTATATTCCAAACACTGACAACTCCACCCTCATATCATTATCCTACCCTCCCATTGACATTTACATATTCCTACATGTAGTACATTGTTCCCATCATCTTTATTCTACCTTCCTAATGACATCTACGACCTCCTAGTACATTGTTCCCATCATCTTTATCCTACCTTCCTAATGACATCTACAGCCTCCTAGTACATTGTTCCCATCATCTTTATCCTACCTTCCTAATGACATCTTGTCCTCATAGTACATTGTTCCCATCATCTTTATCCTACCTTCCTAATGACATCTTGTCCTCATAGTACATTGTTCCCATCATCTTTATCCTACCTTCCTAATGACATCTTGTCTTCCTAGTACATTGTTCCCATCATCTTTATCCTACCTTCCTAATGACATCTTGTCTTCCTAGTACATTGTTCCCATCATCTTTATCCTACCTTCCTAATGACATCTACGACCTCCTAGTACATTGTTCCCATCATCTTTATCCTACCTTCCTAATGACATCTTGTCCTCATAGTACATTGTTCCCATCATCTTTATCCTACCTTCCCAATGACATCTACATCCTCCTTGTGTATTGCTCCCTTCATAGTGATCTTACCTTCCCAGTGACATCTATACCTCCTTGTGTATTGTTCCCTTCATAGTGATCTTACCTTCCCAATGACATCTACATCCTCCTTGTGTATTGCTCCCTTCATAGTGATCTGACCTTTCCAATGACATCTACATCCTCCTTGTGTATTGCTCCCTTCATAGTGATCTGACCTTTCCAATGACATCTACATCCCCCTTGTATATTGCTTCCTTCATAGTAATCTTACCTTCCCAATGACATCTGTATCCTCCTTGTGTATTGCTTCCTTCATAGTGATCTTACCTTCCCAGTGACATCTATACCTCCTTGTGTATTGTTCTCTTCATAGTGATATTACCTTCCCAGTGACATCTACATCCCCCTTGTATACTGCTCCCTTCATAGTGATCTTACCTTCCCAGTGACATCTATACCTCCTTGTGTATTGTTCTCTTCATAGTGATATTACCTTCCCAGTGATATCTTTATCCTCCTTGTACACTGCTCCCTTCATAGTGATCTTACCTTCCCAGTGACATCTGTATCCTCCTTGTGTATTGTTCCCTTCATAATGATCTTACCCTCCCAATGACATCTACATCCCCCTTGTATATTGCTCCCTTCATAGTGATCTTACCTTCCCAGTGACATCTACATCCTCCTAATACATTGTTCCCATCAGGATAGCTATCAGAATGGCTGTCAACATGGCGGTAGAACACCTCTGGAATGTCCAACACAACCTATAGAAACAAGAAGAAAGTTGTCAGAATGAACATCAACATGGTCGTAAAATATGTCAAGAATACCTAATATAATCTGCCTAGAACACTAGAAAACTGATAGTCCTGAACGGCCCTGCTTACTCAGTCAGTGACTTTAATCTTTGACTAAGCAATCTATACTCATGTATCTCACATCATTTTAAATTTGTATGTGAAATCTGCAATCAGTTCATTCAAAACTCTTCAAGATACCAAATCACTACCAAAGAAGTGACAAACAGATAGACATGATTTATATATGTATTCTCAATGAAGACCCATGTGAAAGCAAACAAAATGAATACAAAATACGCATGACAAATTATATTAAAATATAGCTACAGAAATTGAAGAGAAATCTGAAAAGGTTCATGGAATGGGTGGGTTTTTCATGAGATTACCTACACTTAAAGTTGATACAAATCTACAAATTACAAACATCAAGTTACAAGCCTATTATGATTTTGACCTCAATGTAAAATTTTATCAAAACATTCAACAAAGACAACGATACACTTTACTATCATCATGTTTCTTTACATCACTTATGTTGTCATGACACTGCCTTATCAATCCCACAAAAACTGCAAAATGCACGATTACATGGTTGCTGTCTGGGAAATTTAGTGAAGAAAGGATAGGTGACCTCACATTCTACGGTATAGTTTTAACTATGATATTCTCATGGTCAAGT
The DNA here is from genome assembly GCA_035048485.1 of Pteria penguin. Taxonomy (NCBI): domain Eukaryota; kingdom Metazoa; phylum Mollusca; class Bivalvia; order Pterioida; family Pteriidae; genus Pteria; species Pteria penguin. Next base: position 5,976,291 of record CM068589.1, on the reverse strand, counting down.
CAAGCAGCAGATTTCTTCTTATAATTATCTGTACAGAAGCACGGGTTTATACTGGCTATATTTTTGTTTTTCCTTCGACTTCCCCTTATATAACAGAGCAACACAAAGTCAAATGTGTAATCAGTATCTGTCTGAAGACCCACCTCACAATGTTCCCAGCCACACTGCAGTCTCTCTGGAAGCTCTGGAATCAAGTTACGACCACTATTGTCCAGTAAACACCCAGTCAACTGGTCATTGTCAATCACCTGAAGACACATGTACAATTGTCAGTATCAAAAACTTTCATTAATTTTATACACTTTGTATCATTATACATACGTTAAATGTGTAAATACATACATATCAGGTTTATATCGAACTGCGATCAACTCATACAACACACTTTAATTGAACTTTTTCAACTGACATTTCCTTCTTCGTTCTTTTTTATTCTTTTTGGGGGGGGGAGTTCAGAGATTCATAATTCTGTCCAATCCAACAAAGGTGGTAGCCAACAACTAGTCTGTAACTGTATATACACACTGACTGCCTACAGTCTGTAACAGTATATACACATTCACTGCCTACAACCTGTAACAGTATATACACACTGACTGCCTACAACCTGTAACAGTATATACACACTGACTGCCTACAATCTGTAACAGTATACACACTGACTGCCTACAAGTTAATCATATCTATTTTCACCATCAACATGATACTGAATACTAATTTATGGGGAAAACCAAAAGGAAAAAGGGCTAGACTTCCTACCGGCCTCTGGCAGAAAATGACGCGTCACACCAACAAAACGACGAGTTTGAATTGATTGATTGATTATTGTTCTACATCACTCTACCATTATTTCACAAATATGATGACGACATAAACCTGTTGCTTTGCATTGAAATCTATCCCTTTTTAACTGATCCACCCCAAGCAGTGAGGGATCTTTTACATGCCAAGTCTACCGTGACATGGTACCTCTCTTTTTCCTGTCTCATCCAAAAGACAAAACAATGGTGTGCCCATGACATGAGTTGAACCCAGTCGGTCACCTGTCGAGCACCTCATGTACTGAGCCACACTGGCTTACCACAAGTTTGAACTTTTTCCATGCTATCAAAATATATATCATAACAGAACCAAGATGTGAGATATCCTTTGATGTAGATATGTATATAATGTCCGTTAGTCAGCAGTGAAAACCGTATATGTGGCCACAGCATTAACCCATAACACCACTGAAGCACATATATTTTGGTGAAATTCCTCTACTGATTTTGATGTTGTAGGAGTTACAATGCAAAGCCAGCTCGCAAACTCTGATGTATATCATGTATTACTTTGTTATAAATGGCTTTAAACAACAAGCAAATATTCAGCAACTCCTGTACATAAAACTTCAAATAACTATAAAATTTTTCCTTTTAAAGATCATGCATTTTGTACCAAGCACACTTTTTGCCTATTAAAACAGATGTAAAAATAGTCCAAATTCTATCTGCCCGGGAGTCTGTAATACAGAGGTACAGAAAATTATATTTCTTGCGACAAAGAAAATACAGGACATTACCTGTTGGCCTACACACTTGATTTTGACATGAAAAGAATGGAAATAGACATGTCGAATGAAATCTGTCACCAATCCGTGCACAGTAGCTCCACACAAATGCCATGGACAAGAGAATGTTTGCACTACAAATAAAAAAATCATGTTTATTTACTCTACATGATGGTCACCAATGTAAAGTGGTGGAAGAAAACACTGTATCATAATTTTCTCTATATGTATATGAAGGCCACCATGCTTTTGTGGTGGAGGAGGACACCACATCATGAGTATGGTTGCCACCAATGTTAAGTGTTGAAAGATAGCACCACATCCTGATAATGATAATATACATGGTGGCTACTAGATTTAAGAGTAGTGGATTATTACACTACATCCTTTCTGTGGTGGCATGCACCACACCAGGATGATGTTACCTCTATGGTGACACCCAGTGTATAGCAGTGAAGGATGACACCACACCAGGATGATGTTACCTCTGGTGACACCCAGTGTATAGTCATGAAGGATAACACCACACCAGGATGATGTTACCTCTATGGTGACACCCAGTGTATAGTCATGAAGGATAACACCACACCAGGATGATGTTTCCTCTATGGTGACACCCAGTGTATAGTCATGAAGGATAACATCACACCAGGATGATGTTACCTCTATGGTGACACCCAGTGTATAGTCATGAAGGATAACATCACACCAGGATGATGTTACCTCTATGGTGACACCCAGTGTATAGTCATGAAGGATAACATCACACCAGGATGATGTTACCTCTATGGTGACACCCAGTGTATAGTCATGAAGGATAACACCACACCAGGATGATGTTTCCTCTATGGTGACACCCAGTGTATAGTCATGAAGGATAACATCACACCAGGATGATGTTACCTCTATGGTGACACCCAGTGTATAGTCATGAAGGATAACACCACACCAGGATGATGTTACCTCTATGGTGACACCCAGTGTATAGTCATGAAGGATAACACCACACCAGGATGATGTTACCTCTATGGTGACACCCAGTGTATAGTCATGAAAGATATCACCACACCAGGATGATGTTACCTCTATGGTGACACCCAGTGTATAGTCATGAAGGATAACACCACACCAGGATGATGTTACCTCTATGGTGACACCCAGTGTATAGTCATGAAGGATAACACCACACCAGGATGATGTTACCTCTATGGTGACACCCAGTGTATAGTCATGAAGGATAACATCACACCAGGATGATGTTACCTCTATGGTGACACCCAGTGTATAGTCATGAAGGATAACACCACACCAGGATGATGTTACCTCTATGGTGACACCCAGTGTATAGTCATGAAGGATAACACCACACCAGGATGATGTTACCTCTATGGTGATACCCAGTGTATAGTAATGAAGGATAACACCACACCAGGATGATGTTACCTCTATGGTGACACCCAGTGTATCGTAATGAAGGATAACACCACACTAGGATGATGTTACCTCTATGGTGACACCCAGTGTATAGCAGCAAATGGTAACACTACATCATGACTATATGGATGATTGAATGAATATTGTTTTACATCACTTCACTCCACAATTATTTCACGTATATGGTGACGGCATCTGCTTGACACGTTGCATAAAAATTTAGACCTTTGCTACAGACCCATCCAAAGCAGTGAGGGATCTTTTACTTGCCACGCCTACCGTGACAGGGAATCTTGTTTTTTACTGTCTCATCTGAAAGACAGAACAATGGTGCGCCCAGGAACCTGGGACTTCTTGATTACAAGCCAAGCATCTTATCTTTCCTTTATAAAGAGGTGATTGATGTTTAGTGTTGGAAAGTAACACAACAACAAGATTATTTCACATATTTAGTGCCAGCTGTGTTTAGTGGTGGAGGATAACACCACACCAGAATCATTTCACCTATCTGGTAGCAGCTGTGTTTGGTGGTGGAGCATAACACCATACCAGAATTGTTTCACCTCTATGGTCGCAACCTGTGTTTAGTGGTGGAGGATGACACCACACCATGATCATTTCATCTACCTGGTGGTAGCCAGTGTTTAGCGGTTGAGAATCAGAATGACACCACACCAGGATTATTTCACCTAAGTATATGGTGGCAGTCTGTGTTACATTGTAAGTGGTGAAGGATGACACCACATCAGGATTTTTTCACCTCTATGGAGGCGACCACTGTTTAGTAGTGGAAGAAGCTAGAATAACTGCAGAAATGCTCTACTTTACCAGCTGTACCCATACAGAAGGATGCCTTATACATGTAGCTATAGAAAGAGGAAGTCTTACCTGCAAAAGGCCTGTTGCTAAGGGTAACGGTTCCAAGATGCTGAGTCACATGACTTGTAAACTCCTCCATCACTCTAAATTCCTGATTACACCCTTCATATTCACACAGTAACACCAACTCAAACTTACGAGGCCGCATTAATTTCTGTTTCGCCTTTGGAGGCATGTTCACAGTCCTAAAATAGAAAGAGACAGTAGATTTTTATTTCTTAAGTTGTATACAATATACATGTGTGCAATATACTAAAGGTAAAAAATAATGCACCATATGGTTAACAATGGCTTCTTACAATACCAATACAAATCATAAACTTCCTGTTAGACAGAGCTGCATTTTTCTGAATCAAGCAGAGAAATGAAAAGTGAAAAAAGCATCCAATTACTGGTATACATATACAATGTATGACTACAATGATTGTTTGGACAGGTCTGTAGTGAGAAACCCCAGGAAACATCTTAGTCCCAAATACAGTACAGTTCAGGCGTTTTGTAATTTGTCCACCTGTCACAGTGGGCCACATCCAGGTGTACATGTACATTAAAGAATCACAAAACATACTTTGTATTTTACAAAGGTGTGAATGATCATAGGTAAACTTCCACATGGATTCCGACTGTGATTTTGGGTGTTTTTCCCACTGTGTTTGGTGCAATTTCTCCAAAACACCATGACTGTATTGTAACAGAACCAAGCAAAATCTGAGTCGTAGAGCATGGCTCTGTATTTTTCATTCATATGATACCACTTTTCGTCATTTTATACTTTCTTTTCGTCACTTTTCATCGATTTTCGTCACTTTTCAACGTTTAGTCTACCCCCCCCAGATCACAGGGACATTTGTTAAACTCTGAATTACATTTTATAAGGTGAACAAAATGTCATGAAATAAAGGCCAAAACATGGCAATTTGAACTTCAAACTTTAAAAATTTGGAAGGTCAGTAAAAGTTGTTACATTTTTAAAAAGTGACATAAACCTACGACTACATACAGGAACATATATAATTTCATCAAGTGATTCACTAGCACATGAAATACTGCTGGTAACTTGCAATTCAAATCCATGGGTAAACAGTATTAAAACTTGCTTACAATTAGCAGGTTTTCCCTTTCTAAACCAACTTATTCCTACTCGCTCAATTAAACCGTGACTTCCGCAATTATTTCAACGTTTTAAAGATTTATGTTTACAAGAACAACATTCTAAGTGATGAATTCAATAGAATTTTATATAAATTGTATCTATAAATTTAACAATAGAGCACCATATGTTGATATAATTCCATCTATACTTGATAGAGGGACCTTGGCAAAAATTAGACTTGTGCTCACAAGCTCGAAATTGAAAGGGGAAGATATATTAATATAAATAAAAATGACAGACTGTGTAAAGTCTGTACTGATAATATTGTTGAAAATGAAACCCACTTCTTATGGGAATGTAAATATGAAAATGAAAGAAATATTTAGACTCAATGTCTAAACGTTATAATAGATTCTGTTTTTTCAATTCAGGGTCAAAATCTACTTTACTGTTTAATGCCGAGAGTGCTAGTGTGTTAAAGGCAACATCTAATTACATACTAAACTTGTTAAAAATTAGATGTGAGTCATTACAAACATAGATTTATTTAATGTGTCTCGTATTGAGAGGACTCATTACGCATTATAAATACACATTAATATACTGTAATCTCTCTATACCATTTTTGAGCTATGTATCATTTGTATATCTCTGTATTTTTGTATTTGCTGTTGGGCTCATGCCAGTATAGCATTGTATCGTTCTGTGGGCATTCTCACCAGCCTTTAAATACCCTTAATTTTAACAAAGGCAGATTAATACTATATGAGACTCTATTGCCATATACGCCGTATACTGTCATATTGTTTGTTCGTTTATTCTTAGGCAATAACCATTGTAAGATAAGATGTGTTACGCCAATAAAGAATTTGAATTTATAATGTTCTTCTTCTTCTTCTTCCGATACGCAGTGTACTCAAAAGTTGAGCGTTATACTTCATGTGGCAGTCAAGATAAAAGCCTCTCAGGGCAGTATGATACAGTTAAAAAGTTAAAATCTTTTGTCCTCATCCGAAGCTGAAGTGGGCAGGTGGTATGTTGCCCATTGCAGTCCTGTAGTCCTCCAAGGAACATGCTGATGTCATTGCTGATGGAAGTCTGTTCCAATCCCTGATGGTTTGCGGGAAGAAGGAGAAACGGTATACATCCTTTTTTCGCTGTTGGGATGTGAAAGGTATGTTGTCCCCTTGTCCTGGTGTCTGTCTGGATTAGGTATTGTTCTGCTGGAATGGCCACTAGATTGTGCTGGATCTTGAATAGCAACAGAAGGCGGATCTTTACTCTTCTGATCTGTAGCAGTTCCCATCCCAAGGAGTTGACTATGTTGGTGACGCTGCCTGCTTTCTTATCCCAGTAGTTCCTTGTAGCGAATCGTGCCGCTCTACGTTGGACTTTCTCTATCTGGTTAATCTGTCCGCTAGTGTGAGGGTCCCATATGGAGGCAGCGTACTCCAGCGTTGGACGTACAATGGCTTCATAGGCTCTAACCTGTGCTGATGTTCTGCAACCTCAGAGATTTCACTTCAGGAAGCCTAGAGTCCTATTGGCTTTCGCTGTGATGGCATCAATGTGTTTGTTCCACTTCATATTGCTGCTGATAGTAACTCCCAGGTACTTGCTCGAGTCCACTACTTCTAACTTATGGCTGTACAGTCTGTAGTCTGCACTGATTGTTTTCCGCTTTGATGAGACCTGTATGACCACGCACTTCTCCGGATGGAAGGTCATCTGCCACTCTTCTTCCCACATCTCAAGTGCTGTAAAGTCTTGCTGTAGCCTGTTGCTGTCCTCTGTGTTGTTGATCGGGCGGTACAGTAAGCAATCATCTGCGAACAACCTGGTTTCTGACTTGGTGGCTTCTGGGAGGTCATTGATGAATGTGAGGAAGAGCAACGGGCAAAGTACTGTTCCCTGTGGTACTCCTGATAGGACATCTGCACTAGATGAGGCATGGCCGTCTAGAAGAACTTGTTGTTGTCTATTGTTCAGGAAGTCCTTAATCCATAGCAGAGTGTTGTCTCGTATACCATAGAACTGCAGCTTATGTAGCAATCTCTTATGTGGCACCTTGTCAAATGCTTTTGAGAAGTCTAGCAGAACAATGTCGACATGGCCCCCCTGGTCTAAAGTGCGGGCAATACTGTCTATGGTGATGGCTAGCTGAGTTTCACAGGAACGCTTGGATCTGAAGCCGTGTTGACTGTTGCTGAGGATAGAGTGCTGGTCGAAGTGGTCCATTACCTGGCTGTGGATGATGTGTTCCAGTAGTTTACAGGAGATGGAGGTCAGGGAAACTGGTCTGTAGTTGGAGGCCTGATGCTTATCACCTTTCTTGTACACTGGAACAATAGAAGCTGATCTCCAGTCGTCTGGGATGGTGCCTGAATCCAATGAGATCTGGAAGACTTTGGTCAATGCTGGAGCCATTTGGTCTGCATACTCGTGTAGAAGCCTGGCTTGGATTCCATCTGGTCCTGTTGCTTTGTGGGAGTCAATGTTCCTGAGTAACTTGTGGACTCCTGCTTGGCTGACTTGGATTGAAGGCATCACTGGATAAGGACTTGCACCTTTGTTTGGCATCCATGTGATATCCTCCCGCGTGTATACGGAATGAAATTGTTGGTTGAGTATTTCCGCTTTGGATTCAGTATCACTGTACAGGAGTCCATCTGTCTTCCTCAGTGGGACTACTCCTTCAGAGTCCTTGTGAGTCCTGACGTTTGCTCTTCAGGTATGACCAGAATCTCTTGCTGTTGTTCTGCATCTCTCCACATACTGTTTGGTCTATGAACTCATCATGAGCTGACCTCATTTCCCTCTGTACTGCTGCCTTTAGTTGTCGATATCGGGTCTGGTCCTTAGGTTTCTTTGTGTGCCGTGCTTTCCTGAAGGATTTCTGGCGTTGACGTAGTAGACGTTTGACCGTAGTTGTCTTCAGAAATAAAAGTTGTTTTGAAAACGTATAGAATATCTCTCAATGATTTTCAGATTCTATCATTCAATTCAAACGAGAGAGAGAATTCTCTAATACATGTCAAAGACCAGATTAATTCTGGTGTCTAGACCAGTCACCAGAGAGCCTGCAGCAGAGCTGAACCGTGTCGCCTACGCTAGCTAAATTTGAGAGAAAATCCGCAGGTACACTTATTCTGTACTGATTACATGAAACTAAATATTCAATGCAAAATATACATTCCCATGAATGATGCTTTATTCATTCAGTACTTGACCTTTTTAAAGATTTTATCAATTGACTTTCTACTCTTGGGCAGTTTCTTTCGTCCGGATGGCGCGTTACATTCGGAATTTATAGCCGTGAGTAGAAAAACTCAAAGGTACTCCGAAAAAGAAAATGTAGAAGAATAAATCTATATCGGATCTGTTTTTCCGGAATAATGATGTTGATAAGCTTTCGGCCGAGGTCAGTTGTCAATCTTGCACTCTGCAGGGGAGAAGGACAAGAAATGTGTAAGTGTGTGTGTGTATGTTGTGTGTGTGTGTGTGTGGTGGGGGGGGGGTTGCGTGTGGGTAGCTGTGTAGATCAGAGACTGTCAGTGAGACAGAGAGAGGGGGACAAAATGAAAAAGAGACATAGACAGGGCTGAGGGTAGGATGGGTGGGAAGAAGCAGAATGATATGGAAACAAAAAAACTAAAATCAAAAGTAAAAACACATGCAAGACAAAAAAGACCCCCCATCCCCGAAAAAAAAATACAAACAAACAATCGAACAAAGAAAAAAAAAAACAACAACAATAAACACACACACACACAGACAGACACCTACACACACACACACACACACACACACACACACACACACACACACACACACACACAGAAACAAAATCAAGGAGGAACTACTGATTTTAGAAGTATCTTTTTATAACATTGGCTGTTAAACAATCAAAATGTTGCTTAATTAACCCATGTAAGAGTTTCTCCCCCCCCCTTTTTTTTGGCGCATTTTTCAGATGTCAGTTTAGAGAACTAAAGTGTTATTTTTGTCATATGTTCCTTTATATTTAGAGCATTCTGTGGATAAAAATTTCAGATTAAGTTTGAAATACATATTTCCCCTCCTGTTCGTTATATTCCGAAAGATTTTACCAAGTACCCCACACTTGGTGGTTAGTCAAACAGCTGTTGTTGGGGTTTGGTCAGAACACAAACCACTTTTTATGATGATGATGATGTTCAACCGAAATCCCAGATATGAAAAAAATGTACATCTGAAAGAAAGAAAATAATTTTTTCCGCAGTTCGTAGAAAAACGGAAAATAAATGTCTAACCATTCGTTGACAGTATTATATGATAAAGGCTTCAATGATTTAGAAGGTAGAATAAAAACGTGGTCAGTGCTAGATTTGTCTATGGACAGATCGTACTTTATTTTTAAGATATCTAGCAGAATGAGTTCCATACACCGTGTATAGATATCGACAGATATAGCTTTAGAAGTAATAAAGCAGTTGCAGCTTTGCATAACAATGATACCAGGGTGAGTGATCACATTATTGAAGTACTCAAGGTATGATATAATGTTCCTTTATGAACTATATCATCAGACGCTGATTCTTCACTAGGTAACTCAGATTTGTGTCGAATGAAACTGACAAATGAAGTGAACAAGACTGTACAACATGGATCTATCGGAACCAACCCAACCTTTTAATTTAGTGCACCATATGCGCATTTCGACAACTTATGTCTCTTCAGTGATGCTCGTGGCCAAATGATTGGATTGATTTACTTAATTTGATGACTGAAAAGTTGAATTATATATTTCATGTCAGTACAAAAGCACTGAAAACTAGACTTAAGATGCCCTCAGGGACTATCAGGCCACCAGCAGTGACACCGGCCTAGTGGTTATAATTATACCTTTAGTGTACCATACGCACAATTCGACAACTTATGTCTCTTCAGTGATGCTCGTGACTAAATGATTGGAATTCTCAAAATATATAAATATTTGAAGAGCAATGTTGAAACCAAAATGACCGAAAAGTGAACCAAAATATCTATCTGAGGACAGAGCTATGCACGAGGGAGATACTCCTTAGTTTTAGAGTGATTTACTTAATTTGATGACTGAAAATATGAAGTATATATTTCATGTCAGTACAAAAGCACTGAAAACTAGACTTATGATGCCCTCGGGGACTATCAGTCCACCAGCAGTGACACCGGCGTTGTGGTTATAATAAATATAGAAGGTATATACCTTTTAATTTAGTGCAGCATATGCGCATTTGGACAACTTATGTCTCTTCAATGATGCTCGTGGCCAAATGATTGGAATTCTCAAAATATACAAATATTTAAAGAGCAATGTTGAAACCAAAATGCCCGAAAAGTGAATCAAAAAGTGTATCTAAGGACAGAGCTATGCATAAGGGAGATACTCCTTAGTTTTAGAGTGATTTACTTAATTTGATGACTGAAAATTTGTAGTATATAAACTAATTCTTTATTCGGCATTTTGTAAATAGTGTACATATCTTTTATCTTGTTCACAATAAATTTATTCACCTTATATGCATCTTTTTATTTCAATCTTGAAAGAGGAAACTTGAATTCAGAGCCAGAGAAGCCGGTGTGGCCTAGTGGATAAGATGCTTGGTTCGTGATCGAGAGGTTCCGGGTTTGCCTCCCGCCCTGATATTCTGTCTTACGGATGAGACAGTAAAAACCGAGGTCCCGTGTCACGATAGGCGTGGCATATAAAAGATCCTTCACTGCTTCGGGTGGGTCCGTTGCAAAGGTCTAAATTTGTATGCAATGCATCAGGCAGATGCCGTCACCATATACGTGAAATATTCGTGTAGTGACGTAAAGTAATAATCAATCAATCGATTAGAGCCGGTAGTAGTAAGCAGTAACGCCCCCCCCCCCACCCCTTTCGCTACATATTTACCAGTAAAATCCAGATTTGACACCAGAATGCCTGAGTAGTTTGGCTATTACATATGTGGCCCCTTTCGGCAATCCTGGATCCGACACTGACATGAGTCATTTTTTGAAAGTAGATGCATGTAGTTAAACAGGAGACTTGCATATCGTACCCCCGATGTGCGAGGTGTGTGGCAAAAAGGTCAATTTTATTGTTCATGTATGGGTTAGAAAAATGCCTGAGTAGTAAAGAAACATCCGAGCTGAGAGCCAGCGTGGAACGCGTGACACCAGTCGTAAAGAAACATCCTAGCTGACGGCCAGCATGGAATCTTTGTCATCAGTCGTGAAAAAACATTGGAGCTGGCAGCCAGCATGGAACCCGTCTCATCAGTCGTGAAGAAACACCATAGCTGACAGCCAGCATGGATCCAGTGTCATCAGTCGTGACGACATAACATAGCTGACAGCCAGCATGGAACCCGTGTTATCAGTCATGAGGAAACACTGAAGCTGACAGCCAGCATGAAACACGTGACATCAGTCGTGGAGAAACATTGGAACTGACAGCCAGCATGGGATCCGTGACATCAGTCGTGGAAAAACATTGGAATTGACAGTCAGCATGGGACACGAGACACCAGTCGTGAAGAAACATTGGAGCTGACAGCCAGCACGGGATCCGTGACATCAGTCGTGGAAAAACATTGGAATTGACAGCCAGCATGGAACCCGTGTCAACAGTCGTAAAGAAACATCCGAGCTGACAGTCAGCATGGAACCCGTGTCATCAGTCATGGAGAAACATTGGAGCTGACAGCAGGCATGGTACGTGGGACACCTGTCGTGAAGAAACATCTAGTTGACAGCCAGCATGGAACCCCTGTCATCAGTCGTGAACAAACATCCGAGCTGACAGCCAGCATAGAACCCGTGTCATCAGTCGTGGAGAAACATTGGAGCTGACAGCCAGCATGGAACCCGTGTCGACAGTCGGTGAGAAACATTGGAGCTGACAGACAGCATGGAACCCGTGTCAACAGTCGTAAAGAAACATCCGAACTGACAGAAAGCATGGTACGTTGGACACCAGTCATGAAGAAACATCCGAGCTGACAGCCAGCATGGAACTCATGTCATCAGTGGTGAAGCTGGTGTGTGATACCAGTACTACACTAAACTGACCTTGATCCAATGTAATTTACGGTAAGTAACACTGTGAACCTAGTTGTTATATGTCAACATTTTGTCTTACTCGATCCTCACTGACGGCTTGTGACAACTAATTCTGAATAATTTGCCTTTTTAAAACAAATTTTGAGATGTGTGCTCACTTATGTACTCCATTCACCATACGTGGAAAGGTAAACATAGTCATATGACATTGACTTTGATTGAGGGCACCTAGTTAATTTTGTAAAACTTTAAAGCAATATTCTCTGAATGATATATAATGTAAGAGTACTTCCTCAACCCAATTTAATTTAATTCATTTCAACTTAAAAGGTCACATACATCATGGTAAACAGATTTTTACATATACACTTGTAAATTTGATAAGCAACAGCCTTGTTCTGACTATACCCGGAACACCGTATCATATTCTGAATTTAGACATGAGAGTCACTTGTTGTTTCTCAACGTTGCTTCCTCTATTTCTCATAGCCTTTGTTTTCACTCGAGCCAAAGAACAGTAAATAACGGGGCGTCTGGTATTCTGTAGGGGAAGCCGGACAACTGTCTCAATGTATCGGGGCTCTAGTTGGATAAAATTATTTTATTAATGAATATACTGATATCAATTATTAACCCAAGTTTTATGACCTGGGAAAATTTGTTGTTTACGTTAGAAATTTGGCAAGATTTGAAAGAAGATCTGCTTCCAGCAAGATTATCTCAAAATTAAGATAGAAAACTTACAGTCAACTGTTAAATCTTCAATGGAGGAGTGGCTGACAAATATTTTGATGTGAGGGTAATAAGATGCCAAAATCAAGAAAGTTCTTGCTGGAACTTTGGTAATGTAACACTGGACCCTTTGCGAATAGAAATTGTTATTCTTTGACCATCGCTCACGTTAGAAAATATCTTGTGGGACAAACACGACACGGCGCAAGCATTTGTCTACTCTTAACCGCAATGCAGACCAATTCGTTATTAAAGACTAGAAACTATAATATTAGAACTAAGAATATAAATATAAAAATATAAAAACTATAATATATAAGACTATAAAAGACTAAAAACTCCAAGGTAACTTTTATCAATGTGTGATCAAATATGCAAATATGAAAGAGTAAATGCATTTGAAACGTGAAAGAAATCAAAAGAGATAAAGTAAATCCAGAAGAACTGTATATATTTACAATATATATATATATATAAATGTAATGTAGAACAGGTAATTGTTTGAGTAATCAGTATAGAGCTAATTTTCAATGTAGCAATATTTCTTTTAGCCTCCACGGGAAATTGTGTCTCAACATTTGTAGAATATTTTTCTAGGTTATCTGTAGGTATATGTATCTTTTATGGGTTGCAAACAAAACTTAATCAACTGTCCCTCTTCACAAAACTAATTACTTCGTTTCACCATGACGTCATAGTCATGGTTTATTTCTGACTTGACAATTAAAAATAGGTAGAACAATGTCGGTGGTGGGTATATGGTGATTGGTCAATTTATATAAAATTATGGGCAGTATCAAACGACAATTAGGATTCCATGTTTTGGTGTCCAATGGCCAGGTGAGGCAAAATATGTTCATGGACTTGCAGAGAATCGCTGGACTGACGACAGGAAGTAATGGTGGAGTAGACGTCTTCTTCTTCGTGGTGTTTAGATAGACGACCTGCAAATACCTATATTTTATAACTAGAAGTTTCTTTCATTGTTGGAAAGTTTATATGTTAGAGTAGCATTGGATAATAAATTATAATAGTAATGAAAAATTATACCCGAAACAAAATGTGTTTGTGAAACACGAATGCAGCGGGGGGCAACAAAGTCCAGATAAGGCAAATTTTGCGATGTCCTATGTCTTGATTACTTCCCACCCTATGGGAATACACATGCAATATATTGAAGCTCAACTTCTTACGATTGACGAGTTAAGTTTTTAAATGTGAGTCAAAGGTCACGGTCAAGGTCACAAGGTCAAAACTCATTTTCCGACAAAGAGGTCTTGTCACACGAAATAAGCATATGAAATATGTAAGCCCTACTTCTTATGATTAAAAAGTTACAACAAATGTTAAAGCTTTTGAAATGTAGGTCAAAGTTCACGGTAAAGGTCTCGAGGTACAAAAATTTTGGTAAGGACGGAAAAGTCTTGTCACAAGGAATACGCGTGAAACATAAACCTTATCTCTTACGATTCAAAAGTTATAAACAATATTAAAGTTTTTGAAATGTAGGTCAAAGGTCCCGGTAAAGGTAAAAGAAAAAAGAAGAGATACTGGCTCAGCTATGTGGCAGAAGTCACCGTGGAGCTATACAATACATGAATATAAATAATATACTAGCACATATAACACATTACAAAAATATTTGATTGTAGTGCAATTACGATACCGACTTAGGACGGTCATTTAATTTAAGGAAAGCCAAACAAATGGTGTGGTTAACCGATTTACGGGCCCACCTTCCCACTCACCTTAACAGCAGAACAATCAAAGGACGTACATTTAAACATTTATAAATAATCCTCCATGCAAAGAACAAGGGCATATTGAGAGGTCATAAAAATATAAACACGTAAGGTATTGTAAAACACATAATGATATAAAAATAAATGCGACATCAACATGATAAACCGTGCTCTGCCAGTCTATAAGCGAGCTAAGACCCTAGATTTGTAGGAGTCCCGACTAACAGTCAGAGGGGACGAGGTTCAGGACAATGTCTCCTCTGAAAGAGGTTTGGACAAGGCCCATCATATAGTCCCCACCGCCCTGTTGGTCAGCGTGCAACGTTCAAGTAACAGTCTGCATAAGGCTGTAGAGGGGCCAAAGGCAAGAGGCAAAAGGCAAAAAAAAAAAAAAAAAAAAAATGGGAACAAGGGAAAGGTCTTGTCTCAAGGAATACGCATGTGAAATATTAAGACGTATCACGTACCATTCAAAAGTATCATGAACTATTTTTGATAATATATGTCAAACAGTAACGGCAAGGTCACGAGGTAAAAAATCAATTTGTACCAGTAGAACGGTATTCCCGCAAGTTATGCACATGTGACATATACAAGCTCTATCCCTTAGCATTCAAAGGTTATAGAATGCGTTTTTTTCCCTAAATATAGGCCACATTCCAAGGTAAAATTCGGAGGTAAAATATTATTGTACAAAAAGAAGTACACATGTGAAATCCCTATCACCTACATTTAAATTGATATACCTCTTATAATGAAAGCGGGACGGAACAGACGGAATGACAGACAGACGGACGGACAGGTGGACAACCCAAACGATGTATGCCCTTTGGTCTACAAGGCCGGGGGCATAAAAAAGCTATGATATTGTATTCAGGTAGGTGCTGCTTAACAGTGCCACATAATAACATTAACAATTCAGTAACTACTGTCAGATGCCGGCATATAATATGAAATAAATAAATATATAAGTAAGAAAGAGATTATGGGGTAGTTACGGTATTACCATAGTCATAATTGATAAGGGATCATGATACCTAAACATGTGTAGCTTAGTATTATCAAAGGCAAAGGGTTGACAAGGACTTCAATTAAATAAGGAAGTCAAAATGTCACACAATAGTTAAGTGATTCCTATGTGCCAATTCTCGAGGGTTACGTTTTACATGTATACGATCTATCGTTATAGAATAAAGATATATGACACGACAAGGTTCAGTTACATAGGCTTCGCATTTAGGCATCGTACTTCACAGTGATTCCAAAGGCAAATTCCCGTCTCAACTCCATTACGGAAAGGACAAACGGAGAAAAAAGGGAAACATCTAACGCAGGCATTTGAGAGAACAGGCCACGGATATAAATTGTAATGATGTTTCTCATGTATGATGCAGCATTCCTATTTTCTACTGATAATTCTGTATGCCTGTCAGGTCATCAGGTAAGGCAAAGCCGTCCCTTCCATCCCACATACATATATAAACCTTAGATGTGTTCTATGATACTTATGGTTTGGTCAATTTAGTAATCACTCAAATTATTGAAATATTTAAGCGACCAAATGCCGCCCTTGTTACGTTTTTGAAACAACATATACATGCCATTTCCTTATTATTGAATATAATTAAAATCGGGCACTAAGTAAAACATGGAGAAGGAAAAGTTGTTGGTAGATTTTAAAATATACCTTCACATTTTTCCAAGAGGATTTTCGCCATTATCAGCGTATCAACAATTGTCGCTAAAACGCAGATTGTAAATGTAATAACAACAATACTTTCAGATACATCGTTGGTTACTCCAAAGAAACGATGCCTCTCTTCATCCCTGAGATCTAAATAAAAATATTATTATATAATTTTCAACAACTACTATGATTGAAAAATTGTATATTTGAAAAAATTGTAATATGTATTTCCTCTTAGACCAGTCCTTTAATGGCAATTTTATTGTTTTTTTTTTAATTTTGTACAATCATTATTATATAGTTGTTGTTACATATACAACTATATATATTTCAAATATAAAGGATGGTAGTATAATGATGTAGTCATTAAAAGACTTCATTTCTGGAACAGGAAATGAGTTGAAGATGCTTATTTTATCTTTACACAAATGAAAGATATTCTAACTGGAAATTTGATGGGAGTGCAATCATGAATAGAATTATCACTTCATTTTCTTATTGTGATAAGAATCTAAGATATAAAACATCCTACGTTTATCATGGATGGGTATGTAAATACTCCCTCGTATGACGTCACTTGCGTCATGACAACGGACGTATATATCGTCACGATACTTAAGGTCTTCCCACAGGTCTACAAAGATGTTAAATATTCCTCCATCAGTGTAACATTGTATGTCCTTTATAAAAGGTGTGGGATCAAGTGTACAGAGGTCAGTGCTTATAACTACATGATACTTCCATTTTGACGTCATAAATGTGAGTTGTATCTTCATATTTTGCTGATTTGATTCGTTGAAACTGCACGTGACCGTAGTGTTTGGCTGGTATTCTGCATAGATGGTCCATGGGGCTTGAAAAATATATTGAGAATATATGTTGTGAAAACAAAACTGAAGACATCTGACAAAGCTGTATGACAAAAATCAACAAGGACATGCACACAAAACATGATAATAGTAGAATATACACGGAAAAACGACATAACAATAATATTCGATTGTGCTGCGGTTACGATACCGACTTAAGACGGTCAATTGACGTAACGTCATTCAATTGGTGTAGTTAACCGTTTTACGGGCGCCCAACTTCCCACTCACCGCAAAAGCAGCACAATCAAAGGACAAACATTTAAAAATTTATAAATAATCCTCCATATATAGAACAAGGATCAATAGGCTCTTAAGAAGAGAGGTCATAAACATTTTATCACACACGTTTATAGAATAATATGTTGCTATCAAAATATGTGTAAGGCGACATCAACATACGTAAACTTTGCTCTGCCCGTATGTAAGTTCAGATACTTGATCAATGACTAACAGTCAGAGGGGACGAGGATTAGGACCCTGTCTCCTCTGTAAAGGTTTGGACAAGGCCCATCATAGAGTCACTACCGCCGTGTCAATCAGCGAGCACCGCTCAAGCAAAAGTCTGCACTGAGTTGTAGAGGAACCCAATATAAGAACTATGGTGTTAGCGATGATCTCGGGGTCATACTATCAATGTAGAAGGCGTTTAATAATTTTAGAACCCGCATATATGAAATTATCGGAACCGTTGGCCCTCCTAAGTTTGTGCACTAGATCACCGTAGAAATTGGGATGGGATATTCCGCTGGATACGTATTGTTGAAAAGTCACATTTCGAAATTAAGATAAAATGTCTGAAATTTCATATTTGTTTCATGAAAAATATTGATATTGAGAAATATCCATTCAATTCAGTTTTTGACCTTCATACCGTATTTAGGACATATTACATGGTTTAAGACAAAGAAAGACGATGTAAGTGTCTCCTGTTGACCTAGTCACACCCGCCATGAGTGCACAAAGAAACAAACAGCAACAGCAGATTACAAGAGGTGCAATACTCAGCTTCTCTGCTGGGAGCAATTTATTCGAGCTCTAGATTGTATAAGGATGAAGTAAGTAATAATAATATAAATCATGGAATGAAATTGTATTTTTTTACGCATACCTCTACTGAGTACCACAGCAATACCTGATTCTTTGGTATTCTACATTAAGGAAAAATCGTGTATGGTGGTAAAGGCATCAAACATTTATATCGAATAGCAAATGTACGGCATCACAATAACATGTAACTATAAAGAATTATATGATACAATCGACTTAACATCCGATGAAATAATGTAAAAGTACGAGTTTATAAATTTTTCTCACCTAAAAATTTGTGAATGCTTTTTGAGGTCGTTGAAGCAATGATGGAAGTATCGTTATCGAAAACTGTGACTCTTACGAATTTTGCTCTCGTTAGAAATGTGAAGTCATCAGTGAAGTTTAGGTAACAAGTCGACGTATAGGACCACCCTTGTATAGTTGTGTTAAATCTCTGACTGGAACACGGCTTAAGTAGAACTTCATGCAATTCCTTATCCTAAATGCAAATAAACAATTCAATGGATTATTACTTATTTAGGATAAAACTTTTCAAGAAAGAACATGAAAGGGGAATAGTGTGGTAAGGTATCAATAATAGATGATAATAGCTAACATTTATAGAAAGTCAATCACATTTACATTCAGTAGACTTTATGGATTTGGAATGATATGAAAGTCTTGGCATTATCTGAGTTTGTCTGGCTAACTTCGTTTCAAGTGTCTTGGTTCCTTGAGTGGCACCCATCAAGAAGCATTAATGTAACAAGACAAGAGACTACTGCACAGAGAAAATGTACCAGATATACCAAACATGTAGAAAGAACATATTAAAATATTAAAAAAACCAAGATGGTAAAATAACGTCGTTTATTTCACTTAATAAAGTGGACGAAAAGTTGTGAAAAAGATATTCTATTCTATTTATTAAGCAACGACTTACACTACAAGACAAACAGGCAAATAAGGGTGCACATTAAAGAAAAAATAAATTATACCGACGCCATCTCGCGTTTTAGTTATCATATATCCTGGAAAAGTTAAATTACTCACTATTAGTGACCAGAAGAAATTAGGATGTATAACTCTGGCATTCAATATGACCGTTAGTCTCAGTGGATCTCGGTCTTTATCAGTCTCTGTATGAGTAATTCCTAAGATATGTATACCTATAAAAATCAATTTAAAACTTTATTAATACGAATGGATATTTCATTGTTAACCGTCATATTGAAACTGACTGTAGTCTGAACAATTCCGTCTCTATTTGCTCCCGTTTGTGTTATGTCGCTGAAACAGAGACGGAATCCGTTTAGGCTCATTCCGTCTTGAAGTATTTGAGGTGTTTGTTTCCAGTAATCTAATTGAATGCCTTCCTTGAATGTGTCACTTTCGATCTGTACAACGGCGTGGTGTTTGTAGCAGTGAAAAGGATGAAAATAACAGTTTTCGGTACTACCATGATTTGAAGTGGCAGATATGTATGAAATACAGTTGTGTAAATTTGAATTATTGTAAAGATTGCATGACAATCGACTGTACAGTCACCGCGTTCCACTGCGATCGACACGGAATGAGCCTAAACGGAGACATAACAAAAACGGGAGCAAACAGAGACGGAAATATTAAGTCTACAAAAATTCAAACCTACATTATATTTTACGCGTTTCAAACATAATAAATAAAGCAGATGTTCTTGTATGATGAGACATTAGAATAGTAGAATGGCTGGAAAATACTAGACTGGATATACAAAACGGTCAGTAGTGCATAATCGTCTTAGTTATATATTAAACATAAGATAAAAAAGTATAAAATATAAAAGAATAATAATAAAAAAGATTCCAATAGCCAATTTATATCATCCAAAATAAGGAATTGAGAATGAGATATCATTTATAGACTATGGGCCACCAGCAATGATGCCACCAGCAGTGATGCCCACCAGCAATGATGCCACCAGCAGTGATTACCACCGAGTGGAACACATATTAGGAGATTTGTACAACACTGACATAAAGTGATAACGTGTAACATGGACTATATACACATTTATCAGTTTAATGGAATCAAAATTGAATAAAAAGCATGCATGATTCAGTATAAGAATAGACAGATGTGAAAGTGGAACAAGTAATATGTAGTTTGTGTTTCAATCGAATGTAGTCGAACCTCGAAAGTCCCAAACTCTATTACGATCAGCTCCTGAAAAGAATGAAAGAAACATGTGAATACACCATACGAACACCTAGGTTGTCAAACAAATTGTAGTACACAACAAAGGGTTTTTGTAGAACATTTGTCGTCTGCTAACAATTTTTTTTTTCAACTCAATCGGATTTCAAGCAGACAGACCGATGGACGAACGCATAGTCATACATTTATACATACGTACATACATATACAAATACATCTTTACAGACAGACATAGAGAAAGTCAGCAAAACTAACCCCCCCCCAAAAAAAAAGAAAGAAAAAAGAAAATAGCCCTTTAAATTATCATCTCGATTTGCATTGCAGATGACATAAAAATACACATTCAGAATATAATTAATGCTTCAAATTTTACAAATTCACATATTCATATGAACGACATGGTTTTTTGATTTATTTTTTAACATGTTACATTCGTATTTCGTTTGATACTTTCTTATCCTTGTGACTTATCGACTAGGAATGTTTACTTCCAAATGACACCTGATTCCACATCAGCTTCTATCAGGTATCCGTGATAGACTATATCTCTATTTTCTCCAGTATAATGGATGCTCGTCATAGAATACATATCGATATCTTCGTATCATACTTGTTTTTGCGTATAAATCATGACGCTTTTTGCCAATAAATAGTACTACGTAGCTGTGATGAAATATAGAGAATACCATTTTCAGGTTGAAAATGGAGACAAATCGAAAACTCGAAGCCATAATATTACAAAGCTCTATTTGAAATGAGTAAATATATATGTATAAAAATAATAATTCTATGTCAAACATAAAAAAGGTATTCAAAGAATAAACAGCAGAAAATTCTGAGAAGAGATAAATTAAGACAAGTAGAGGGACTTTAAAAATTTCAATGCACCAAATGCCCTCAATGAAGAAGCGTCTCCTATTTAGTTTGCCGTACCCGCCATAAAAGACAAGATAAGCAATTCCTGCTTACTTATCATACTTGCCGAAATACTGTCATATTTTGTATTTAGTTATGTAAACAATGCCTACCTATGTCGGCAACATAAAACATTGCATTCGAATATCTTTGACTTGAAAAAGTTACATTCGAATATCTATTCTCATTTTCTGTTCCTGTACAGCAATCTCCATAGCAGAGTTACGGTCCTTGCACTCCCTTTAATCTCTGCCAACTGCTGAAAGTAGTCCCTAGTCAGAAGGCAGAAGATATAGACTGTTTTGCGTGTTTTTGGAAAAAATGTCCTCTTATTCAAGTTATCTTGGCGAAATTAGACAATGAGGTGCAAATGATAGTGTTATTGACAAACTGTATTACGTAAGTTCGCTGAACTGTACGCTGAGAAAATATAGTGCAGTATAAATTCGGGGCTTATTTCCTATAGAAACCCGATTAAAACTCAATGTAACATGGTAAATGCTTTAAGTTTAACTAATTAAGCCATTAAAGACCAAGTCATATCGTCTAGAGGCAAAACTGATTTTACAGGAATCTTGTAAAACCTGAGACGTTGGCAGAGGTGTGTGTGGATTGTAAAGGAATGACAACTCTGCTTTGGAGATTGCCTGTACAGATGTATTATGTTTAACACGGTCAGGCAGTTGTCAAATATCTTGTGACATTTCAACTAAGGGAAAGTCAAAAGTGGCCTTTATAGACAGGTGACCTTTATACAGAGGTCCTTTATTTAGGAAAACATAGATTTTGGGAATTTAAAAAGCTAAGGCAGGTTTTACTGTATAGTTAATGAAATACACATTGATTTACCTGTCTTGTTCAAAAGTAAGTAAGCCGCTCCTTGAGTGACGTCATTAACAGCATGACAACGGGAATACATGTCAACAATATATTTCCATTCTTTCCATAAAAACACCTGGATTTCTGCTTTCCCTCTCTCAATTCTACATTCCACAGATTTTATTAAGGGATTATAAGAAAAAGTGCAGTCATCTATATTGAGGATCACATCAAATTCGAAGTCAGATGTGATAAACTTGAATATTACCATAGTTATAGCATATCCTGATTGATTAAAACTGCACGAGATTGTTGTCAGTTCGTTGTACACAACATGGAGTGTCCACGGCGCTTGGATAAATATAAAATGCTCAAATAGATTAAGTATGTATCGAATATTTAAGGTCTTTTCAATCTTTATGTCAAAAGCTTATGTGAAAACAATCTGATTAAAACCATGTCTCTATTCCGCTTCTCTATTTGTCGGATAAAGATCTGGCGAAACCCCGTAAGGGGTCATGTTCTGGTGAACTCTGATTTTCAGCCAATCAGTATATCGGCTACAAATTCCTAGGAATGAAATTCACATCTCCGGCGTGCATGACCTACAAGGTAGTTTTTAACAGTTGTTGTTACATATTCCTTCACTTGCATGTGCCAAGCGGAGTCATTAATTGGCTATGGGAATTAACGGTTTCGGTGACTGAAACGTCATCAGTGTTCACCAGAACATGACCCCTTACGCGGTTTTGCCAAATATTTATCTGCAAGGGGACAAATAGAGAAGCGGGATAAAGATATGGTTTTAATCAGATTGATGTCAAAAGTTTTTATTTTACTTCGTAGGAATTCTTAAAACGTTGAAAATAAAAATTTATTGTGTGCCTCGGCTTGTGAAATATGAAAGTATCTGATATCAAAAACTGTATGTTGTACCTGAAAATATGATGCTGTTCTTAGATATTTTTGAAGTAACTGATCCTTTATCATCAACAACGGTAACGTTCATAACAAATGGTTTCGAGAAACTTCTGACGTCATCTATAAACCTTAAATCACAAGTGGATAGATAGGACCATCCTGGTATATTTGTTGTCGTCTGAAGATTGTAACAAGGTTGAAAAATGGCATCATGCGATTCTATGTGCTGCAAAAATATTATTCATCATTATTAAATGTCTAATATAACCTGTACTGAGGTGTAACTTTATCAGTTCTTATTCACTGATATGCTGTTTTTAAATGAAGAGAATTAAGTTCTTATGTATAATGTTTAAGCAAATGTTTCTGAACGATCTCTAAATTAGAGTACTGCTTTTCAATAATTTCTATTCAGAATTGGTTGGTTGTTGGTTGATTGGTGTTTTACGTCGCTTTCAACAATATTTCAGTTATATCGCGACATGGAAGCAGGAGGTATTCAGAATTGGAGTAAAGCAACACCACATCATTCTTAAAAATTTTATTCATTTAAGTTTTCATTATAATTCACCTCTATAACATTTCTGGTTATAATTAAACAGTGTACATCCATTAACATCCTTTGTCACACTGCGGACCAACCCCTGAGCAGATACAGCCAAGAAATAGCTATAATTATAAGAGCTGATGTCTTATGATCTCTCTTATAAGGGACACAGTTTGTTCATAGAGCATTATTGAAATACTTTTTTCTTTTTGTATGGTCTAAAAAGTTAAGCAAAGGTTAATATTTACATATCATACAATTCTGGACTCCCCTCTACAGAAAATTTAAAGATCTAAAATTAATTTTGCGTTTAAATATTTCCTAACACTTACAATAACATCATTACGATCCGATACAATACGCAAAAATTAATCCATTTACAGCAAGAGAAAAATAATCCAAAAAATGTGCAAAGTCAGAAAGACTCAAAATGTGCAAAGTCAGAAAGACTCAAAAATGTGCAAAGTCAGAAAGACTTAAAAATGTGCAAAGTCACAAAGACTAAAAAATGTGCAAGTCAGAAAGACTAAAAAATGTCCAAAGTCAGAAAGACTCAAAAAGCGGCAAAAATTGAAAACAAATTCATGGATAGGAAAATGAGGTATAACAATAGCTACTTTATCATAAAAAACCCACTGACAACAACCAAATACACACACACACACACACACACATATATATATATGTATATATATATATATATATATATATATATATATATATAATATATATATATATATATATATATATATATATATATATATATATATATATATATATATATATATATATATATATATATATATATATATATATATATATGTTTCGGTTTAATCATGACTCACCACCAGTGCCCAGTGGAAAGTAGGATTCTGAATTCTTCCATTCTGTATTGTTGTCAATCTCAATGGCTGCCAACCTATCACTGTCTGGCTATTATTCAGTCCTTGGATTTGTAGATCTGAATGCATAAATGCATACCGTAATTACAGTGTATATTTGAAGCTATCATGATATGTTTGTTTCATTTAGTATGGCATCAGAAATAATCACAAAACATCTATGCAGACATCTTTAATAAGTGTTCATTTCCTAATGTTGTATGAAATCACTCTAAAACTAAGGAGCATCTCCCTCATGCATAGCTCTGTCCTTAGATAGATTCTTTGGTTCACTTTTCGGTCATTTTAGCTTCAACACTGCTCTTCATATTTTTATATATTTTGAGAATACCAATCATTCGGCTACGAGCATCACTGAAGAGACATAAGTTGTCGAAATGCGCATATGGTGCACAAAATTAAAAGGTATATATGTTATATATTTATAGTCAAACAAATCTTATTACATTTGTAATGATTGCTCGAATATTTTCCCTAAAATGCAGCTGATAAAATGATATATATCTTTGCGATTCATTGAGATAAGGACTGTTGTCTTTATATTCATTGATTTCACTTTACCATTTAAATGCTTGCAAATGTTCAGCGACTTAATTTGCATAGTTTTGTAGACGTCATTTTATTTGGTAGATTTAGCAAGTAGTCATATCAAGTTCAATGCATCTGTATATTAACGTTTTGGATTTGGCCTTGAGTACCACTAAGAAGATACAGGTCGCTGAAATGCACATGTTATATACATTTAATAGGATGAATGTAATGCTCGCTGAAAGCTTTGTAAGCTGTCTACACATCCATGCTCAGATTTTACTGAATGACATGAAGCATAAAAATTATACTATGTAGACATTGATCTAGATATACGTCAGTCAGTAGTAATTTTAACCCAGTTACTATAAAATAGGTTATTTATTTCCTGTGCGGGGGGGGGGGGCAAATTTGGCATTTGAGATAAAAAAATACGAGGCGAATCGCTCTTCATTTCATTAGATGAAATCAGAAAGAATTTCCTATACTTTTTGACAAAACAACTCTTAAACATTACTCTATATGATACTTTACCGATTTGATTGAGATCCATTACATTACTTCCTTCGTTGAATGAAACACGATGCTGTGATTTACATTCACACGTCATGTATACATCTTTGTAATTTAGTATCATACTGTAGTTCACACGTACACTAACTTGTTTCGGTTGAAGGCATTTCACTTTTTCAAAAAAGATGACATCCCCGTTTGTATTACATGTCCCATGATTTACTGTCATTGTATAAATATAGATGTCGGAGTCTCCTTCTGTAAGCAATCTCCATGTTAAAATATACGGCATGTGCTTATAATTTGTAGAGCAGGTATATTCAAGAGGGCTCTGTATATCCGAACGTTCCAACATCCAATTGTTATCTATAAATATAAGTGTTTAAGGAATGTAAAGATGATGGATAAATCCAAACCATAAATCTAAAAATCATGAAACCAGAGGACATACAAAATCAGTGAAAATGAAAAAAAAAAGTGGAAAATATCAAAATATGTCTACTTGAAGTGTTTAAGGAAGTGTTACAAATATGATTCAACCTTCGTCAATGATATTCATTGTAAGACTTTTATATGCTTTCATGAGATATATGCTCATTAAACCAATGGGTCACAAAATCAAGTAAAACCCTAGGCGCGGATCCAAAATCATTTCGACAGGGGTCCACCTCCAAGGAAATATCCTCCTCTGTATCCATGTAGGAAACCCTAGGCATGCTGCCGAGTTTTAAGGGATTTGTGATCCATAGAGTGACAAGGTTTCACATGCCATCATATTAAAGAAAAAAAAAAGAGGAGTTACTGGCTCAGTTATGTGGCAGAAGTCACCATGGAGCTATAGTATGTTTCTATCATACATTTTTCAAGAAAACGAGGCATTGTTTTTTTCTCAGGAACTCACCACGAAATTGAAAAAAATTTCCATCTTAATTAAATCTGAATGAACTGTTTTAATCAATACCAGAACTTTAAAACATAGAAGTCCTGTTTAGACCCTACTTATTCGGTGGTGAAGTTGTCAGCGAGAAAATTTGCAAAATGGAATGAGGGCAGATGTCCAGAAAGAGTGAGTGTTTCCTACTAGCATGTTTACAAGTGGCAAAAATTCAACAGAAATCTCTCGTGACCGGTGGCAATTTGTCAGATCAGTAAAAGGATGGTATTTTGTATTTCGTGCTCTAAAATATCAAGAAATGGGAACTCCATACAGTTCAACAATGTCTGTATCCACAAAATAACATCCAGAGACGATTTCATGCGTTCAAATTCGTAGCGCGAAAAGAGTAGTGTATTTGTTAAGTTGTTACACAGGTAAATATTTACTACTGCAATAGGAATAAATAACAGTTTAAAAATGTGGGAAGTTGGGCCCATGAACCAGTTGACCACACCAGTTGGGTGACGATTGTTACTACGAATGACCGCTCTAAGAGGTCTTTTGCGACTTTTGTCCTAAAACTGAGTCAGATGTCTTATCTACTCTTTTGCAGTGTTGAGAGCATCACAAATTCCTATTCCTTTGTATGATTTATTAGTATCGTTAAATGTAATAGGAAGTTGCCAAATCCAAATCAATATAAAAACTAGTGTTTCAAATCTCTCCGAACGCAACATTTGATATTTTTTAAATTATGGGTAAAACGTAAATAAGATAGAACTGTCAACTTTCAATTGAAGTAATACTCACGAATTTCTTTTATTGTTGATGAATTTATCAAAATATATATATTTTAGGACACGTTATACATTATACCATATGAAGGGTTAAAGTATTTTTCAGGATGATACTAAAAATGTAAAACAGGAAATACATGTAGTTATTTCGAATAATCAGTAGAAGATCATTTACCAGAACATATCATGTATGGAGAATCATACTTCTCCCTGCACTACTTTAAAAGACAGCGCGCGCATGCCATGAAAATAAAGCTTTTCGATATTTAAATTCAGGTAAAACTGACAGAAAAACTGATCAACAAGTCAATCATTTATTATCGGTGATATTCTTGTAGTAATTAAACGAGACTCATTTTACAATCTCTAAACACACTTCCAGACAAGAGAAATATTGCTAACTGCATTAGAATTGTTTTTCTATTTTTCGTTTCCCAAGACACATTATTAAATCTAAATTGTTTTGGTAGATTCATTGGTATTCTACATTGGTTTCAACAATTTTCAGTTATATCGTGGCATGGAAGCAGGAGGTAACCAACCGCTTAAACATTGTGGTGCAGTCCCGGAATCGAACCCTGATCGCCTGCACGGCAAGCCAAACGTTTAACCATTACACTAGGTTTGCCTCCTCATATCTTTATTATGAAGTATGGTGTCCTATTGTATAAGGCATGTACATTGACATTCACAGTCAATCCAGGGTGTGTCGTGTGACACATAGTAAACTTACCTGGTA
The DNA here is from genome assembly GCA_035048485.1 of Pteria penguin. Lineage (NCBI taxonomy): Eukaryota > Metazoa > Mollusca > Bivalvia > Pterioida > Pteriidae > Pteria > Pteria penguin. The sequence continues at coordinate 5,948,449 of CM068589.1, read as the reverse complement.
CTGTGAAAATAACTTTCAATAATTCTGTAGTATTTTGACATTCTCCATCAGTGATTTCCACCCTAAAATATTGGCGTCGAGTATATGTTAAGTACAATGGATCAGTCTTAGCTATACAAGTACTCATCCATGTTCTAGGAAAACTCATTGTATCTTCTGTGTTCCGACAACAAGCTGTTTCTGGATAATCCCGGCTATGAATATTCTCCTAAAGATATATAAAACGTAGTAAAGACTTTCTTCGTGGTATTTTGATGTTAGTAAAAGATACAAGCGAATGGGCTCAACAGCGAAGGTTTTTATTTATATTTAAAGTAATTTTGAACGCCACCACAGTGGATGAAAATTTCAAACCTGCATAAGTATAAAGAACTAAAAGACCAGGATTACAGAAAATTACAAAAATTTCTAGTAATTAAGGTTTCATGACAATCAAACTTGCATTACACTCGAATAGTATGAGATCTCTTAGTTTTGAGCTTATTTCTTAATTATCTGCTTGTACGAGGATAAGTCAGATGGTGTTTTACCTACCTACATAGAATGAAAAGCTAGTTAAGTAATGACGCGTTTAAATGGATTAAATGTGATCTATTCACAGGCAATTGACCAATACAGTGTTCAGCCTACAACTATACAAGTTTTATCTATAGGAAGTCCCATAACAATAAAAGTGTTAAATTGTCTGACTTCATAGCTCTAGGATTCTACCGATTGTGCTAAGAAAGAAAGATCTACTTCATCTTTGTGTGATATTTTATGTTCGTGTCAGTATTTTCTAAATATACTTCATACCTCTTGTCTGCAACATTATGCACAATAAGTGTCAGTCAGGAATATACCAGGATGCAAGACAGAATCTTATAAAAGGGCAATTAAGGATTCCTTGACGAATCAAAAGTGGGATCAAATAACCTCGGCGGATCTAGAAATCAGGTAAAATGGAGGAGAAAGGTAAACATTCCTCATGGTGTCATAGATGTTAAAACCGAGTCGAAGACGGAGTTGTAGTTGATGAAATATTCTGGGTTAAATTACAAATTACGAAAAGTATTATTTGGAAAAAAGATATTCATACCATGATCTTTGCATTGCCTTAGAGATAATGAGTGAGCATGAAATGGATTTAGAAAAAGCGATGTTATAATTGTTTAATGACCACACAGAAGCTACATTATATTGTGGCAGCAGCGATGCTTTAATACTTTAGTTGTGGTTGTGTACTAAAAATGTATAAGGAACTTTTGCAATTTAATAAAATCATGATGTGTTAATGAATCCATAAATACCATGTGGTCTATCAGATTATGTTTTACTTTACCATCGAAGTTGAACAGTAGAACATTTTAAAAACGATACGGAAGGAGACATGTTTGATTGGCAAATATAAATTATATTTATACCAATCTCTGTTACTTCTAGCTGTGTTTTTACGCCTGAATTAGAAGTTATAAATAAAATATCCTGTATACAATATCATAAAGAAAAAAATCAAAAGCAATTGACTCAGCCATATGACAGAAGGCAGCATGGAAATGTACTGCTAATAGACATGAGTAGAAACCGTGGGGAAAACTTCCACAAAACCAATCTTAAGGGTGAATAATAACACTTTAAACACTTAAGCGCGGGTATTCTTACAGGCTGCAAACTTATCTGAGAATAAGTGTAGATAAAAACCTATATGTGATGGGGCGGAGTATTGCATGGAAAACAGTAGTTACTTTATTTGATTTTCTAATGTCTTGAGGTAATGACCATATTGCTAAATTTACCGAAGTATTAATTCAGAAAAAAAAAATCACAGCATATAATAATAATAGCTTACCATGCACGACCATTGAAATGTTGGTTGCTCGTCTATATTTGATATGCTAGCAGTAAGGTACGTTCCGGCGGCTATCAACTTTATATCTACATAAAAAATACTTTCCGTTTTTAATATTACATTGTTCATGATATTAAAATCGAAGTAATATTTATACTATTTTCCCACTTCATTTCCGAAATTAAACTGAGATTATGTCATTTTCTAATGGGTTACCTACAACAGAATTGTAAGGGTGTTGACAGGTGTTACCTTAACCTTAGCTGATATATCCTCCGTATGCGATAAACATTTACCTCGCATACAGACATAATAATTAATTTGTAGGTTTTATATCAAGTCATTTACAGTAAAACTCGCTTACAGCGAAATTCAAGGGGCGCCAGTAAAAACTTCGTTAAAACCGCAATTCACTATATTGATATAGCGAAGTTCATTATATCTTAAGTCGAATTCGCACTACACAACGAAAATAAACTAGGAACGATGCATAGGTGCTGAACTCTATGCATACATAAGATTAAACAAAAACTTCTAGATAATTTCAACTTGTTTAAAGGCCCTCACTGGCGCTTTTGGCCCTCACTGGCGCTTGGTAGGGTGGGTTCAAGTGGCTCCATGTTGGAATCTGACTCTTCGTCTTTGCAAAGTATATCGGCCACATTTTCACTGACCACAATTTCCGTCGCCACAACATTGTCACCAACATTGTACAAAGTTTTCCATAGTAGCCACCTTTTCACTAAGTTTAGATTATATTTCAAAAATACGAGCCGAAGACAAATCATCATCATCATCATCGTCGGGGTCACCCGTCAAACAAAAGTTATTTTCCTACATGTAAAAAGGCCTAATAATTCTTGCAGTATGAGTTTGATCAAACCCGGCTTTTCTAAAACAGATGTTGATGCACGTCGATGTCATACGGTTCCATGCAGAAAACACCATGCGAATAGCCCGCAGGATGATTATGTCAGGTTTTCATTACGCGAATCCCCCCCCCTCTGTACACTTTGAATAATTTCTATTTTATTTCCAATGTAATGGCATTCTTCTGTCTACTTGGGGAAGCCATGATTGCGAATAACACATCTAAATTCAAAGTGTTTGTCAAAACAGTTTAATTATGTGGTTTTATCTCAAACAGAACACGGGTATATTTGTTCTATATTCATACAAACACACAGGTAACACTAATATACCGATTATTACTGTGATACCGGCCCAGGCAATTAACAATGTCATCCAGGTTACATGTATTAGCTTACTAGGAATATGCATACATACATTAAACTGTTTAACAATTGTGACTTCGCTTTAAACGTTCAAATTTACGCTGGAATTCAATTTTGGGGGACAGGAAAATAATTTGCAATAACCGTGAATTCGCTATAAACAAATTCGCAATAAACACAGAAAAAATGTATAGATTATGCGCATTTCTGTCCGGGGAATAAGAAAACTTCGTAATAAATGTAAATTCGCAATGTCCGTGTTCGCTATATAAGTGAGATTTACTGTAATTAAATTTCAAAATAACATGTAATAGATTCGGTAGTTTACTTACCACAGAAGCTGTCATTTGCCTGCACATCAATCAATATATTACTAAATACAATATGAAAAAGGAAAACACAGTACAAGAGAAACATCCTTCAGAATAACCTTGTCCTATAAAAAGCGATTGCAGAACTGATGTACTTATTCCAATATAACATCCGTAATCACAAAATATTAATCACATGTGATGAGTTTGCTAACGTATCGATTATTTAATTCATTTCCTTGTCTTGCAAAACATTTATAGATTGCAATGTACAATCTGCGTTTGTTTCTTTTTTTTTAAATTCCTTCTATTATACTTCTTTTATCTATACTAGTATAAATTTCTAGATGACAGCGGAGACCCCCTCCGAACCCTGGGTTTTGTGGATAAATTAATAACTATACTATAGCGAATTTCAACGAAACTTTTTTATTAATGCTTTAATTTACAATAAAATCATAACTTGTGGTTAAAGCATTAGGCCTATTGGGAAACTCAATCTATTACTCTGAAGTGTTTTTTTTTTTATAATTTGTTATTAGTAGTTAGTACTATTATTTATGATGATAATAATAATAATAATAATAATGATAATAATAATGATAATAGTAGTAGTAGTAGTAATGATGATGATGATGATGATGCTACTACTACTAAAAATCATCATAATCATTGTCATTATTATCATAATAATAATAATTACCATGATGATAATTTTGTAAAAGTCAGGTTTTAAAGAGTATAACATAACAATATTTAGGTTTTTTTTCATTCTTTCGTACAAAGCGTTTATTGTATATATTAGACTTCTCAATTCTTAGCTGTCATGTTTTACAAATTAAGCTTAAAGTTGACATTATTATTGATGATTATTTGCGCGTGCGCCAACGTTATCTAAATTGCAGTAACTACGCATTTAGAATATCATCTTCTGCTACTGACCATGTATTACCTTCTTTACTTCATAACTTCGATATAAGCCGACGTGGCCTAGTGGTATCGCGTTGGACTCCTGATCGGGAGGCCGGGGTATCAGAATGTAAAACGCACATTTTGCAGCAGGAATATTTAAACACTAAATCAATATTAGGTAAACCCTTTATATTCAGCACAGCGCGCTCGTAACAGGTAATTATCTTAAAACTATTTGTGGTATGATTGAGTGCATAATTATTGCAGATGGGAATATGAGATACACAAGCTGTAAATAGTATTAATTGCTGACAATAAATGATTAAATTGATGTTAATGAAGAAACTGTAAGCATACATAGTTTAGAATACTATGAATATTACGCACGAAAATAATTTAGATATTTTCATATTTCATGAATTTTGCACTGAACGTGTAACGGTGACCAACAATCTTGTTATTATTTATCTATATTTTATCTTATTATTCAATGGACGTCAAGATATGATTAACAATTCGGTACTTCTTTCAGATTGGTGCCGTATGTATTAGTCATGAATTAGTCATCAGATATCGTGACTCTTAGGCCGTGCAATGAACAGACGTTCTCCATTCATGTCGCATTATATCATAGCGTTCATTCAATCATAGCGCTCATACAGTCATAGCGCTCATTCATTCATTCTTTTTTTATTTACTTCTTTCTCTGTCTATTTTAAAAAGGAAGACATATATGTATGACATATAGCATACGTATGGCGTAAGCAACTGGTAAAATTCTATTTGTAATGTGTTTTTGTGTACTTGATGTACAGGACCATGTCTCCTCAATCAAATATTTTTGCAATGTGTTATATGTGCTAGTATATTATTGATATTCATGTATTGTATAGCTCCATGGTGACTTCTGCCACATAACTGAGCCAGTAACTCCTCTTTTTCTTTATCATATGCTTATCCGTGATTAGTCATTTGTCTTCTAACCATTCTCATGCAGCCAGTGATAATCATAAACTCAAATATTGTGAAAGGACTCTTATCTCTAATACTATTCATTAAAATTCTATAGACCCTTTCGCACTAATTCTCGCGCCTGCGCATAAACGCTTCCGGGGGGGGGGGGGGGGTAACCGCTTGGGGTGCTATATAAACTATACCAAAATAGCAATCTTTAAAGGATAAATTAATATATTTAGGATGAGTTTTGGGTGTGGACATTTGTTGTTATCGATAAATTTGATATTGAACAATAAATTTAAATAGAGCTTTCAACATGTCATCACCTTGACAACTCAGTTGTAAGCTGCAAATTTCCCCTTTGGCGCCCTTACACTACGATTCAAGATGGTGAAACATTGTTGTGTATTTCGCTGCTCTAATGAAAATAATGCGACGACCAAAGCGAGAGGACTGAAGTTTTACAGGTTTCCGAAGAATTCCCACAATAGAAGACTATATATAGATTAGAGCCGTCAATCGCGCAGACTTCATACCAAACGAGAATACCAGGATCTATTCCAAGTGGCAAGCATTTCGAGGGAGGATGGCACAGTGACGACGGAGACGACGTTGCACCTACTATTTTCAGCTACAAAGACGTGGCAACTGACAGACAGAGGGAAGATAGGACCTCAAGAAGAAATTTACTGAAGGTAAAACTTACATAAAAGTAATATTTCTTGTAAAGTTTACTAAAACTTCTATAATTTCAGTCGCAAAAATGCGAAACGAAACTAGGTCATGGATAGAGAGAAGAACAAATAAATGTCTTGTCAGTTTTAAATGACAGTGTTTTGCAATAGCAGCTGATCATTTTATTTTTCATTAATAAAAGTAAAATAATTTCTAAATGCCTAATAATGGAGTTTATTTTGTAAAAATCATAGTCTATTACTCAACTTACTATACATGTATTTGTGAAATGAATGCACCATTAATGGCATTATAGTTTATACACAGTTTTGACCGGAAATTGGTGCAAGGGTGCAATCTGATGACATAATTTGTGTACTGATAATTTAAAGCTGGCAAGACTTGGTGGTAGTGCTTTAAACCCTGCTTAGTCTCAGGTCTTGCTGTTGTCAGTCTTTATAATGACACCATTTAAAAGCCAGTAGCGGATTTAGTTGAGAATGCAGGGGGCAACCCCCCCCCCTGGCAGTGACCCCAAATTTGTTCAAAATCCCTGTATTTTGACAATTTTCTGTAAAAATTTTTAATATTCTTACATTATTTTTAGGTTTTGATGAAGCAGAGAAGAAGCAGAGTGAATATGAGGCCAGTAGCAAGCAGTTATCTTTGATGTTCCATTGAGCGTTATACTTCATTTTGACGATATAGACACCAGTGTTACCTACCAAGGTGTGTTTACATCATTAATTTGCTTGTTTTTTGTTTATCTAGTCAATCTATGATTGTTGCAAGTGTTTCATTATATGATAACTGCATCTGACTGATGCATGACACAAATGCTAATAACCCACCCAAAGCTATCAGAGCTCTATAATATGCCACACCTACTGTGGCTCTTGATATCAATTTTAAAGATCTCATCTACCTCCAGGCCACACCTACATTAAATGCATGGTCAACACTTTTGCAGTATAAGAGATTATATATAAATTTTACATTTGCACTACAGGAATGAATTTAATTTTTTTTTAACAATCTATCAAAATGTGTATTACATGTGAAAGTAAATGATATAGATATATATCAGGAATGTAGCAATTATTCTTGTAATCTTTTTTATTAAGACCAAGGGATACAGTGTGAACCCGATCCACTGCTATTAGAAAATCAACAACTCCGAGAAGAACTACAGAGAGTGAAAGCAGAGTTAAATCATCATCGATGGAGTGTAGACAGGATAAGAGACAAGGATGCCATGATGAAGTTTTACACAGCAATACCGACCTTTGCCGACCATTATTATGTTTATTCAAATATGTGAAAAAGATATTATTAATTACATGATGTTTACTATGCAATAGTGATATTTATTATATTTTTAAATAATATTAAATTTAATTTGTGCTTGTGACTCTTTATGCAGTCTTTGAATTAATTGCAACATACAAATGGCCACAGGTCCCCCGGAGAGTTTACTCCGTATTAGCTGCTTTGTGGCAGGGGTATCATGGGTGCCACCCCACTCTTTGTCGCCTGCTTTGAGAACTCCTGCCCTGTACACCAGAAATAAATGCCTTAAAATCTGGAAATTAAAGGAAATTCTGCTCAATGCTGCATGTTGTGCAGAAAGTGCTTATCTTCATATTTAAAGCTATTGAATTCTTGCCCTTTATGCCAGAAATAAATGCCTTGAAGTCTGGAAATAAAAGAAAATCTGCTCAATGCTGTACAATTAAGCACAGAAAACAAAACATTGATAATTATCATGTGCAAAAACATGTTTGTAAAAGAAGCTTTGTAGAAGTGGCATCATTTCTGAAATAAAAGAAGCATCAAAATGAATTTTTTCAATAAAACAATTATCAAAATTTTACTTACAGTTCTCTTCACAAAAGACCAACAACTGCATATTGCTTTCCTGGGGATCTATAGAAGTCTGGACCACTTCCTCTTCAACAGCTTCTGGAGCAACGTCTGGAATATTCCAAAGCTGCCCCATGCCTGCCATGTTATTTAAAAAAGGCTTACTAAACTGATTATATTATCAATATTATTAATAAATGTATCTACAGGTATAACACAATTGAGTAGTTGTTAATAATATTAAGGAGCACACTGGCATTGTCTTAATGGAAGAGCAGTTGAAAAAGGATTTGAATTTGGTTCCCATCAATCTCTAGACAAGACTTTGTAATATATAACCTGTGTTGGGAATAGCCTGATGCAATTCCTGCAGAAAGAGGAGACCATTGCTATAGTTGAACTCTCTTTGGAATGGGTGTCGAGGGTCAAATTCTAATGGCTTCTTGATGTCATCACACTCTATGCTGCTTGCTACATTTGGTTTTCGCAGGTTCCACTACGATAGTGACGTAGCTCTTAGTTTCATAGCTCTTGGTACATTCCACTGACAGGGACGAGATGTACAGCTTTCACCCAGGTACGGCTTGCTTTTACCTAACGCATGAAGGGCAAACAGCAAAGCACCAACAAGGCTGCAGGATTGGCCTAACCTGAAATTCAAATAAAAACATTCAGATATTGATATTTACATTACAATAAAACCCTGACCAAAGGACATCAGAGTGACTGAAGGTAGGTGTCCTTTAGTTACAGGTGTCCCCTTATATACAAGTTCAGTTTATGCACAAAATGCTACTTTGAGATCACGACATGAGTCCAATATATACAGGCTGTTCTTTTATAAATAAAACTTATTTTTACTGTATATGTAAGTTAAGTTCAAAGGTATGACATTGAATGGTCAGAATTCCATGCAAAAAGGCCAAACACTAGATGCCAATATATCATTCTGTGGACATAACAAGTAACATTGGAATATTGTGTCTTTATTTCCTTTAATTAATGAAAGCTATATTTTCACACTTATCATGATTATTTACCCGATGGAACACTGGCAGTAAGCAAACTCAAGATGCTCTTTCTGAGAGAAACACAGGAATACTTGATACCTCTGCTTCTTAAATGATGCCATACAGAAAGCTCTCATATATACAAAAGTGTCATTAATCTGAAAAATAAATGAGAGATGAAAATCACTCATGATAACTCTTCACATTGTTGTAGTCATTTAAAGTCATATAGGTTTATGTGTGTATTCATACATGTATTTAGAATTGCTTGTTTTTCATTTGGTTGCATACTTTGAAATTTATATTTACATCTGCATTTACATAGAATATATGCACCTTAATTGATTTAAAAATTTATCTGCAAACACATTCCAGTAACTACAGAACAAACTCTCCTTAACTTGGAATTGTAAGTAAATACACAAATAAATATATACCATGCATGAATATATCTACATTAGCAATATACATTTTCTTACAGCTGAATTTGAAGATGTAAAAATATTTTAAAATTTGACTGTTGACAATTTACAAGACATGCATGTATTTGGTACTAGGCCATTCTTTACAGATAACTAATGAGTTAGAATAAAAGAACTGTTACATCATGAAATTATAATAATAAATCTTAAATGTATTGAGGAATTGACTCTTGTCGTCTTGACAAATTTGTGTGACTGTCACAAGAGATTTGTTATTCTGGTGACTGGTGTTTATCTTGTGAACTGCAAACTAAACTTTCAGAAATAGTATACGATGAATATAATTCAAGTATCAGGTAAATAAGAGTAATTAAGAGTCTAGTTTCATTTGTGGTGGGCAAGCAATTCCACTCCTGATCGTACTTGGGACTACTAGATGTAGGAGTCGGAGGTTTTTCGGGGAGAAGTTCCTAAATTGAAATTTATGTACAGATCGGCATATGTATACCTTTGCAAACTGTATATTGGAAACATCGCCACCATCAAAGTGTTGTTCGGTTCTCTCAAGACCCTTAGCATTATTCACAGGTTTGTCATTCACAAGGCGCAGCCATAACCATATCATACTGGTTATGTACGCTAGCTAATGTTACTTTGGGTAGATCAGGAGAAAGCGTGTTTAAAGGTGAATAAGGCACAGACATAAATGCTGGTGGATTCTCAACAGTCGCAATACATGGAACGATGTTTTCCAAAGTTGTTCTTTCCATTACAGAACTCATATTTCGTAAAACTGCAAATTTGTGCGTATCAAACTTGAAAATGGCGGTCTTTACACTTTATGTATGAAAAAGGAAGTTGATATCTGAGTTGTCAAGGTGATGACATGTTGAAAGCTCTATTTTAATTTATTCTTCAATATCAAATTTATCGATAACAACAAATGTCCACATCCAAAACTCATCCTAAATATATTAATTTGTCCTTTAAAGATTGCTATTTTGGTATAGTTTATATAGCGCCCCTAGTGGGTACCCCCCCCCCCCCCGGAAGCGTTTATGCGCAGGCGCGAAGAACTGTCCCGCAGTTATTGCGAAAGGGTCTATTAGATTTAAAAAGAATATTCCATGAGAGACTAAATTTGAACAAAAGTTACCCAATGTCATTTCTGCAAAGTCAAGATCACTCAACATTTGGATTTCCAAAATGCTTGGAAAGACCTTATATCCATCGTATTTCACACAACTGTTCCGTGTGACAAGGAATTTTCAACTAAGGTAATTTCTGCTAGGTAATGGTCACTCAGCAGATATCCTAGTGGGTTGGTTGATTTTTGGTTAACGTCTCTTTCAACAATTTTTCAGTTATATCGCGACATGTGAGCATGGGGCAATTGACCTCTTAAACGCAGTGGCGCAGTCGGGGAATCGAACCCCGATCGTCGGCGCCAAAAGCCATAACCCCTTTACCAACCCTGCCCCTCAAACATGGGGAAATGCCTCATACATCTTAAACCATTCATCAAAATGTTGTTATATTTCACATAAATGTTCTTTGGGACAGGGATTACTGGAACGAGAATATCAGTAAAAATTAAAAGATTCTCCCGGAACTACATCAGTCCAATGATAATTTGTATAGAGAATTACCTAAATGTTCATATATTCCTGAAATAAGTGTTCTTCCTAATGTTTAAAGGTTTGTCTTAAGTGTTATTATACCATTTCTCTCGATGATGTGTGGCTGTGGCGCTTTCTACATAGTGTTTATTAACATTAATTTATATATATACAGTACTGAATTATATTTGTTTCGGTTTGGATCACCAAACAGGAAACGCTCACTTCTCCCAGGCACCTGGCCTCACCTCTGAATTTCAGAGGTCCGTGTGTATCCAGTGTGGTACATTGTTGTTAGTGCCAAAGTCATGTTACACCGGTTACTTTCCTATTTCGAAGGATACTTGTGGGTAACAATGACTGTGATGAATTATCTCTACGCAGATTCAACACTTATAAGGAATACGACAACTGGAATACAACTACATTAAATGTCGTAAGCAATTCTCCTCGTTGACCCCAAACCACATGTCCTAATTTTTGTTCTTTCGCTGTACTTACATGTTATAATCATGTGCTATATATAAAAATGGATTTGAATATCCGATCGTAAGACACATTGCACAATGTTATGTATTCATTTCCTTATTTTTAAGTGTTTAGGCATGCAGCAAACACCGTTTAAACTTCTCGTTATGTAATATTAGGCATAACTTCATATTATCCTTGAGGTATGTGTTTATGTTGTATACCAGATCTTGATCAAAACTAAAATACTGCACGCATACATATGTAAGTGCTACTAAATAATGAAGTAATAGTTAAATGATACATTACTGTACTCATATACAACAGCGCGTCTTGTCTCTAAAGACGTCGTTGTCATAAATGTAAAAGAACAGTAATGCCATTCATCTGAATAGTTTGAGCTTAAAATATGACGACGTTAGTTTTCTCCTTGATTGCTGTGTAAATAATGTTGTATATATTCCTAAACCTTGTACCAGGTGAAAAAAAAGTAATTGCATTTCCCATAGGTTCCACGTTAAATAGCTTACGTTAGACTTCCAGCAAGATTTACACAACACCCTACATCTGAGCTATATAAAATCCATATATCAAAATGTTGTGTCAGACCTTCCTCTATTAGAATTTTAACAGTTCGCCATAGCTTATCTTCCTTAATTTCGAGAAACTCTTGCTAGAAAGGGGTCATCCCCAAAATTTGCCAAAATTCAAATGTAAACAACAATCCCTTTTGAGGTCATAAAATCTTTATATTAGCGATATGAGATAAAAACTCATGATTTTACAGCAGAATCAATCGTTATCGATTGATCAGATAATTTCATCCAATTACATCCCCTGATACATTTAAATAGTAGTTCCTCTCTCCCAACATCACATCAGCCAATTACGGCTCTCGTTAATTACTCCTCATTGACAAATCTGGAGTGTACTGAAAATGGGCATAAATTTGGATTTGAAATTTGAAATTTAAATAAAGATTGATTTTGCTGTAAAATCATAATTTTTTTTATCTCATTTCGCTAATGTAAAGATTCTATGACCTAAAAAGGGATTGTTGTTTGCATTTGAATTTTGGCATATTTTTGGGGTGACCCCTTTCCAGTAGGATGTTCTCGAAATTAAGTTCAATAACCTATAATAAACTGTTAAAAGTCTGATAGAGAAGGGTCTGACAAACATTTTGATATATGGATTGTATTTAGCTCAGATGTAGGATGTTGTGTAAATCTTGCTGGAAGTTGGGTAATTTAACTGTTCTTTGACCTGGTACGAGGTAATGGAATATAAATAACATTATTTACACAGCAATCAAGGAGAAACTAACCTCGTCATATTATAAGCTCAAACTATTAAAAAGAAAGGATGAGTGATCTTAATACATGAAAAAAAAATCACCGACGGACACACGAAAAGTATCATTAAACATACAAAAAATTATAAAAAATATCTGACTATGATGAAGTAGCAGAAGTAAATTAAAGTCTGTGAAAGTGATTTGAATTGTGTGGTTAATGTAGAAATGTAAACAGGTATCATCGCCACTGTTTTACCGATGGATTAACCATGGTTTGCATGCTGTACAGCCACATTAGTTACTATATACAATTAAACATACTGTATATCACATCTGAAACTATGATGCGTTTCTTTGAGATGGGGTTAGTGTTCAAAGACGTTTGTTGTCTAAGACGACAACTTTCACAAGAATTGACCCAATGAAACTGTCATCGATGTACTTAATGTTAAAATTTGAAAGATAGGAGCATCCTGGTATATTGATCTGTTTTGAGGGTTGTGACGAATGGAAATTGGTATCAACTTTATCTTTGCCTTGTAAAAAAGGCCGGCAACATCCACCATTACATTTAATCTTAGACCAGGAAGAGGGCGAAACACGAAAAGGAGGAATTAGTAGTATATGAGTGGATCCTCAGTGTAGGATTTCCTGTATTAAGAAATTCGGAGGCACTACAAAGCATTCTTCCATGATGTCGTCAATGATCATAAAGTAGCTTATATAATTAATTATATAAATAAGCATTAAATAAAATATGGTCTAGGTTATGCAGATTGAACCACCGACAATATTGCATATGTTTGCAAATCAGGTCTCATCAACCCTAAGAGTGCTCGTAAGTCACTTAAAGCGTAAATTTACGAGTGACGTCATATGTGTCACTGATGTGTGATGTCAGTCGTAAATCTACGACAACCCTAAGGATACTCGTAAGTTAGGTAAAGAAACTATGTTTATGGTGACCTGAACCACACTATGTTTTTAGCACCGTTTCTAAAGTTTTCCCAGTCGAAGAAATCTGTTCAATAAGTTTCGACCAGTTTACAATAGGTTTGTGTGCATCTTTTTCATCTTAACATTTAAGCTTCATAAGCGCTGATATGGGTTCCTATATATTGTTTGTACAAGCGTATACATGACCTTGACATTATGTAATCCTTCGAGACAGTCGCCGCTTCTGCAGGAGAACTGAAAATTCAGCGAGAATTGTACTGTTACAGGTAACTAAACATGCACCATAAATACTGATAACAAGAGGTGGGAAAGTCTGTTCAGAGAGGAAGAAGAAGGAACAAGATTACTAAGCTTCTGTTAAATACATTTAAACAAAACAAAATAATAAAAGCATATATGTATATGTGATACGTTTCTGCTAAGGAGAACGGTGCAGCCACGTCTGTTTTAATGGTTTAGGCACCAAGTGTATTGCCAATTTTTAAATACATATGTAGAGTGTTTTACAGGGGTTCCTATATATTGTTTGTTTGACCTTGACATTATAACAACCTGCGAGACATTCGCCGCTTCTACTTTCACAGGATACTGAAAATTCGGCGACAAATATACTGTTAAAGGCAACTAAACAAGCAACCAAGGAAAATGCATTACTGATACTGATGACAAGAGGTGGGACAGCGTTCTATCATATGTCCGAAAAAAAGTTAACTTTCCGGCACTCTGTCACATGTATGGCGGAGAATTTACCTTTTGTGTGTGTGTGAATTTTGAACTGTGTTTTCTTTATCAGATTGTATCTTGTAAGTATATAATAGTCTAGTTATCATGAACACTAGAAAAGATGAAAACTTATAGAGAACATTATACACATATTTAGCTTGGTACATAATGCCGTGTTCTTTGACTACATTTTAGTATTTCACTTGCTATTTCATTAAAATGTCTGGCAAGTGCTTCTTCTTCTCCAATAAATAGCTCATTTAGTTTGCTTTCATTATATCCAATTCACTCTCATCAACTACAGAAACTTGAGCTTAAAACTATATCACACTTTATATAACACACTTTCTCATTGAATGTCTACTTGATATTTTTATTCAATTAAAGGAATTGGTGTCAATGAAAAATAACCAGTGGATGTTTTTTTTAATACAAAAACTGGCAATATGTATTACTAATTTTGGTATTAACTCCAGAGAGTATGGATTTGAGTATGAGATCAATAGCAAATGATAGAGAATATCCTATTTTTATAGACCAAATAATGATGATGTTGTTTCATAATTCAGGTACTTTGCAAAGTTTAAAAGTATACAACAAACTCCCATTGTATAACAAATAATGCACAACGGTACAAAGAAAAAATTCTGATCTCAAGCACTTGAGGACTATGGCAGATATTATGATGTTAAACATAAATAGATGAAATCCTTGCGTTTGCACTAAACATTGCTGAAGTGTCATTCTGAAGCACTGTATTTATTGTTTATGAAACCTATAATAAACCTATTAGATCCTTGGAAGAAAGATGATTGCTTGTCTGCTTACTGTGTTTATCTAAACATACAAACTAAAGCTAGGAACACCTATCACTAAAGTCATCATCCAGCAAAATGCATTGACAAAGATGCAACAGTGGAACATACAACCATATGTCAATTTGGTACAAAGGATATGAATGCCCGTTTGGGTAATGCTGTTAGATCTGCTGGTCTCGATAATCCTTTGATGAATTCCGGGTTGTTGAAAATCCTTTCTCCCGAATAAGCAGAGGTCAAGATTTTTTAGAACATTCAAATATCAGTTCCAGCTGTTATGATAAAATACAGTCCTGGTGGATCATATCTATCCTCTGTAATCATAATTCAAGTAAAAAAACCAAGGCCTATTCCACAAATGATGATTGATGGGACCCATATGTAGAAGACAAGAACTAAACTAAAAGAGTTCCACACAAGAGCGGAAATACGTCATTTCAAACAGAAATTGAAGAATAATTTTGCTTCAGTTTTACCGTCAGTATCGGGCATGCTTTACAAGGACCGTCCTTTGAAAGTCAGTGGCAGCACAACCCATCACCCAGGAAAGGTTTAGATGTATTTTCCTGGGTAGTATTGAACTGATAAAGGGCTATAGTAGCATCAATCCTGACCGGGGAAGTGGTACATTTGATGCATTTTTGATAAAATGTCTGGTATCGTAGAACAAATTTCAGTTATAGATAACCGACATCATGGAGTTGCTTATTTTTCAAATTTATTTCTCTTAAAGAAATCACAAAGAAAGATGCCGAGACCAGCCCTGGAGGTACTCATATTCCATCCAAAAGTTTGGTTCGTTTGTAATTTGTACTAAAGAATCTAGAAAGTGCCCAGTTCTTCACTTCTAGGAATAATGTCCAGTACAAAGTATGGAGAAGAAGTAAACTCAGAGTATCTCACTCCGATGAGCATTACTGCAATGCCCAATTCAAGACCGTGAAAAAAAAGCAATTGAACAGAGAGAACATTGCACACTCATGTGTTGTCATGATAAAGCCAAACGCTCCTTTGCAGTCTCATGGCATCTTATATCAACAAGGGTCAGGGAAAAATCAAATGAGTGATCGTCAAATGCCCGACATCACACATTTTGGCACACTTGTTCATTATGATGTCATAAATACATGGCCCGTCAAACATGAACTATGACGTCACAATGGAACTAGCGATCCCTCAATTGTCCCAACAGCTTCAACTCTGGCAGCCTTGGACGATGATATGACATGGACATCACTCACTCCACCTGTCATACTACAGTGTAACATTCCTTCTGATGTAAATCAGTCATTTTTTCGTAGCAATGTCAAAACCACGATAAACGACTCCGTTTTCTAACATCATCACAATTTAGACATATTGCAGTTAGCAAGAGTCTACCACAACAAGCTACAAACAACGGATCTTCATGACGTTTACTGATAAAGAAACATCAACGCAATACTCTTGAAAGTGTAAGGTGTGCCACCATTTGCTTGTTACAAGAACAGAATCTTGAGATAGTTACTTTTGAGAGATGCGATCCTAGTCACAGTTACAAAATTCCAGCAGAACTCATAGTGTGCATTCCGCACTTTGGCCTGCATATCGTTGCAATGCAACGTCAAATCACAGATAATAATGGCTGATTTTCGAAAGCTGGCAAAGACAACTTCTTCGTTACTTTTACCGAAGACCTTCATTATTATTGTATATAATCATGATATACCAATAAATACGTATTTAGTGACACGTAACACAAATTACCCTTCCTTGATACAGTTCAGGTGGATCGAGTGTCGTGTGTTTATTGCTTAAACTAGCTAAAGGATCTGTGTTTGAATAACTAAAAATAGAACAAACATTTATATGGTACGGGGCATCTTTGTTTTATTCGACACTCACACAAATGTAGTTACCATCAACGTGATCTCAACTTCTGTTTTACAAAGTTGACATGCCAGGAAATCCTGATAAATATGAGTATTATACAGTTTATCGTCACTAAATATTACATTTACAACAAGAAAAATATTGTAGGTACACACTATCAACATTTCATGCCATATTCATAATTATATAAAAAGAAATGTCCATCAAATACGTGTAAAATTCTTTTGTGTCAATAACTTTTGCCCATATTGACCTTTATCTAAATATTGAAATAATATTCAAATTAATGTTGTTAATGGAACTCCATGAAACCATACAACACTTGTTTTTGATTGAAACGCCTCTTTCTATTGTTTCAACAAAATTTTATCAAAGGTTATATAATCCATTTATATTGTTCAATAAATGAAGAAAAAAATAATTAAAACAAAATAAGATTTGTAATAGTCTTTGCAATGTCCGTTCATGAAAAAGTTTTTTTTTTTCAAATACTCTCAAAGAATCAATGAGCAATGGTTAAACACTGTGGAATTTGTCATATATACAATTTCTAACATCTGCAACAATAAGAAATAAAGGAACCGTAGTCAGAAGAAGCTCTAGGATATCGGATCAGCTGAGACATATAGAAACCATATGCAGATGGGTGATAAATGAAAGCTACTACATGTGTGTGGAAAGTTAACATTAGGAAAATGAACGTCGTCTCGACTGTCATTTAATGAGGAAATTTGTTTACCATCCTTGTTAAGATTTAGGAGAAGATCTAAATACGAATCGCAAGAGCTGGGTTCTGTTGTCCCTTTAAATGCGAGTTCTTTTTGATATATTGCATGTACGTATGAATCAAAGTGTTTTTTACAACATCAGTATATTTGAATATGAAATAAAATTTCATTGCGAATTGCTATTTTTATTTCGACTTAAAAGTTCTTCTATAAATTCAGATTGATATGGATTAAGGAACAAAGGTGCGCAATTAGTGCCCCTTGGAATGCCGACAGTTTGTTGGAATACTTGGGTACAAATTAAAACAAATATATTGTCTATGAGAAATCCCAGAATGTTTTCAATGTCCGCCTTTGGTGTATTTTGAATCACATTCTCGTTTAAAAACTATGTGTATGTATAATCTAATCTATGAACATATATCTTCTAGGGCCTTTCTTTGTTATAAAAGAGAAATTAGAAGACAAGACCAAGCTGTATGACATACATCACCAAGAACATACACATTAAAGATGATAATAGTAAAATATAAAGAGAAAAAAAAATTATAAAAATACTTAGATTGTACTGCAGTTACCGACTTAGGACGTCAATTAAAGTAAATCAAAGTACTTACAGTATTGGTAGCGGGGCTTTCAGTAACTGGTCAAGTATAGCAAATTATTTAATTGGACTTAAAATACAGTTGATAACAAATTCAAGGACAGAAGAATTTACACATTTCATTATGGAAGAGCAGTTCTTTTAAGTAGTAGTGAAATGAAGCTTATCATTGGATAACTTTGATAAAATATCTCGTGAGGCATAGGATCATGATGGAAACCATAGATTCATTACTGTTTTAAAAGTTACACTGCCCTTGTCATGCTTTATTCTCTTGAATTCATATGAAAATATATTTGTCATCTCCTATCGCTATAGAGAGCATAATTATAACTTTTCTTCCTGATTAGTGTATAGTCAAAACGGCCCACACGAAAATAGGAATAATTTTATGCTGAAGGCAGTTAAATAAAAGTGTCAAATTATTTGCCCTCTTACTATCTGTATCGAGTATAATTTAAACACTAGGTGAAAATATCTATTTTGAATTCAAAGTCGATATGCATTGTCAAAATATTACAGAGTTCGGCCGGTGTGGTAAAAAAAGGGGGGAGGCGTTCTGGTGTGGACCGACTTTCTAGGGCCGTTTTGACTATAACTCTCTGGATTAATATTGTTTTAGTACAATTTCACTTGCAATGACAATCCATGACCATTAAACCTACTCTGTTTAGCAGAATATTCTATTTATCCTTGAAAAGTTCTACAGATCTACCATAGAAACTCAACATATCTTGATAGTAGTGGACGGTTCGAAGAGTAATGCATGAAAAAATTCAGTTGTCGCCTTTTTTGTCAAAATTGCAAAAATTGAGATGTTACGGAGCAAATCCGAGAGAAAACCTGAAATGATACTTGGGTTTATTTGTCTCCAGCGACATTAGATTAAACTACATCTTGATTACTACTTTGTTGGAAATGACGTCGATCTGAGAATAATGTCAGACATGCTAATCAGCACAGGGAACAATACATGTACCCGTTTTCTTTCTGCCAAGCGATAAGGTAATGAGCAATACACAACTCTATACCAATGTTTATGCTTGACGCTTGAATAAAACACATGCTTCAATCGGCGAAAATAGACATAGAAATCCCTCTCATACACACACACACACACACACACACACACACACACACACACACACACACAAATATTAGACCAGTTGGCAATGTCATGCCTGTCAAGATCTTAAAATATCTAGACAGTGACCATAACGAGACTTGACTGAGGTTCAAGTGACGCATTATCGGTTATTCTATTATCACTGGATTTCGTTTTGTTTTATTCATTTAGCCTTGAATCAACAAATATTGACAATTAATTACATCCTCGACGCCAGAGAGGTATATATCTAAACCTGTCGACGCTAAACATCACACGCCTCTAATACATTACATTAAATACTGTATTATAATGTTGTGTATGCTACTGCAGACGAATTACATCTACACGCAGTGTTTACTGCTTGTTATCTCTCCATACGGCCTGTGCTATAATTAACACTAGCTCTTCGCGCAGTGATATCAAGCAATTGCAGGTAACTTCAGTCTACACAGTACACGAAAATACACATATATATCTGTATTTGCAATGTTACATATAATTAATGATCCAATAAAGATTCAATACGTTCTGAATACTATAATGCTAGGAATTACATCAGAGATTATGTTTTGAAGCGTAAGTACACATTGAGTAACAAAGAGGGCTAAAAAACTTAAAATTAGGCTGCCTCGTTTTGAGAATTGTGCACGGCGGCTATAGCCTTGGCTTATGCCTTCGGCATTAAGCCCGGCTAAAAACGACATCCAATTGGTGTAGTTAATTGGTTTACAGGCGTCCACCTTCTCATTAAGAGCAAAAGTAGCACAGAAAGGACACATATTAAAATTTGTGAAATAATTCTCCATATGGAGAACAAGGATAAAAAAAAATCCTAATTTATTCTAGAGGAACCTTTTATACTCAGTGGTAATGTTAACTATGGATGTTAACTATGGATGCAACAAACATTTTTTGTACAAAAATCACAGCCGCATTTACTCACGAATAGAATAATCAGGAAGATGAAGCAATATTTTTTATGAAGTAATCAGAAAGCTGGAATAATAGTTTGACAGTAAACATCTCCTGTAGAAGTGTGAATATTTCAGAGAAGATCGTTATCGAGCACTACTTTCCAACTAATTCCCAATTGGTCTAGAATGCTTAATTTTATCTAGAGTATAGTTTACCGTCCATTTCACCTTGAGTTAAAATGTGCTTTCTCTTTTATTGTTGGCGAAATTTTGATGTTTTATTTTCAAATTGCACCGTACGGTCATTATTGAGTCCAACAAGAATGTACAAACATATTAGAAAAAAGATATAAATTAAGATAGTGTAAGCCTTTAATCTTGTTGATTCTATATAAAGAAAAATAAATAATTTTCTATGCAGTCATTTCTGAAAACACTACGTATGTAGTTACCACGTTAACACGTAAGAATCAATAAATGGCACAAAATAGATAAATATCACAATCATTTCCTATTTAGCCAATAGAATTGAAGTTGCCTCGTTCAAATCAGGAAATATTATTGTGAAAGATTCTTCACAAATATCCAATCAACAGCATTTATCCATTCGATTTTAGAAAGACTTCGCCTCCTCGAGGTTTCCATTATAGGTGTCACTTAATACATCTGATATTCAATGTGTGGTTACATATCAAGGTAATTTATCAGAAGAAGCAACAGCACCACAAGCTTGCTGGTTGTTTGACGATACCTCCGTATAGCACGAACGGACAAGTAAGTATACCTAAGATATATTGAGTATTAAATATTTCAGTACAATTTATGACGAAGAAATTTATACTTTAAACATCAATATATAAACTGTTGTAGAACAGATACACATGTATGAATCCCAATAATAATTGTAATGATGTTTAAATATGCAGGGCATCATCAAAATATAGATTACCATACAAATAATCATGCATGCGTATTCGTAGTCCTCAGTAATTAAAAAAAAAAATTAAAATAAACAACAAACATATGAAATAGGTCTACAATGATAAATAGTTAAAATTAGAATTAAAAAAAAATGTATTAACTTATATTAGGGTTGGGGGATCAGGTAGATCGCTTCACTCTTTTACATTTTGCGGTTATGTAAGAGATCTATTGTACACTACAAGAACTTTATAACCTGTCTCTAGGTTTCCAAGTTGAACAAGTCAAACATAACATACCATTGATTTAATAGCAAAAGGGCACTTTAATGTCAGTTAATATTTTATATCTCGGAACAAAGCTCTAAGGGAGTACGTTTTTGTATTCTTGTAAACATGAGCCCTTCTTCATGCCTGCGATGAGGTTTGTATTTTATTCGCAGTTAAATCATAATTTTTCCTCCACTTTAGGAATATCAAAATGATGGAAGATTTGCGAAATCTACCAGAAAACAATGATGAAATCATATCACGGTTTTTCGAAATGCTCACCGTAAATGAACACAACGTCCTTCGTGAGAGGCGACGCAGTTCTCTTATACCGCCCTCTCATGATAAGTTTGAATTAATGGAAGAGCTGCCGATACATCGAAGTCGAATTTCAAGTCGGGAGAAACTGGATCTCATAGAACCAGATGTAATTGAACTCAGACATGCGCAACCCATCATACACTTGTCGCAAAGAGAACGAGCGAAATTGAATGCAGTTTCGAAGCTTTATCCAGGTCAGATTCATAACATTCCCTTTAATGATGAAATTGTGCTCCCGGCAATTAAAACAG
Source organism: Pteria penguin (assembly GCA_035048485.1). NCBI lineage: Eukaryota > Metazoa > Mollusca > Bivalvia > Pterioida > Pteriidae > Pteria > Pteria penguin. The sequence goes on along the minus strand of CM068589.1, from coordinate 5,926,366 downwards.
ATGTTGAGAAGAAAAAAGAGAACCGATACAGGTTTTCAAAGGAAGGAATGTCTACTGATAAACGGTCTTCGACTAATCCAAATCGTGTCTCTGAAGCCACATCTACCAATGTTCAGAAGAGGCAGACGTTTCTGTTAGACGCCAACGAAAGTAATCCACAAATGATACAGAAATTGAGCAGTTCCACTGATGAAATCCTTTCTAGAAGCATCTCCCAACAGTTTGAACCTGTCGAAATGAATAAAGTGGCATTTGGCACGCGCGAACAGGTTCCTGTCACAAAAGCCATAGCTAGGAACCGACAACAGAAAAAGAACACAGCTGATCGTGTTTGAAGACAACAATCGAAGACGGACACAATAAAAATATAAAGCACTTGAGCTAGATAAACTACGTTTGTCTTTAGTTTAGAAATATCAATAAAATAAACATATGGTATTGAATTCCTTTATAAATAAATATTACAATATATATACTTTATAATTGTGGGCACCAGATGCGCATTTCGGTAGCTGATGTCTCCTCAGTGATACTCATGGTTAAGTGATTGGAATTCTCATAATAAACATTTCCAGTATCTCGCATACTCGGACACTGAATCGGAACATATGACAATCTCAAAGTTTACATTGATTTATTCACAAATTGTATAACTAATATCTATTACTTTTTCTGTGAAAAAAATGCAGCACAAATGCCGACTCTTCGTTCAATTTTGTATCGTGGATGTCTACACAATATGCAAATAGCACGGTATATTTTAATTTCCCTTATTACATGTTCCACATTCACGCTGTATTTGTTCATAATTTTGTTTATTTTGAAGCATTTTTCTGCATCCTCTTCGGCTGTCTCCTTATTTCAGCTCTTGTATGTAGAGTAACAATTAGGATAAATTTTATCACCAAGAATTACACAATCGTTGGGGAAAGGTAATGGCTGTTTTTTGACCCAAAATTTGTGCATCATCTTCGATTTGCAGAATTACAAAAGTATAATCTAGTCTGGACGAAAGCTTGAGAATTTGATGTACTACATACTTCATGAACTATTTTTCCTCTGTATAGATAGCTCGGGGGCATATTTTGTTTTTCCTGTACTGTAAATCGTGTCTGTTTATTTATTTGTACATGTATGATATCAAAATTGTCTTTGTTCATAACTTTTGAATATCAAGTGATAGCACTTTTATATTTCATATGTGTATTCCATGTGAGAAGACATATCAGTTGATATCATGACCTTTCACCTCGAGATATTGACATTGCAGTTTGACCTGCTTATAAGTCATATTAGTCTGTTTATTGGTAGACCTTTCATATTTCACGTGTATATTCCCTGTAAAATTACCTCAAATAGTTTCAGTTGATACCATGATCTTTGATCTTAGGTCCTGACATTAAATTTTGACCTACTTGCCGAAGACATTGTGTTTCACCAACAGTTTTTTACTTTTTATTTTCAAGAAAAAAGAAGAGTTACTGGCTCAGTTATGTGGTAGAAGTCACCATGGAGCTATACAATACATGAATATAAATAGTATACTAGCACATATAACACATTAAAAATATTTGATTGTAGTGCAATTACGATACCGACTTAGGACGGTCATTTAATTTGACAAAAGCCAAACAAATGGTGTGGTTAACCGGTTTACGGGCCCATCTTCCCACTCACCGTAACAGCAGAACAATCAAAGGACGTACATTTAAACATTTATAAATAATCCTCCATGTAAAGAACAAGGGTCAACAGGTATCGCATATTGAGAGGTCATAAAATTTAAACACGTAAGGTATTGTAAAACACATAATGATATAAAAATATATGTGACATCAACATGATAAACCGTGTTCTGCCAGTCTGAAAGCGAGCTAAAACCATAGATCTGTAGGAGTCCCGACTAAAAGTCAGAGGGGACGAGTTTCAGGACCATGTCTCCTCTGAAAGAGGTTTGGACAAGGCCCGTCATATAGTCCCCACCGCCCTGTTAGTCAGCGTGCAGCGTTCAAGTTAAAGTCTGCATAAGGCTGTAGAGGGGCCAAATACAAGATCTATAGTCTTTTTGATGATCTCAATGTCATATTGTCTATTGAGAAGACGTTTGACTATTTTATACATGATAAAATAACGTTATCGGAGCCTTTTACTTTCCTTAGTTTATATACGAGATCACCGTAAAAATTAGGATGGGAAATTCCATTGGATACATAGTAAAATGAATTTTTGTTAGTTATAAAAATCTCATTTCATATAAAATTTGAAATCTTATAAACGTCGTTATGAATTTTCAGTCAAGATTGTGAATAAAATCATTTGATGTTCTTTTTTTGTTTATTTTTTATTATTATTTTCACCTGAACCGAAGATTGAAGTCAGCTTTTGTGAAACAGTGTCGCCGATCGTCAACCGTCCTTCCATCGGAAATCGACAATGACCGCCACAATCCTAATAAATGACAGGAGTCACTTGATACAGCATATGTGCTTTCTAATGAGACATTTTACGGGGTCGACATTAATATATAAGTTCAAGATTCCTGTATGTTCTGATATCAGTTACAGAGTACTCCTTTTTTCAAGGGAATATGATTGACGTGAGAATGAAGCGAGCTAGTAAACCTCTAATATTGCGAGCGAAGCGAGCCTAACATTTTTAAAAAGTATATTTAATTTGCTTTAATTTACTTTTCTGACGAACCAATTATGGAGTGGGGGTTGCAACCCCTGAAAGCTCTCCCCTAGATGCGCCACAGGAGAGAGATAAATAGATAGATAGGTAGACAGAGAGAGAAAATACTCTAATAAGAAGGCTAACAACAGAGATAGATAATGAGAGAATTTACATTTTCCTTGTTTTGATTCTACCCCTTGCTAAATTGGGTAATGCACAGTTTGTGAGTACGTGTCGGTATCCGAGAATGTGATATACTGGATATGTCTAATATAAGAGCATTTGACGTGAAAGCATGGCAGGGTGGACATAATGTGAATAACGAAAGTAATAAGTGTCATGTGACTGTGGTGCTCGAAATCACGTGCCACGGCGGATATTCATTAAAGATTTGTAGCAAAAATTCGAAATGTTAAAAATGCTAAACTAAACGTAATTCCTGTCGCTATGGTTAACATTCGAGTCAGTAGATTTTAGTACAATTCAATATGAAAGCAAGGCTATCCTAACATCAAAATATAGCTCCGAGGAAAACTACACATATCAACAGGAATAAGTGTAGCAGTGAAATGTGTGTAAAGTGTGAAGGCAGCTTGCGTTATGTTTCTGTGACAAGGTACACAATTCATGGAAAATCATGGAGCTAAACACTTAAAGTTCTTGGGAGGGTTGAGTTTGTCCTGTTTAGGTAGGTTAACCTACCATGAATGCCGAATAATGCATTCAAATACAGTTCCATATCGCATGAACATCGGATTCACAGCAACACTTAGGAAAGATTTTATATCATATCTTCAGTCTTTTAACAATAAACTGATATACATATATCACATATCATAAATGATGAATATTAAAATTAGACCTCATCCCAACCCGCCAACAAAAATTATAATAATAGAATAAAATAAAAATATATATATAATTCTGTACTTCCTGTTCAACTTATTTAAAAGCATCCCATCATTCCACTTTAATTCTTAGATACTATAAAAATTGGAAAATACCAAACTTGAAATTGATCGGTGGACTTATAATTTATGAAACGTTCAGAGGAATGAAAACTCTCTTCTTAGAAGTTTTGCTTCTCTCTGATAAATCCCTAATTAATAATAATAATAATAATAATTAATCATAGATTTGACAAAGGCCTTAAACAAAAGTGAGAACATCAATCTGATACAAACCAAAGTAAAGTATAAAAGAGGCCCAGTGTTCCTAAACGCCATGTATGTGTAATGTTTCAAATGATGTTGTCCATTCATCATCGCCATGATAAAATTATTGGCCAATGTTCTACCTATAGAAAAACCAGTTAGGTATTTTCAATAAACAAGGTATTCACCCATGTACATTAAAATTATTGACAACAATATACAAACTAGCACTCATGACAACAATATACAAACTAGCACTCATGACAACAATATACAAACTAGCATACATGAAAACAATATACAAACTAGCATTCATGACAACAATATACAAAATAGCATTCATGACAACAATATACAACCTAGCATTCATGATAACAATATACAAACTAGCATACATGACAACAATATACAAACTAGCATTCATGACAACAATATACAAACTAGCATACATGACAACAATATACAAACTAGCATACATGACAACAATATACAACCTAGCATAGATGACAACAATATACAAACTAGCATACATGACAACAATATACAACCTAGCATAGATGACAACAATATACAAACTAGCATACATGACAACAATATACAAAATAGCACTCATGACAACAATATACAAACTAGCATTCATGACAATAATATACAACCTAGCATTCATGATAACAATATACAAACTAGCATACATGACAACAATATACAAACTAGCATTCCTTACAACAATATACAAACTAGCATACATGATAACAATATACAAACTAGCATTCATGACAACAATATACAAACTAGCATACATGAAAACAATAAACAAACTAGCATACATGACAACAATATACAAACTAGCATTCATGACAACAATATACAAAATAGCATTCATGACAACAATATACAAAATAGCATTCATGACAACAATATACAACCTAGCATTCATGATAACAATATACAAACTAGCATTCATGACAACAATATACAAACTAGCATTCATGACAACAATATACAAACTAGCATTCATGACAACAATATACAACCTAGCATTCATGACAACAATATACAAACTAGCATTCATGACAACAATATACAACCTAGCATTCATGACAACAATATACAACCTAGCATAGATGATAACAATATACAACCTAGCATTCATGACAACAATATAAAAACTAGCATTCATGACAACAATATACAAACTAGCATTCGTGACAACAATATACAAACTAGCACTCATGACAACAATATACAAACTAGCATTCATGACAACAATATACAAACTAGCACTCATGACAACAATATAAAAACTAGCATTCATGACAACAATATACAAACTAGCATACATGACAACAATATACAAACTAGCATTCATGACAACAATATACAAACTAGCATTCATGACAACAATATACAAACTAGCATTCATGACAACAATATACAAACTAGCATACATGACAACAATATACAAACTAGCATTCATGACAACAATATACAACCTAGCATTCATGGTAAGGTCAGTATTGTGGATTTCTCTGGTAAGGTAAGTAAGTGTTAAAAGTTCCCTTGATTTCACTAATAAGGTAAATAGATGTCAAAATTTCCGATGATTTCCCTGGTAAGGTCAGTATTGTAGATCTCCCTGGTAAGGTAAGTAGGTGTCAAAAGTCCCGATGATTTTCCTGATCAGGTTAGTATTGTGGATTTCCCTGATAAGGTCAGTAGGTGTCAAAAGTCCCGATGATTTCCCTGATAAGGTAAGTAGGTGTCAAAAGTCCCGATAATTTGCCTGGTAAGGTAAGTAGGTGTCAAAAGTCCCGATGATTTCCCTGATAAGGTCAGTAGGTGTCAAAAGTCCCGATAATTTCCCTGATAAGGTAAGTAGGTGTCAAAAGTCCCGATGATTTCCCTGATAAGGTAAGTAGGTGTCAAAAGTCCCGATGATTTCCCTGGTAAGGTAAGTAGGTGTCAAAAGTCCCGATGATTTCCCTGATCAGGTTAGTATTGTGGATTTCCTTGGTCAGGTCATTAGATGTCAACAGTTCCGATGATTTCCCTGGTAAGGTTAGAAGGTGTCAAAAGTTCCGATAATTTCCCTGATAAGGTAAGTAGGTGTCAAAAGTCCCGATGAATTCCCCGGTAAGGTCAGTAGGTGTCAAAAGTTCAGATGATTTCCCTGGTAAGGTCAGTAGGTGACAAAAGTCCCGATGAATTCCCCGGTAAGGTAAGTAGGTGTCAAAAGTTCCGATGATTTCCCTGTTAAGGTCAGTAGGTGTCAAAAGTTCCGATGATTTCCCTGGTAAGGTCAGTAGGTGTCAAAAGTTCCGATGATTTCCCTGGTAAGGTCAGTAGGTGTCAAAAGTTCCGATGATTTCCCTGGTAAGGTCAGTAGGTGTCAAAAGTTCCGATGGTTTCCCTGGTAAGGTCAGTAGGTGTCAAAAGTTCCGATGATTTCCCTGATAAGGTCAGTAGGTGTCAAAAGTTCCAATGATTTCCCTGCTAAGGTTAGTAGATGTCAAAAGTTCCGATGATTTCCCTGGTAAGGTCAGTAGGTGTCAAAAGTTTCGATGATTTCACGGGTCAGGTCAGTAGGTGTTAAAAAGTCCGATGATTTTATATCATCACCTTAAAAATACATTAATGCCTTCGACATCGACAGTATGGGATTGTCAAAAATATTCGTTGTTCTCATTGTGGAAGGTTAATTATAATGCGTTCAATGTACATTATATGATTTGGAGTTAGTTGGACGGTGGGCACGTAGACCGATTAACCACACCAATTGATTGACAACTGTCATTTTCATTGAACATTCTTTTATCCTTTTCTTATATATCAATATTTTTCGTGAAAAACGTTTTAATATGCTTTGATACAAAATTGCTATTGCTTTCAAAATAAACGTTTATCAAATAATGGTAGGATAACTATGAAACAGTTTTATAATTTCAAAGAAAAAAGATAGAGTGAACTCCCTTTGTACACATCTCTTAGATAGGTAAGTGTAAGTTAAGATTCAGCGTGTTATATAATGCACATCAAGGAAATTCGGCTAAGGCCACCTTGACATTGGTGCAGATACGAAGTGCAGCTAAGTATGTATCTATGAAAAGAATTTCATTTTGTGCAGAAAGAAATTCGACTTTCACTATATGCTACACCTACCTCCGTTCTCAAGTGAAATTAATTGAGAAAAGACACATCACTCACAAAAATGGAGATAATAAAAGCATGCATGCACACATGTTGATTGAATGATTTCTCTCAATCTTGATAATGAGGTCAGCAATTGCGTTACTGGTCCTGTTATAATATGAAATTACTGCAAACACCGTGAAATATAAGGAGGGGTACATCTAGATGTTATACATGGAAGAAATGTCCAATTACATAAACTGTTACATGATTACATGATAAAAACATTGCTATATTTGCCTCCCAAAGAAGTTTAATATCTAGTTTGCGGTATGAGATCTCATGACCTCGTTAAACTACTAGCTATTGAACTATGTACTATCACACTATTACACTCACTTTTAACCTTTGTGTTGCAAGCATGTGAGACATACTGTTGACTGAGTGGTGTTAAAGCGATACAGTTACCGTAAAAAAGTTGATAGTGTTGTAAAGAGAAACAATTTAATTGGGTTTCAAGGACCGGAAGATGGACGTTGCTAGGAGTTTTGTAAAGTCTCTATATAATGTAAATATACGTCCAGTGCACTTGACAATGGATTGATTGAAATGGATTCAGGATAACCCCTTACCTCTTTAAGTTTGTCTGTTTCTATGCATAAAATAAAACGAATTATCTCTGGGATGTCTACAACTGGTTTTAGACAGCAAAATGGAAAATGATTAAGTTATATCTTAAGACTTATCCATATAAGTAAATCTAAAGATACAAACCTATATATATATATAGATATATATATATATATATAACTCATTTACCTACTCAATTCTCTATACTCATACAGAATTGTATCAAGAGAAATTCTACAATGAGGCAAACTTTTCTTGCACCTTCTAGTCATTTTCCCTCACCTTACATAATAATATGTTAGTGTTTATATGATATAGTTTGATTTAAAAACTGTACCAAGATTTACAATCAATAATACACATCACATCAACAACATTTATATATTTATTTATCCAGGGCATCATTCGCTTATTTCTAAAACTCATGTCTATTCATTAATGTTCCAGACAGGAAGGATGAAAGTGGGAAGTAAATACATTTGAGACCACAGTGCACAATCACCCACCTAAAACCCAAACGCCGATTTAAGTGCATGCAAGATATACTTCTTGGTTTTTGGAATTTTGGAAAGCTTTCTCACAAGTAATTTTATAGTATTTCGGGTCAGTACAAAACAACAAAAACTGTGGGCTTTTCTTAACCCTCGAGAATATACAGTCGCCCATCAACGGTATCGACTCAGTGATAATAAGAAATGTCAGAACATACGTCTCTCAATGTGATGAACTAGGTACACATTTCGACAACCCCTTCAGTGATGTTCTAGGCATAAACTGTAGTAGTCAAATGTATAAATATTTTAAGAGCAAAATTAAAAGTTGACTTGAATATGAAGACCACAGTACCCATTTAAGGACGGAGCTATGCATAAGGGATATCCTCCTTAGACGAGACAGAAGATATCTGATCAAGCTATATGGCACACTGACATGCCCATAAAATAAACAATAAGCATGATAATGAAATTGTGTGCGCACAAAAACGTTCCCCTCCAAATGGATCCATATATAATCAGAATGCTTCAATTCCTGTCTTCAAAGTATGTATGTTTCAGTGATTGTATTCTTTCAGAGGATCCGCCTGCGTTTACGTTGGGTAAATCCCTTCACTTTCCGCGGCCGTGTTGTCATGCATACCATTAGCTAATGATTGTCTATTAAAGCTCTATTTTGTGGAGCTCAGGTAGCTCAGTCGGTTAGACGGTCGGATGCATGACAGCTAGGTGATTCTGTACCATAGGTCATAGGTTCGAGTCCCCGTCGGAGAACGAATATAAGTGAAATATAGGGTGCCTTGTTAACTGTAGTGCATTTGATATATATATATATATATCATATTGTCAGATCCAGGCTTGACAATCCACTTCCTGTTGGTTCATTCACAACCTGCAACAACAAACGCTGCAAACTTTGTCCCCAGTCACAAACCACCTCTGCCTTCAGGAGCTCCATTACAGAACACGAGAACAAAATTCTGGAAAAGCTTTCTTGCAAATCCAAAAATGTGGTGTACCTAATCATATGCAGAGTGTGTAAGAAACAATATGTCGGGGAAACAGAGGATGCGCTCAACATGCGAGTAAATAACCACAGGTCGTCCATCACCACTAAAAAAAATGCATTTACTTGTGGGTAAGCATTTTAACAAGGTTGTCCACTGTTGGGAGGACATGATGGTTGTGGCCATAGACCATAACATTATGTGGACCACAGAAGAAAGAGTTGCCAAAGAAAACTTTTAGCAATTCGCGCTTAAGACCGTAGAACCCAATGGCCTTAACAAACTGATGGATGTCTACCAAATGAACAAAAAATATTAAACACCTGTCCTGTCGACTTTGTGCTATTTGACCTCTTTTATTCTTTAGCGACTTGCATTGACCCACGGTTAGTCCGACATTTATGAATAGTGAACGTTGTTGTTATATTTCCTACTTGTGCATATATATATATATATATATATATATATATATATATATATATATATATATATATATATATATATATATATATATATATATATATATATGATTTACTTATTGTTACTTTTATTATAGTGAAATCTTCGATATTTTCTTCTTTCCATACTACGAAAAAATGTTTTCAGTTAATGATATATTTACTTCACAATTGATTTACACTCCAACACATTGCACGTCAATGAATAAAATATTTTTACAAAAATCACGACCAGGAAATGAAATAATTAACATTGGTCGATGGCAAAGTGTACAAAGCTTGATTGTAATTGTTTATACTATGTATACATTATTCAAGCCATGCGTATCTAATTATCCTATTGTTCATATATAAAACATTATCAGAAGTCTTGTTGTTTTATATTAAACCCATTTATACCTGGGTATGTCTTACGTACATTGTGTGCTGCTGATCTATGCTGTTTTAGGATATAATCTGATACCTATAAAGGCAGATGGAAAACGTTGTGGTAAGATATTCTATAACCTTTATGTTTAAAACGTTAAGTTCAATGGTTATATTAGCGAATTACAAACCTATGGTTCTATATTTATTTTCATGGCATTTAAATGCAGTAACACGCTGTATGTATTTCTCAGTCTTTCATTCATTCATTCATTCATTCTTTCTTATACCAATATTTCGATGATAAGCCATTAGAAATTCATCGCAGTATATGAAATATCTTGGTTATAAGATTGATACTGTGTGTGTACCTGACAAAAAGAATATTAAGAAAGAGAGTAAAGCGGGTTTGAGTAGATTATTATCATTTAATTTATTATGACAAATGTGACTCCTATTACCCTACTACCATATTCATATGTGTAGTGGTATGCATTCATCACCTCTTTGGTTGTGGCTATGACTTAACTGATCCCATATCCCGGAGAAAACTGCTATGCAAACGTATGTATATATCCTTTATCATTGTATGAGTCTCCCTTTGACTTTCTTTCTTATTTGTATTTATTGTTTTGTTTCGTTTCGTTTTTTTCCTTGTCGTCCAACAATAGATGGAATAAAATAAAAAAATGCATACATGGAATAAAGATATAATAAAACAGGTATAATTTTATATTGTGGTGGTGGGTTATGACAATATTCACAGATTATGGCTGTAGAAATATCTTTACACTAAATGTGATAAAATTCCCAGTAACACGGCAGTCATAGCCAGTCTAGCCCATGTCATCTGAGTCTGTCTCTGTCTCTTCTAAGTGAACACCACCGTTTCCATTGATTTCTGATTTAATATTGAACTGCAAATAATAATAATAATAATAATAATAATAATTAAAAAATAAAATAATAATAATAATAAAAGATAAAATAAAAGAGAAAACTGAAGAGATTTGACAAAGCTTTATGACAAAAATCACCAAGGACATGCACACAAAAAATGAAAATAGTAGAATATACACGGAAAGCGACATTACAAAAATATTCGATTGTGCTGCGATTACGATACCGACTTAGGACGGACATTTGAAGTAAAATACATCATTCAATTGGTGTAGTTAATCGGTTCGTATTAACTCCCATCATGTATTAAGTGGACCACAATACATAACGATTTCAACACATGGGGCGTAGAATGTATTCTGGTGTTACAAGAAACTATATTGTAAAGAATTCGTTTTAGAGGTTTCGGAGTATATTGCTCTTCGTAAAGGGATTTTAGATAATGTGATTTGAATTTGTAGAAAGAGAACTGAAGTGATTTTTTGTGAGATATAATAATGCTGACTATGCTATTTTTATCAGACATCACTAGATACTTATGTAATGAATATATGGATCTCATATTGCCACGAATAAGTAGTAACAGTATAACTTTCCGTAATGAATTATACATATACGCACATCAATATGGCATATGCATTTAAATGCGTTTATAATGATCAAAGGCCAAAATAAAATGAAATACATATGTAAACAACTTGCTCCAGGTTCACTTACAACAATCAGTGGACTGTATAATAATAGTTGTACATATTTCAGTCTCTAAAGCGGAGAAGCAATTTGCATACGTAGTACAACAAAAGAATACAAATTAATGCGTAGTATGTATATCAATAGAGCAATACAACATAGTGAGTAAAGGCAATAACAGACCCCCAGAAAAATCAAGAGGTGGGATCAGGTGCCGTGGAGGAGTAATCTGTCCCTGCAGACCGGTCAGACGGGTTATTACAGTTAGGTGCAGTCCTAACCTTACATAAAGTGCACTTCAAGTTAACTTTATGACTGCTTTTCAAGTTTACTTGACGACAACAAAGTAAACTTGGAATCAAGTTTAGTAGTAAACTTGATTCTAAGTTTAGTACTAAACTTGATTCTAAGTTTACTCCAAGTGCACTTCAAGTTTAGTTTACTTTCTATATACATGTACATTTACTTTATTTTTTTATGAAAACAACTTTTTTTATATAAAATATGCAATTGTACATAATTAGACAATTATTTTTATCCTGTTATACGAAACTGGATAATTGTAATAAACAAACGTGAAAAGTAAACTTGATGTCACGTGATACTTGAAGACGGAATTACTTTAAAGTAAACTTGATTTCAAATGCACTTGACTAAACTTAAGGACTGGTTTTCGGGACGAAAAACTAAACTTGAAGTGCACTTGTCAAGTGCATTTGAATGTAAGGTTAGGACTGCATCCAACTGTATAAACTCGAAGTAACATTTAGTAGAGGGTATAATACGTCATTAATATTTGGTAAAACGTCACGATTGTTCTTGTAATAGAAATCAAGCACAATCTTGATGAATAACATTTTCATCCGAATAAGAAAGTTCGGACAATGATACCCGATAATTGTACTCAAGATCATAATATCGTCCACAACATTTTTACCCAAAAATGTCTATATAGGAACATAAATTAAAGCTACAGAAGTAGCGAAACTACGTACCAAGGAAGAGTAAACCTCTTCTGCTCGCTAACAACAACAGTCATTGAAGTTCAATTTAGGGATAAGTGTCTTATTTTTGTGTTCATGGAATATAATTCCATAATTCCACATTTTAATTTATTGAAAGGCTGCTAAATTCTGACTTTTCATAGAATCTCAAATAGAAACGGTAACACAATATTAGGATTATTTACTTATGTTGAATTAGTCAATTACAATGCACTTTAAGATGTTACGTATGTAACAGATGACGTCTGTGTTATTTGCAGTACATGCACTGTAGTGCAAGTACTTTTTTAATTAGATTGTGCTATGCAATCAAAGTTGGAGAGCAATTGCGAAAATTAATTTTGTTGATTCGCTTTCCTGTAAATTCGTTATTTTCACTTTAATGAATTAGTCATTCACAAAGGCACGTACATTTTTTCGTCTCACATATTTAAAAAACTGAAAGTGAATTTTTGATCGTGACATGAAACAAAAGAAAAACTGCGAAAGGTAATTCTGTAAAATCACCTTTCCGTAAAGTGGTTCCATGATTTGGAGCGTTTTCTGTTTGTGATTTGTATTTTATTCTGTCAACTTAAGTTTATCATGGTCCGGTGTCATTGTGTGTATGTATATGTGTATACAATCATATTTGTTGTGTGTTATGCTCGAAAGGGCCTTCATAAAAGTAATTTTAGAAATATATGATATTGTATTCTTGTAAATAGAAATACACGACCTAGTTACAGCGTATTTATGGAAGACCCGTCCGTAAAAATATTTATACGTGCTTTCTGTTTCTAAAAAAATATTGTAACATAAAATCAGATAGGGTGACGGGCGTTTAATGTATGGAGTAAAGTAGTAATGTAAATATTACAAAATATTTACATTCAGGATTTTATAATACACAGACCTGCATGTAATGCAGATTGTTGATATTTGCCCATAAATTACCATATGAGAACGTATATTACCATCTTCTGGGTCAATCAAAGAAAGCGGAAAACAGCATGGTTGCTCCATGTCGATAGTGACACCTTTAGTAAGTCGGCGAGTTTACTTCTTTTTCATATATTGTAATGACTTAAACAAACATTTGTTCCTCTATATCTTTCTTTGTTGCTTTTCACCAAAGGAAAGAATGCATTTAGTCTACAAATTTCCCAAAACATCCATATATTTTGTTCTTGACAGCTAATCGACGGCATACCTTGTATGAATTTCCACTGCATGTCGCCTGATAGTGGAGAATGCGTACATTGAGTTTCTCCTTGAGCTCACTGACATGGAAGCAAGTGTCTGTGCGGTAGAGAATATTACAGAAGAATGGATTAATTACATTGTTAGTAACCGGGAATCCTTTTAGTTTCAGTAAATAAATTTCTCTTTCAATGCGGTACCATAACTCTGAAGGATGTATAACGCATTTTCGTGTTTCTAATCTGTATTTTCGTAGATATTCAGATAAAACATGTAGAAGCAGGGGTGGGGTGGAGGGTGTGTGTGATAAGTCATCTGTTATATTAAATATTAAAACACATATACGTCATAATTCTGTGCACCAGATGCGGATTTCGACAACAAATGTCTCTTCAGTGATGATAATGGCCTAAATATTGTAAGGACTAGGGTCAGTAAGGGCCTTATTCTGCTCTGCTTTCAGAAAACCATTTTCTAGAAATGTTGAATTTAGCTTATTAAGTAATTTTTATGCTTTATTTCTTATCTCTTATAAATTGGTCGGCAAAAGTTTAAATGTAAAGATGATGGATAAATCCAAACCACAAGTCCAAAAATCATGAAACCATAGGACATACAAAATCAGTGAAAATGAAAAACAAATGGAAAATAACAAAATATGTCTACTTGAAGAGCATATGTAAACCCCTGTGATGGAGTGAGATCAGGTGCCTGGGGAGAGTGAGGATCTCCTGCTTGCTAGCAACACCCGTCCCATATACCCCGTAGAAAGAGTCAAATCGTGTGAATTCCATATGTATTTATATATGGAGAAGTCGAAGTAGGTAACCTTCTAGTATAGAAGGTGTCAAATCTGTGTAAAGTGATCGGAATCGGTCTCAGTCCAGAATATCATTTAAAAGTCTGGATAACGAGATATCATATGGAGTAATAAGAGTCTCGTAACGACCATAGAACTTCCTCAGAACAAAGTCATTGTAATTTGAACATGCTCTGGAATAACGTATTAACTGAGATATGAATACGCCGCATGCGGGCGATGATGGAATGTTGCTACTTATGAAAGGAAAGTTTGTGATAGCGAAATTGAAATCGTCACGTTTGTCATAGAGTGAGGTCTTCAATTGACCATTAATGTCGAAAGACAACATAATATCTAAATACGAAGTAGAATTACTATTTTCTGTGGTTTCTTTGACCTCCAGTTCACTTGGATAGATGATGCTAAGGTAATCCGCGAATGAAGGATTATTAATTGAAAGCAAGTCATCTATATATCTGTAAGTAAAATTGAAACCAAGAGCCAATTGTTTTTTTCCTTTAATCCGCGAATGAAGGATTATTAATAATATTAATTTTTATCCTTAAAAATTCAAAAGAGTTGTTAGAACATCTAAAATCAAAAAGTTTTACTAAAATTCACTCCATCAAGTCTTTTGACTTTTCGACTCTTTACACAACGATCCCTCATTAAAAAAATAAAAGACAGATTAGCGAAAATTATTCAAAATGCATTTACGAATAAAACGAAAGCCGCAAATTCAAATATATAGTTATGTGCCATGATAAAACTTACTTTTAAGTTAGGGAAATTCTGATTCCAAAAATAAATACACTGAAGCAGATGTCATCCAGATGTTGAACTTTCTTACCGATAACATTTTTGTGGTGTTTGGAGGAAAGGTTTTTCAACAAATTGTCGGCATTCCAATGGGCACTAACTGTGGCCCGCTTCTGGCTGACATATTCCTTTACTCATACGAAGCTGAAGTCATGTAGTCTTTGCTTTCACAATGAAAGAAACAATTGACTCTTGGTTTCAATTTCACTTACAGATATATAGATGACTTGCTTTCAATTAATAATCCTTCATTCGCGGATTACCTTAGTATAATCTATCCAAGTGAATTGGAGGTCAAAGAAACCACAGAAAGTAGTAATTCTACTTCGTATTTAGATATTATGTTGTCTTTCGACATTAAAGGTCAACTGAACACCTCACTCCATGGCAAGCGTGACGATTTCAATTTCCTTATTACAAACTTTCCTTTCTTAAGTAACAACATTCCGTCATCGCCCGCATACGGCGTATTCATATCTCAGTTAATACGTTATTCCAGAGGCATGTTCAAATTACAATGACTTTATTTTGAGGGCTAGGCGACTTACAAATAAGCTACTCAACTAGGATTATATATGTGCTACACTAGCAACGTCATTGAGGAAGTTCTATGGTCGTTACGAGACTTTTTACTCCATATGATATCTCGTTATCCAGACTTTTAAATGATATTCTGGAATGAGACCGATTCCGATCATTTTATACAGATTTGACACCTTCTATACTAGAAGGTAACCTACTTTGACTTCTCCATATATAAATATATATATGGAATTTACACGATTTGACTCTTTCTACTGGGTATATGGGACGGGTGTTGCTAGCATTCAGGAGATACTCACTCTCTCCGGGCACCTGATCTCACTCCATCATAGGGGTTCACATATGCTCCTCAAGTAGACATATTTTGTTATTTTCCACTTGGTTTTCATTTTCACTGATTTTGTATGTCCTCTGGTTTCATGATTGTTTGGACTGATGGTTTGGATTTATCCATCATCTATACATGTAAAGGTGTAATTAGCAGACAGACATCCAGACCTTGGACGAAATGATCCCAACATGTCTCTTTGTTTCGCTGGCAAAATAATAAATCACAGCTTTTGGGAGATAATTGATTAGAAGTGGAAAAAATAATATAAGATAATAACAAGCAGATTCAGATAATTGGAGCTTCCCGCTTGTAGGGGGTAATGATTCTGAAAAGTAGGTCAAATATCTATAACAAAATCAGTTGGTCAAAAGTAAATGTTCAAAGTTATATGCAAGGTTAATTTTTTGTGACTGATACACGAGTTTTAATGTCAATGCATTTGTTGAAAATTAGGGGACAATAAATTACAAATAACAATTATTCAAACTTATTTTTCTTATAACTAATGACATATTCTAATTATGTTTTTCCTTTAAAAATAATTTTTCAATAATTTATCTGCAATACATAAAGAAAATTTTTGTAATAAATATCAATTGATTTATAAAAGATTGAAAATATCACATGATAAATTATCAGTGGCTGAAATTATCACATAAGATTTATCACATATATCATATTACGATTTATCATTTATTGAAAATATCATATTTTGACTAATCAACAATTGAAAAGACCACATTAGATTTTATCATAGATTGAAAATATCACTTTCATTTTCATTATAAATTGAAAATATAGCATTATGATTTTATCACAGATTGGAAATATCACCTAATGATATATCACAGACTGAAATGTCACATTGTGATTTATCACAGAATGAAAACCCGACTTCAGACTTACATCTTAATTGCAGGTAGATCTAGAGTATTGAAAGGAAAAGGGTGGATGAGAGATAGACATTTAATATTTAAGAAAGATTTTGTTTGTTTAAGCAAAAGAGATAAGACTTAGAGTCTGTTTTAATTTATATGTTTTGGTTTTAATCCTCTATAGTTATTTTTGGCATTGATATCAATGGCGAATCCAGAACTTCCGAAAGGGGGCACATGTGAAAGTCAAGTATAGTCCGCCATTTTAGGTGCCAAGACTGGCGTTTTATTCATACTTGTTGCTAAAAAAGGGGGCTCCCCTTTATAAATCCACCACTGAATATATAACAAGGAAAGAACAAGTTATGTAAAGGTACTGCGAAAGGCCAATCACGAGACTTAAAGATTCATGAAAAATTAAAGTTTTTAAACACGTAACTTTTTATTTCATTCAAATGAATATGTATTTAGGACTTTATAAAATATTATTTTAATTTTAACTTCCCCCCGATATCATGCAATTAGCACTCGAAAACTTGTGTTTTTCAGTACACGTCGCATGAAAACACCAACGAAAGTGATGACTCTTGTTGTAAGTGCAATCAAATGGTCAGTCCCAATACGGATTCTATTGTATCTTTAATAGTTGACTTCCTAATTAAGTTACAACATTTGCAATATATCGATGGTATATCGGGGTAACGTGGTCTACGGCGATCACCTGTTTGACTAAATTTTTACGTAATATCACATCAACCGGCTGTCTGACCCTGCAGATATCGCCCTTCGTACATTCAAGATATTGTAACGCCCGCCTCGAGGAAAATGTGCCAATCTGTTTCGGTACAGTTAGAGATGCAACTACAGACTATTGCCATCATGTACTGAGATCGTATTCTTCTAAGATTGATTTAATCCTACAATTTGTCGTTTGAAAGTAACGATGTCTACACACAAAAGCACGAATTGAGTTGCCAGACTGAAATACACAACGACACACAGAATTGTCGTTTGTCAGATTCAACTATTATTTAAGGAAACCGGTTTATGCAACTGACAGGAGAAAATAAGAAATACCTAGCATTGTGATGTGACGACATATCTGTTCGCTTGTTTCATTTTTCTCTTTCTGCAACATTTCATCGTCATATAAAATAAACTCATTCCATAAACGTTGTATGCTCTATTATTTAAAATAACATATCTAAACAAGACCATTAACAAGAACAATTATTATCATTATTTCGAAAAAAAGTTACTTGTTTTGATGATGTGTTTTACGCAACCTTTCTTGAAAATCTTTTATTAGAAAACCATGTCCTATATAATCACGCGATTTACCTTATACGTACCTTATATCTGTATCACATGTAAAATTCACTCTGCGCTACCTTAGTTAATACCACTATAGAATGAAATGAACAGGTAAAAATAGATGTTTATCTAGCCTAGCGCATTTGTGCACAAAATTATAACCTAACATATATATTTTCTGACATGTATTGCCGCACTATGTAGGAGTGTATGTTTCTGTATTGATTAGATATGGATTGGTTCGTTCCGACGAAGTGTATAACAGTGTGAATCATTAATATCAGCTATTTGATAAACTTATGTCTTCTTATCGCTTTATTAGACAGAATAGAAAATAAATCTTCGGCATCAGATTTATTGTTCACTTTAGCCCGAATCAATGTCCTCTGTTCTTCTCGTATTTCAGAATTGAAAACGAAAGGTATCCGAATATCTTTAAATCAACACATGCCCGAAGCGTCTATTCCATGTATTTTACCTGTGTTGTAGATCTTTGCACTTCTTTGTTTTTATCACATTGCTCAGGGGTAATTTGGACTCCTAATTTATTTCAGAATAGCGCTTATAACTACAAAGGTTTCAAACATTACAAGATAAAACCTGAGGATGCATTTACGCATGCCTTGTTGATTCGTTAACTAACAGAACAATACCATAGCGCAATTAGTCGTATCTATCCTTACAGTAAATTTCGATTCAGTTTTTACAATTTCTATCCGATGTTCTCTTTTCTTTTTTTTTTTTTAGTTTTTTTTCTTGTTTTTGTTTGTATTGGTTGGGCGTTATTTTTAGGGTGGGGTGGGGGTGAGGGGGGATAGCTGTTTGTTTTGTTTTTGTTTGTTGGTTTGTCCTTTTTCTTTTTGTTTTTCTGGTTTTTGTTTTGTTAGTTTCTTTTTCTTTCTCTGAATGAACAATAACGTAAATAAAATTATCAATTTGTTTGAACAAGTCCACGATAAAAAGCAACTTAGTTTAAGAACATCCGCATGCTGCATTGGCTTTATTTTGCATTTATTTATATTCACATATTCATATACATGTACATCAGTTCATTAGTTCTATCAATTAGTGACGATGGTTCATTAGTAACCTCTCTCTATGACAAACGTGACGATTTCCATTTCATTATTACCAACTTCCGTTTTCTTAGTAGCGATGTTATTGGGTTTCGCATTTGTCTGAATATGACACTATTCAAGATATTGTCCTTTTATTCCATGGACGATGAGATATGGTTTACTCTTCGGTACTTCGTTTTTTACTTCAATCACTTTCAATTCCACATGATTGTTCTGAAAGATGTACATTTTTATCTGAGTCACCTTATTGAAGAAATAAACCCGCAAGAAACAGATACTGATGACGACAAATCTTATAGAAAGTACGATATAATAAAGTTATTATGTCTGCATTACTAATATTAACCTAAATACAAGTTACTAAACCATTAATAGTCCTGTATACATAACAAGTACACTTTACGTAAAAAAGTGATAGGATCAGGTAAAGAATGTACATATGATATCAATACACAGCATAGTAGGGGAATTTAAAAGAGGTATGTTTGTTTTGCAAGGCTCTTGTAACCAAATGTATGAAAAGAGTGTATCAAATTTTGTAATATTCATGTTGTATCACAATGTACTCTATGATGTGAACTATATTATTGAGGAAACACAGTTTAAAGTATGAATGTAACCGGTGTCACATGACGATGACGCTAACAATAATGTACCACAGTGGACATTCAATGACCGCTGGAATTCAGAGGTGGGGCCAGGTGTCTGGGAGGAGTAAAAATCTCCTGTTTGGCTAGCCATTCCAGTAGTGAATGCCCTATATAAGAAATATAATTCAGCACTGTACATGTACATGAATGTGAACATTGTGTATAAAGGCTCACAGCCACACAATATCAGGGAAAAGGGTACAATAACACCTAAGTCAAACCTTCCACAGGGAACGTTTTTTATCATTTCCACACTGAATAAGGAATAAGTGTGACGTTAAGAACAAATATACATATCCCAATTGAGTGCACGTGCACTGTCATTTCAACAGCTATATGTCTCTTTGGTTATGTTCAAGACTGCAACTATGAAATCGCAAATTAGTTTATACCACACGAATTACTAAACTGACTTGAAAGGAAGAGACAAAGATTCAGGAAAAGGGAACAATAAACAGATAACATGGTTGATTGATTGAGTTTTGTTTAACGTCACACCACGAATATTTCACGCATATGGTGACGGCATATGCCTGATGCGGGGCATACAAATTTTGACCTTTACAACGAACCCACCCGAATTCGAAGCAGCGAGGGATCTTTTACGTGCCATGCATACCACGACACGGGGCCTTGGTTTTTACTGTCTTATCCAAAAGACAGGGCACCGGTATGACCAGAGCAGGAATCGAACCCCGGCCTCCCGATCAGGAGTCCAGCGCGATACCACTAGACCAGGCCAGCTTCAAACAGGAAACAAACATATTTAAAGTAAAGAAGCCCGAACAAAGAAGAGTAGACATCTCCTGCTTGCTAGAATCATTTATCACATATCAGTAGAAATTGCCAGTTAGAGTCAGGTAGATTGCAAAGTATGGCAGATGTCAAAACTGTGTTCCAGACGGTGTGGAATAAATGCTAGTCCAGAATATCATTCAGCATTCTGAATATAGTAAAGGAAACTCGGATATTATGACCATCAATCATTTTTGAGAAAAAAGAAATACTATTTTTTGGAATTGAATTTAAAGCGAATTATTCCACTCAAATAATGTAAAGTTTTTATTTCTTACATGTGTCATGGGACTTCAAAGTTCCATTATAGATATCTTAGAGAGTAAAGCAAGATGCCCACCAAAGTCCTTGTTTGGCTAACACATTTTCGACTTCCCCAAAAACCACTGCACAAAACTTCAGACAAACATACAGGAAGTAAGTTCTCAATGCCCTCTACCAAGTTTCTGGTTTTTGACCCAATCCGTAATCCAAGCTGGCCGCCATGGGCCCTGTTAGGCTGACACATTTTCTCCTCTTTCTACTTAACTGCTGCGCAGAATTTTACCAAACATTACAGGAAGTAAGTAAGTAAGTTTGTGTTTTTGGACCTAATCCGTAATTCCAAGATAGCCGCCATAGGCCCCGATCGGTTGACACATTTTCGACGTCTTTTCCGCAACTGCTGCATTTAATTTTATCAGACGTTACAAGTAAATAATCAAGGTCAGTTTGTGTTTTTCGACCCGATCCGTAATGCAAGATTGTCGCCATGGGCTCTGATTGGTTGACATATTTTCGACTTCTCTCCGACCGCGTTACAGAATTTTACTAAACCTTACAGGAAGAAATTACTCAAGCTCTTCTACCAAGTGTGTGTTGTCATTAACAGCTTCACAGAATTTCACTAAATCGTACAAGGTATAACTACTCAAGGTCCTCTATCAAAATTGTATCTTTTGACCAGATCAGTCATCGAAGGTCCCTGATGAATTGATACATTTCTAACTTTATGTCCTTTAATTGTGCTGCTTTTGTGGTGAGTGGGAAGACTGGCGCCCGTAAACCGGTTAAGCACCGGTTACTTCAATTGACCGCCCTAAGTCGGTATCGTAACCGCAGCACACTCGAAATTTTGTAATGCCGTTTTTCCGTGTATATTCTACTATTGTCATGTTTTATATGCATGTCGCCAATGATTTTTGTCATACAGTTTTGTCAGATCTTTTCTGTTTTCTCTTCTTTGCGGTAACTGCTTCACAGAGTATCAGCTAAATGTACAGGTAGTAAATTGTCAAGGTCCAATACCAAAATTGTATCTTTTGATCTAATCAGTGATTGAAAATGGCTGCCAAGAGCTATGATTGGTTGACATATTTTTCGACATCTTTTCATTATCCACTTCAAAGTTTTTCACAAAATGATATAGAAATTCCACCAAAATTGAACCGTCATTTGTTTGAATGAGCAAATTGTACTAAGGTGAGCGATATAGGTCCACATGGGCCTCTTGTTTTCTTTGGTTTAATTATTTTTCTTTCATGTCATGATATTCTTACCCTTTATTTTAATAATAATAATGATAATGATAATAATAATAAGTGCTTCTTTAGATTTAAAGGTCGAAATATGGAAGGTGTACCTAATAGCTCGTATATCAGATGTCAAAGCGAAACCAACATTCCAATGGTCTTGCATGGTAAGTAACCAAATATTCAAATTAGAAGTAAACAGATGTGAGAGTCACAGTAGAAAAGAAAAGAAGAAAAAATAATGAAATGAAAAACAGAAGTAGCATGACAGAACGAAGAACTAGTGATACATAGCAATATCAATTTTCTGGAAAGACTAAATGACAAAAATAAATTAAAAAGAAAAAAAAAAAGAAAAAAAAAAACCCACAACCTTCTGTATGTGAAACCAGAGCTCCAATTAGATGATATATACTTTGGCTGGAGCCTTGTCCACTTTGAACAAAAAGAAGGGGAGATCCTTATGTTTGTGTACTTTTGCATTACAGTTTATTCGGATTTTACAAGGATTATTACATAATTTAGCAAAACAAAACATATGCACTAGGAAAAGAGTATGGCCCTGTAATTTGTCCTATTTTATCTCGTGGACAAAAGGAGCAAAATATACGTATGAAATAGTAAGACACAAAAATGTACTCATATCTCAGAGGAAAGGAAATTAAGTTTTCAATGATTTACAATGGAACAAAATTAATAGAGTAATAAAAGCTATTTTTGATACAAAACTTTAATGGTTCCAATACAGAAATAATCAGTCAGCATTAATAACCACCAGCAGTGAAAACAAAACCTGAAGTCGTTTGACTTACACGATTAGTATTGTTATTGCAATATTGTTATTGAGATAGAAATCTACCACAATCTAAACAAATGAATATGCATATCAAGACCTCGCACAATGATATCCGATAATTGTACACAAGATATTTGTATTGTCTGTGAATTTTGCAAACTGAAGACGTAAGACATTTTGTTTCACATCCTTATGATAACTTTTCACAAAGTAAGTTGCCCCGGTGAATGACGGAACCGTAGTCAGAAGAGACTCCGACATATCGAATCGGCTTAGACATATAGACACCATATGCAGATGATAAAGAAATAATATGAATTATGGCAGTGACATTGGAAGGACGTCGTTATCGTTATACTCCAAAACATTTAGGGCCAATATTTGATAAACCAAATATATTCAACTTACTTTTTTTCATTTCATTTCGTTTAAATAGTCAAAATAGTTTACTTCTCTTCTAATTGTTATAGATAGTTTTCACAGAGTTGAAATTTTTTGGAGGTACCTCCCGTAGTCTGCCATACTTGGGGTCAAACAAGAGATCTTTATCCATAGTATTACCGATTTAAGACCTTCAGTTCAGGAGGGTTTTCACAATTTTGCACCAAAATTAACAGTTTTGATAAAAATTATATCTTAATATTTATTGGTTTGTAAGCAATTTATACTTTCAAAAATGATTTAAAAGAAATTCAGTCTGTATTTTTGTTGCTTAAAGCACTAAACTTCACACTCTGACCACAAAAAATGACAATGGGAGATAACTTTTGTGAATTTTCACTCAGTGAAAACATGATATGATCAGTTAGTAAAGCTTAGTCTAACTTCTAAAACAATGTGTTAAATTGATTGGTTAATACCAATAATGGACAATTATATGTCAAATTGATTTATTTTTTAAGGGATAACATGCCTCCCTGTGTTTTCAAAATTAAAAACACAAGTATGTTATCCCCATCTTAATGCAAAATGTCTACATTACATTTTAGAAATTTACAGATATGGAGAAGTCAAACAGTTGATTGCGCACATTTACTTATATGCGTATTATGCACACACACTACAAAATACTTCGTATTTTGCAGTAAATGTCTTACATGAATACTAAAAATGTATGATTGAATTGAAACAATATTATTCATCAATATGTTGCTCTCGATGACATTTGTGTCGTCTGCACAGGCAGGTCTTAATCTATCTTCATGAAAACTATCTAGTTTACTTGAGATAAAAACTCATCATCCCTCTCAGAGTGTACTGAATACATGTTTTAACCTTTTCTACTATTTCTTATAAACTAAATCCATCTAAAAATTTCGGTGAAGTAAAACTATCTCTTTGGGTCTACTAGAGTTCGATCTAGGCGTGTTCTCGATATCCGCCATATATAGTTTACATTGACAAGCATCCGTAATACAAAGTGAAAATTGTACTCAAGTATTTACATACCTGAAATTTACTAATTTACTTTTATCATCCGATGAAATTTCATGTTACTTATATGTGAGCTTTAGAATATATTTTTATCAGAGAGCATTTATGACACAGTCCATTTACATTTATTTTCAAGTTTATCTCTTTTCTTTATATGCTTTACACGTATTTAAATCATAGTTCATTTGAAGAAGTTCAAATGATCGAATACAATCCATTACCTAAATCGAATTGGTTATTATTTGTTAGTGGTGGTTCACTCCAGGAAATCCTACTTATACTCTCACGAACTTTTCGGTTTCGGAAGTACTCGAGAATCATAAATCTGTCCTCAATACGTTTGGTATTGACTCAAATAAATTGAATTTAGAACTTCCATATTTGTACTGTATTCCAAAAATGCACAAAACTCCGTACAAACAACGCTTTATCGCTGGTTCCTCGAAGTGTTCCACAAAATCTGTATCGATGCTACTCACAAAAATATTATCAGAAATTAAATCTGGCCTTCATAGATATTGTGAAACAGTATATTCCAGAAGTGGAATTAATCAAATGTGGATCCTTAAAAATTCAAAAGAGTTGTTAGAACATCTAAAATCAAAAAGTTTTACTAAAATTCACTCCATCAAGTCTTTTGACTTTTCGACTCTGTACACAACGATCCCTCATCAGAAATTAAAAGACAGATTAGCGGAAATTATTCAAAATGCATTTACTAGTAAAAACGGAAGCCGCAAATTCAAATATATAGTAATAGGCCACGATAAAACTTACTTTGTTAGGGAAAATTCTGATTCCAAAAATAAATACACTGAAACAGCTGTCATTCAGATGTTGAACTTTCTTATCGATAACATTTTTGTGGTGTTTGGAGGTAAGGTTTTTCAACAAATTGTCGGCATTCCAATGGGCACTAACTGTGCTCCGCTTCTGGCTGACATATTTCTTTATTCATACGAAGCTGAGTTCATTCAGTCTTTGCTTTCGCAAGGAAAAAAACAATTGGCTCTTGGCTTCAATTTTACTTACAGATATATAGATGACTTGCTTTCAATTAATAATCCTTCATTCGCGGATTACCTTAGCATCATCTATCCAAGTGAACTGGAGGTCAAAGAAACCACAGAAACTAGTAATTCTACTTCGTATTTAGATATTATGTTGTCTTTCGACATTAATGGTCAATTGAACACCTCACTCTATGACAAACGTGACGATTTCAATTTCGCTATCACAAACTTTCCTTTCATAAGTAGCAACATTCCATCATCGCCCGCATACGGCGTATTCATATCTCAGTTAATACGTTATTCCAGAGCATGTTCAAATTACAATGACTTTGTTCTCAGGGCTAGGCGACTTTCAGTTAAGCTGCTCAACCAGGGTTATATATGTGCTAGACTAGCATCGTCACTGAGGAAGTTCTACGGTCGTTACGAGACTCTTATTACTCCATATGATATCTCGTTATCCAGACTTTTAAATGATATTCTGGACTGAGACTGATTCCGATCACTTTACACAGATTTGACACCTTCTATACTAGAAGTTACCTACTTCGACTTTTCCATATATAGATACATATGGAATTCACACGATTTGACTCTTTCTACGGGGTATATGTGACGGGTGTTGCTAGCAAGCAGGAGATGCTCACTCTCCCCGGGCACCTGATCTCACTCCATCACAGGGGTTCACATATGCTCTTCAAGTAGACATATTTTGTTATTTTCCATTTGTTTTTCATTTTCACTGATTTTGTATGTCCTATGGTTTCATGATTTTTGGACTTATGGTTTGGATTTATCCATCATCTTTACATTGTAATATGTTTAGGGATAGTTTTAGATTTTTCGGCATGCTATTAATTCTGATTTTATTTCTTTTATTTTTTTTAAGAAATCTTTTATATTTTCTACTGATTTTGCCTCCTTAAAATATTCCCAATTTTCTACATTTACTTTTAGTCTCATTATCTCTTTTATTGAATTTATTTTGAGATATGTTGTGAGTGCTAATTATTTAAGATGTTGCTTTAAGTCATTCGTCAAGGTTTGAGTCATCTGTTTTGGCAGGAGGGTATTTTTTATTGATTGCACCCTATTTATAAACCATCTTACCGTCTGATTTTGAATTAAATTTATTTAAGGTATATGCAATTTGAATATCTTCTTTTTTATCAACATTGCATGTTCTCAACCAATGAAAATAATTGTTTTTAATAGCAAATTGATAACTTTGTTGTATTGTTCTGCTCAAAATTTTAAGAGAATAAACAGATTTCATTTTGTTATTTTCATGTGTGACAAGATTAAAAAAGAAAAAAGAGGAGTTACTGGCTCAGTTATGTGGCAGAAGTCACCATAGAGCTATACAATAAATGAATAAAAAATAAAAATAATTTTTGCATTAAAAAGCATACATGCAGCCTTAATTTCACACACAGTCGCCCATCCCCCCTTCCCCAACATACACACTGATTGATTGATTGATTATTGTTTTACGTCACACCAAGATTATTTCACGTATATGGTGACGGCATCTGCCTGATGCATTGCATACAAATTTAGACCTTAGATGTTTGGTGGAGCATTTACTGGATCCTGCAATGATCCTATGTTTATTTGGATCTTTGTGTAATTTAGGGATCCAATATAAATGGGGTAACTCGAACTCACTATCCTTAGTACATAAGTTAAAGGTACTCAACACTGACTTATGGTTATTCATAATTTCATCTAGTGAGAGTGTAGAGCGAGTTTAAATGGGATTTCCGGTAGATTTGTTAATGCCAAGTTCCTCTAAAAGACAATTTATATAAAACGCCTTGCAAATAAAAACGATATTGTTCGAGGCTTTATCAGCTGGTACTAACACATATTTGTCATGTTTTCTTTCGACTTCTTTAACTCTTGGGTTGTCGAAGACAGACGGATGACTGGTCTTCGCGTTCCTTTTTAAATTACTGATGCGTGCGAGTATCAAACCTCTTTCACTCTTAACCCATTCTGACAACGTATCTAGCTCAACTTCTTTACGTTTTGCCCATCTACGAGCATAGTCATTTACCGAATCCATAACAATACAGAAGTTGGTTCGCCAATTAAATGTTTAAGGCTCTAAATTTTGGATGCCCAGGTAATTAGCTGATGAAGAGTTATATTGTTCACGATGTTGACATCGCCAGTGATGACGTGACCAACAGGACTAAATGTAAATTTGGATTAGGAGCATGAACACGCGGTATGGTTTTGTGTCATATATTTGATATCTAGGTACTTCTAAGTTTGTTTGTATTTAAACAGTTTAGAAGCAATGGATATACATGGTGTTTCTGTATATTTAAAGTATGCTGGGATGCAAGACTGACCTTTCTTATGGTTGAGGATATTGCAGATGTTCAATGCGTCTATGCCTTTATTGGCAAACTTCGGCTTTAAGAAAAAGCGATGAGAATTAGAAAACATGTCCTCCGTATGACGAACTGGATTGAACAACCGAAATTTGGCTACGTCTATAATAAGAAAGCTCAATCTGCATTCTGGTGTAGAAGAGTCAATAAATGTATTTTCTCTGGCTTCCTCATACAGCTTATGAAGTATACGTAGAGGAACAGAATAAAGTTTACTACGAATGTGATGTACACCTAACTGTTTATTGACGTGTGGTAAAAGCGTAGAAAAGATACATTATGTATATAAGGCCTATTGTAGGAGCGATGCCCGTGACTACGTTTACGTCTACTGGTGTAACTGAACAGACTCATGACATTAATATTGCTACATCTTGGACCAGAAAAATTTCCTATGCTATTGATATTATCATTGCAACCATATGGAAATGCAGTGCCTAGTTTTCTTTTCCAGTATTCTTTGCATTGCCCACGGAAAGGGGTACTAAGTGAAGGACTATTAGTATGGTGATATATTTTTTTTCAATAATACAGACTCTCATGGACAAGATTGAATGGTCATCAGAATTATAATGTCTATAAAGTAGCTGACTACCGCCATGATTAATTTCAAATCGATGACCTGAAATCCTCTTGTTAAGCGATCCTTTTGTTTCACCTATATAGATAAACCCACATAGCGTACACTCAATACCATAGACAACATTAGAAGATTGACAGTTTAGGTTATCCCAACTCTTGGTATATTATGTATTTTTGGTCAAATTGCTAGAAAAATTGTTATTAGAATATTTTTAGAGGAACATGTAGAGATGCTGCAGCACTGTCCGAACAAGTATCATTGAAAATATCAGTCGAATTTCACAGTTTCTCATTGGAATATAATTATCAGAACTTTTATACCAGAGGTGGTTGTCAAATGACTGTATGTAAGACAAATTTGAAATATCCTGAAGGATAATCCGGGGAGCATCGAGCTGTTGCCTGTTCGGGTCTGTGGTCCTTTTTTTTATACTGGGCGCCGTGTCATACAGTGTGTTTTTCAATATCTATATATTATCCATTAGAAGAATAATTACCGAGTGGCAAGTATCCTCGGGGACACAACTGTCCACCAGCATGGACACATACCCGGTGGTAATAAGTACAAATCCAAGATATTGTTCCGAAAAAACACGACAGTACATATGTAAATATAATATAAACAATCACGAACCTTTGTCAAAACAGAGGTGGGATCAGGTGCCATGGAGGAGTAAGCATCTCCTGCCGACCGGTCACACCCCTCGTGATGCCATAAGTATAAGCGAAATCGTATAATTCAAAATAGTATTATACATATAATCTGCAATGTACTTTTAATGAAAATCAATAATTTTCTTTTCATTTGAAACGTAAAGGTAATCATCCTTTTTATTTGCCACTCTTTCGCGATACTTTCACAATACGTAGAAACATTTTAATAACGAACTGCATCAGCATAGGTTTTTCTCTCTTGTTTTGCCACTTAGATGGATCATAAATGACAGGGTTTAAAACTTAATTGTTGGTGGTTGATATTTTACCTGAAATTGTATCAGATAGCAATTCAAAATATGTAATTACCAATATATACCAATTGCAATCGATAATCTTTGGTTTAGTTTGGGCTCAGTAAGCCATACAGTAGCTCAACGCGATGTCTGACGTCATAGATTGACGTCACAGATAGTCATAATTTGTGCCGTCATAGATTGTCATAATTTGTGTTAGAAGAAAACTCTATAGGATGTCTGCTCGGGATTTTTCGGATTCATACAAGTGCTTTTATTTATCAATTTCGATTTATAGCAATTCGTAAATTGTAATTCAGTTTAAGTGAAGATCTTTTAAGTCTTTTAAAAATTATTTATGTTTATTTCATTGTACTTGAATAATTAAGACAAACCGTTTAGATTCTCGACTTATCTCGCGATGTTGTGGCTATGCTACATCTAATATTTCATATCTGCGATATCGGCAGCTATTATTCTCAATCACTCAAATGTTTTAATTAAAGGGAGCTTATGCTTATCAAGCTTCTGTGTGGCACAGATAGCATTGTAAACAAATATGGCATCGTTTCAGCTGACAAAATTTGACCTCATTAGTATAGAGGGTTTTTTTCTTCATTAAAGTATTTTTTCGCTTAATTTTCTTATCGTTGAAGGAATTCTTCCCGGCCTTCGGCAGGAACGACGTCCTTATTACTACATATTTGTGGAATGTTAACAATAGGGAAATTATAAAGACGTCTCGTTTGTATTATAACGAAGAAGTTAGTTTACCGTCTATGGACTATGAACTAAATAGTGTCCACATCTTAAGATTCAACTTTGTAATAAAACAACCCCCCCCCCCCCCCCCCCCAGAGGAATCGTTCATGTATTTTCTACAGCTACACTTATCCAAGATGAACAATAAATGAACAATAAATAAATGTTTTTTTGTTTTTACATATTGTATATTACTATACTGAATATACTCTTTTCACTATCCCCCTTATGTAACTGAAATTTTTCATATATCGGCTATGTAATATGATGGATATTACATAGCTTAAGCCACCAATACCAATAAAATTCACTAGAACTGTAATTTTTCATATATCGGTTATGAAATATGATGGATATTACATAGCTTAAGCCACCAATACCAATAAAATTCACTAGAAGAAGGTCAGGAGACCGAAATATTGTGAATACTGAGTTAATGGTTTTTTCCTTTGGAAAGGCTTGTTAAGATCAAAAATTGAAAGAAAAAAGAGGAGTTACCGGCTCAGTTATGTGGCAGAAGTCACCATGGAGCTATACAATACATGAATATAAATAATATAATAGAACATTTAACACATTACAAAAATATTTGATTGTAGTGCAATTACGATACCGACTTAGGACGGTCATTTAATTTGACAAAAGCCAAACAAATG
This sequence comes from Pteria penguin, assembly GCA_035048485.1. Taxonomy (NCBI): domain Eukaryota; kingdom Metazoa; phylum Mollusca; class Bivalvia; order Pterioida; family Pteriidae; genus Pteria; species Pteria penguin. Next base: position 5,895,365 of record CM068589.1, on the reverse strand, counting down.
GTGTGGTTAACCGGTTTACAGGCCCACCTTCCCACTCACCGTAACAGCAGAACAATCAAAAGAGGTACATTTAAAAATTTATAAATAATCCTCCATGTAAAGAACAAGGGTCAACAGGTATCGCATATTGAGAGGTCATAAAAATATAAACACTTAAGGTATTGTAAAAAACATAATGGTATAAAAATATATGCGACATCAACATGATAAACCGTGCTCTGCCAGTCTGAAAGCGAGCTAAGACCCTAGATCTGTAGGAGTCCCGACTAACAGTCAGAGGGGACGAGGTTCAGGACCATGTCTCCTCTGAAAGAGGTTTGGACAAGGCCCGTCATATAGTCCCCACCGCCCTGTTAGTCAGCGTGCAACGTTCAAGTAAAAGTCTGCATAAGGCTGTAGAGGGGCCAAATACAAGACCTATAGTCTTTTTGATGATCTCAATATCATATTGTCTATTTAGGAGACGTTTGACTATTTTATTACATGATAAAATAACGTTATCGGAGCCTTTTACTTTCCTTAGTTTATATACGAGATCACCGTAAAAATTAGGATGGGAAATTCCATTGGATACATACTGTTGAAAAGAAATATTTCCAAATTTAGATAGAAGTTCTGAATAAGATCTGAAGAATTTGCCGAATGTTTTTCTTAGCTTGTGAAATCTGTAACCCTGAGTTAAAAGTTTAGTAGTAATTTGTAAATTTCGTTTATGAAAGTCCAAAACATCGGTGCAGCCTCTGACAAATCGAACTAATTGAGATATATAGATACCATATGATGGGAGTCGAGGGACATCGCCATCCAAGTAAGGGAAATTTGCAATAGGAAATCCAAAATCCTCACGTTTATCATAAATATTAGTATATATTAGTTTGTTGATAATTTTGATGTTTAAATCTAAGAAAGGTGTAGATTTATCTCAAGTATTAGCTTTATTCAATGTGAGCTCTTTTTTTAAAGGACATGAACAAAGAGTTATCCAATTAAAATTTATCAATTAATAACAAGACAAGGCTTCGGATAATAATAGTTTCTCTAGAAACCTTCCTTATCTATATACATAGAAAAATACGTTTTATCGATATTTAATTTATATATACTGGATATATATCGGAAGAATAAAGCAGTAGAAGTAAAGTAACATGGTTTAAATAATACAGATATGACGAACATTAAAGAAAATGAAGAAATATATAGTGATACATAGGTAAATCACTCTAAAACTAAGGAGTATCTCCCTCATGCATAGCTCTGTCCTTAGATAGATTCTGTGGTTCACTTTTCGTTCATTTTGGCTTCAACACTGCTCTTCATATTTTTATTTATTTTGAGATTTCCAATTATTCGGTCACGAACATCACTGAAAAGACATAAGTTGTCGAAATGCGCATATGGTGCACAAAATTCAAAGTTATATATGTTCTATATGTATTATAACCACTAGACCGGTGTCACTGCTGGTGGACTGATAGTTCCCGAGGGCATCTTAAGTTTAGTTTTCAGTGCTTTTGTACTAACATGAAATATATACTTCAAATTTTCAGTCATCAAATTAAGTAAATCACTCTAAAACTACGGAGTATCTCTCTCATGCATAGCTCTGTCCTTAGATAGATTCTTTGGTTCACGTTTCTTTCATTTTGGCTTCAACACTGCTCTTCATATTTTTATATATTTTGAGAATTCCAACCATTCGGCCTCGAGCATCACTGAAGAGACATAACTTGTCGAAATGCGCATATGGTGCACAAAATTAAAAGGTTTATATGTTCTATATTTGTTATATTGCAAATTTGATTAAGAGCGTCAATGTATGCCAATTGAAATTTTAAAAAGACTTTCATAGCAGCAGGTTTCATATAATGAATTTTATAAAATCAGACAATAAGATTCTATTGTTATTTCATATCATATCCAGTTATGCCATTACAGTTCCCTCTGAATATCCACCTATATCTACAGAAATCAGAACGGTATTTATTTCTAAATTAAAATCTCATTTTTAAATATATAACTCTAATTTAACATAAAATATCAGAACGGTTATTATTTATTTCAAAATGGCATTAAAATCTATTTTTATATAAAATTCAGAACGGTAATTATTACTAAATGACATTAAAATTTAATTTTCAAATCTAAATCTAATTTTAGATACTGCGGACATCATGATTTTTATCACATATTTGGTGAGGGGGATTAAACAATGAAACCATTAAAAGAAACCGGTTGAAATATGTATTTCATATGCAAATTCTCAACAAATTCTCTGTCACCTTTCCTACTGAACTATTTTTTTTTCGTGTTTTTATTTTTGGTAAAACTGACAGTCGTTCTCAATAGTCTGTACGGATGACTTCATCATTCTCTCAGGATATGTGCCACTCAATCATGGGAGGGAAATGACTTATGCCAAAGCATGCTTTTCTTGCAATGGATGATAGACATGTGACAGAAAGGGCTGAGCTTGTGTCGCTACTCAATCTATTCGGACATTCAGTCTCATAAAACATAACATGACTTCATTGTGACGTCACTGCATTAATGCATTATATGCAGCGGGATAAACTATAATAATCAACATTCCAAGAAAAAAATTGTAGTGCAACCTTTTCCTCAACTTCATTTGTTGTGTAATTTCCCATAAAGACTGTTTGACATCTATTTGAATTGCATCTTGCTGGGCCCAACTTTTAGATTTTAAAATATCAAGAGAATTTCAATTTAATTATACCATTTCTTATAAAATTACACCATTCAGCAATTCCATCCCAGTATTTGTACACAATTACGCCTCATATAATTTGGGCACAGCTATAAATATTGTTAATAAGCTTCCATTCATTGTTTACATCAAAACTGGATTACCAAATTGGGTAATATACCCTTGCACTTTTTAAATGTTTGTTGCTATACTACATATGCCATATATTTAGCAATCACGTGATTGCAAACAGCTAGGGATAAAATTTAAATGTTAAAAAAAGAGAAAGAAATAAGACTTGTTAAGCAATTTGTATTTTTACCACTATTGCAGAAATTATCTTTATAGAAATGTGCGGTTTTCAGTAGACTATAATTTCAATGAGGTCGTCGAGTGCTTTAATACAAACTCTAGATATCGAAAACGTTTTGCCGGACACAATTTCCTCAAACTAATCTTGTCTTCCGACGGGTATTTCTCGGCATAATAGTTCCGTAATCCAATACGGTTGGGAGTAAAAAACGAAGAAGTACCGAAGGGTAAACCATATCTCATAGTCCATGGAATAAAATGACAGTATCTTGTATAGTGTCATATTCAGACAAATGCGAACCCGAATAAAATCGAGATGAGACCAGGTGCCCGAGAGGAGTAAGCATCCTCTGGTGGCATGCAACACCCGTCACAAAACCCTGCAACAGCCGTTCTAGTCGAGGAGGTAAATACATAAATACACAGACACGAACACACGAAGGAGACAAGAACACGAAGTCAAATGACTGAAACAATTTTGATATGTATGAAAAAACATTAGATGGTAGACGCACTACTCACGATGTTAATGGATTGCTATACAGGAACAAAAATGCTTCTTATATACAGATCGTCTGAATGCTAGAGAAATGTACGTTACAAGCCATGAGAACTGTTATCATATGACGAGTGTTAATGGAGTAGAATTTAAAAATGATGGATAAAACCAAGCCATAAGTCCGGAAATAGAAGTCAGAAAAACCCTAGTAGAATAACTTGTTTCAACGCAGAAGGAAATCGATATAAGATTTATGTTATCTTTTTGGTGTTCCTAAATTGCACAAAACTCCCTTTCTTTGCTTGTTCCTCTCAGTGTTCCACAATATCTCTTGCTATATCACAAGATTTATCAGGTCTTCAATTGTAATATGAAACAGTGTACTCAAGAAGTGGTATATCATATAAGGATACGTAGAGGATTTAAAGAACTGTTGGAACATTTGCTTTCTACATTTATCAATAAAATTCACTATCATTTCATTTCATTCTACGTCACTTCACACAACGATTCTTCAGCAAAACCCAAAGGACAGACTCTTCGAATTAGTAAAAATGACAGCCCAAATGCAATTTGTTGTAGTCTCTGAATTTTTTTAAACAGCTAAGTCCAATGTCTACTCTTTTTGACGCAAAGATAAAATAAAATAAATCAAGTCTTTCCTTTCAAAAGGCAATACACAATAAGTGCGTAGCTTCAAACGTATTATTTATATCTATTTTTAAACTACATTCACGTAATACTAAGTATTACTTATCCAAGCAAACAGGAACACAAGGAAACCACATATAGAGAAACAATTCTGACTTGTATGTAAATATCATGTTGTCTTACGACGGTGATAATCAACTCACATACGTTATGACGATTTCATTTAAAGCATCACAAACATTTCAGAAAGTTCAAATTACATCGACAGCATTCCGAGGGCAAAACAACTTTCAGATAAAACGCTCATCCACGGATTTGTAAATGGTAGACAACAACGTCAATGAAAGTCTTGTGTGGTCTATACAGGGCTTTTATCATATAAGATGGTATCCCTTTATCCAAAAAACTGAAGAATGTTATAGTCTGATCATTTATGGCAGCAAATTGTCAGCTATACTTAGTATACACATCCGTTTTATGATTTTTATATTACTGGGTTGGCTTTATAAATCATAATTTATTTCGTGAAATCCTGAATTCATCTAATGACTAGCATTACTTTACTTACATTAAATTTGCTGTCAAATGTTTACACTATCATTATTTCCTTTAAATCGGACAACATACCCAACACGTCAACAGTAAAGCATACTATGTGATTACATTGAGAATATCAAAGGCACTATTCAAGACGTCAAAAACGTGTACATTATGGAACCACATCAGCGCCTTTTAAGCATTTCTAGAGTATTCATATTTCAGAATGCTAATCAGAATTACGATAAAAGGAGATTATCACCAGGGGCTTATTTCACCCTGTCATATATCCACGTGCTCTACGTGGCACTGAAGTCTCATCGCTCTTATGTGTTTCGTGGAAATGGTTTTGATGAATTGAAAATGTGGATAAAAAAGATTCAACCCCCCACCCCACCCCCAAAAACCCACAAAAATAAAATTAAAAAAAAACCCACAAAAAATTAAATAAAATAAAAACAAACAAAAACAAAAAACAGAAAAGAAGGGAAAAAAGTAATAGTGATAATAACAAATATTATTCATCTTGTTTTTAAATATTTACTACAGGATCTCTGGACATTTCAGAATGACATTGTGCTTTTAATAGGATTTTTTTTTAAATCAAAGAAAGAAATAGGATGCCAAGTCTCAGTAAACATGTCTTATATTTTAATCTATTTTTGTGGGCAGAGTGAGAGTGAAGGGTTCTCATTCGTCTTTGTATTGACCAAAACTTCGTGGCGCCCATATTCTAATAACTCTTCTCTTATTATTGCTAAGAAACACTTATCTTCCGATCTATAATATAATTAATTGTATGTTATTACAATGTATTACCATAAGTATAGAACATATATACCTTTCAATTTTGTCACGTTTAATAATTCAATTACCTTTGGTAAATAAAACATGGCTAAATCAGAGAGAAACGTCATTCAAATTTTCAAATTAAAATCCCTCTACATATGACTTCTCTACCGTATATACCTCTATACCACATAATTTTATTAAATTTGAATTGCTGCCTCTCAGATGTAAAGATGATGGATAAATCCAAACCACAAGTCCAAAAATCATGAAACCATAGGACATACAAAATCAGTGAAAATGAAAAATAAATGGAAAATAACAAAATATGTCTACTTGAAGAGCATATGTGAACCCCTGTGATGGAGTGAGATCAGGTGCCCGGGGAGAGTGAGCATCTCCTGCTTGCTGAATTCCATATGTATCTATATATGGAGAAGTCGAAGTAGGTAACCTTCTAGTAAAGAAGGTGTCAAATCTGTGTAAAGTGATCGGAATCGGTCTCAGTCCAGAATATCATTTAAAAGTCTGGATAACGAGATATCATATGGAGTAATAAGAGTCTCGTAACGACCGTAGAACTTCCTCAGTGACGATGCTAGTCTAGCACATATATAACCCTGGTTGAGCAGCTTAACTGAAAGTCGCCTAGCCCTCAGAACAAAGTCATTGTAATTTGAACATGCTCTGGAATAACGTATTAACTGAGATATGAATACGCCGTATGCGGGCGATGATGGAATGTTGCTACTTATGAAAGGAAAGTTTGTGATAGCGAAATTGAAATCGTCACGTTTGTCATAGTGTGAGGTGTTCAATTGACCATTAATGTCGAAAGACAACATAATATCTAAATACGAAGTAGAATTACTAGTTTCTGTGGTTTCTTTGACCTCCAGTTCACTTGGATAGATGATGCTAAGGTAATCCGCGAATGAAGGATTATTAATTGAAAGCAAGTCATCTATATATCTGTAAGTAAAATTGAAGCCAAGAGCCAATTGTTTTTTTCCTTGCGAAAGCAAAGACTGAATGAACTCAGCTTCGTATGAATAAAGGAATATGTCAGCCAGAAGCGGAGCACAGTTAGTGCCCATTGGAATGCCGACAATTTGTTGAAAAACCTTACCTCCAAACACCACAAAAATGTTATCGATAAGAAAGTTCAACATCTGAATGACAGCTGTTTCAGTGTATTTATTTTTGGAATCAGAATTTTCCCTAACAAAGTAAGTTTTATCGTGGCCTATTACTATATATTTGAATTTGCGGCTTCCGTTTTTACTAGTAAATGCATTTTGAATAATTTCCGCTAATCTGTCTTTTAATTTCTGATGAGGGATCGTTGTGTACAGAGTCGAAAAGTCAAAAGACTTGATGGAGTGAATTTTAGTAAAAATTTTGATTTTAGATGTTCTAACAACTCTTTTGAATTTTTAAGGATCCACATTTGATTAATTCCACTTCTGGAATATACTGTTTCGCAATATCTATGAAGGCCAGATTTAATTTCTGATAATATTTTTGTGAGTAGCATCGATACAGATTTTGTGGAACACTTCGAGGAACCAGCGATAAAGCGTTGTTTGTACGGAGTTTTGTGCATATTTGGAATACAGTACAAATATGGAAGTTCTAAATTCAATTTATTTGAGTCAATACCAAACGTATTGAGGACAGATTTATGATTCTCGAGTACTTCCGAAACCGAAAAGTTCGTGAGAGTATAAGTAGGATATCCTGGAGCTGAATTTAATCCTAATTCTTTCACTAGGCTGTCAAAGTAATATTTCTTACAAGTAAATGTATAATTATTAGATGCTTTATCTGCTGGTGTAATGATATAATGTTCTTGGAGGAAGGTAAGTTCTCTGACAACATCAGGATCTTTAAAAATAGATTCGAATCTGGTGTTTACAGAACCTTGTAATTTTTTAATTTTTGATCTTAGCAGTACTGCAATAGATTTTATCCATTCCGAAAGAGTGTCGACTTGTACTTCCTCTCTTTTTGCCCATCGTGTGGCATATTCCTCGCAGCAGTTCATAATATTCTCAAAATTTTGGCTCCATGTGAATGATCTGGGTTCTCTGTATTTTGGACCTTTAAGTAAAAGTTCTCTTAATTTAGTGTTTTTAACTATATCGAGATCACCAGTAATGACATGGCCACAAGGAGAATATACGAAATTAGACGAGGAACATGCACACGGTTGAGAATGGCATGCAGAGTTGCTAAGATCAAGACACTGTAGAAACCCTTTGTAATTATAAATTTTGGATGCAACTGATGGCGTGTAGCTATAGGAAATACATGGCGGATCTTTGTTTTTGAAATATGGAGGTATTTTCTCTAAAACAGACTTATGATTTAAAATTTGGCCGAAATTTAAATAATCAATGCCTTTATTTGCAAATTTAATTTTGATGAAAGGGCGATTAGATTTTTCCATAGAAATATCGGACTTGACGGGACGAAAAAGTCTAGCGGTCGATATGTCCATAATAATGCCATCTAGTTTATACTCTGCAGAGCTTATATCAGTGAATATACGGTGTCTGGACGATACGTACAACTCGTGTAATTTTCTGAGTGAAATAGAATAAAGTTTTGTACGAATGTGATGAAGGCCCAAAGGTTTATTTATAAATGGCAAAAGAGCATCAAAGGAAATATACTGCTTTATTTTATCTTAAATCTGGCTGTGAAACTCCAATTCTGAAAGGGAAGTCGCAGATTACTGATGGTTATTACTTTAGGCCAGTTTAGTGATTGGCTTGCTCTTAATATTAGAAATATTCATACTTTGGATTTCTATAATTGTGGTCTTGAGTATCACCGAAAAGAAATTAATTGTAATGCGAAAATGGTGCACTGAATTAATATATATGTATGTATACATTTCCCTATATGAATTACAGTAGTTCAAATTCCGATCAAGCCGATGTGATCAGTGTATCGCTCGTGAAATTTTGAATCATTAAATACTATGCAGAAGTCGCAACATGTACATTATATTGTATAATGAAACTTATTAACAAGTAATGCAATAACTTTACAAAAAATATTGATGGTACGACAGATGCGATACCAAAACACGAAAGTCAATTGAGTAACAAACGTTACTGAACTGGTACGGGTAACAGATCTTCAGACCCACCTTCTCACTCATGACAAATGCAGTATACTCAAAGGACACATTATAGAATTATAAATAATCATTCGAGTAATTCAAGTTCAGACACAAGAGTCGAACCCATGACCTATGGTAACGAATCACCCAGCTGTCATGCATCCGACCATCTAACCTACTGAGCTACCAGAGTTCCACAGAAAAAGAGCTGTAACAGCCATTAGCTAATCATATGCACGACAACACGGCCGCTGAAAGTGAAGGGACTTACGTCAAGTCAGGCAGATTTTCTGAGAGAACACAATAATTAAAAATTCAAGGCAGGTCTTTCGAAAGAAAAATATGCAGAGAGAAGGAAGAAAATAAAGAAAAAAGATCAGGAGAACAGCTACAGATAGTCTGTGTATTACAGAATTCCCATCGAGAAGCGTGGTGACGTAATGCGACATAGCTGGATAGAGTGTGTGTATTGCGCGTTTCAACGGTCAAGTTAGCTGTATATATACCACCGAGATGACTACTATAGTAAGGAGACAAAAAAGCTCAAATTAAAGTAAAACATGTATATTGCGGGTTCCTTTCTAATTCTCGAATTTAAAGTAAGTATAAGGTATTCCACGGGTAAAGCGCAGTAACTCGCGATTAATTCACACATGTTTGAATTCCTGTATAACAGCGTTGCTGTCCGAGATATTAAGCAAGGCAAATTCAACGCGCTTCTCTAATGTGTAATCCCGACGCTTGGAGAAGATTTCTTTATTGCATTGTTCACCAGTAGCTAGTAGATTGCAAGAAATGTTATTTTTGTTTATGAATTCGAATTCATAATTCTTTCTCAAATTCTCATTTTTATATTTTATTAATACGACGAATAAGAAAGTACATGAAATTTACGCAAGTAAGATTATTATTTTAAAAAAAAAACCTTTAAATTTTTGGGTTTTAAATACTGAGAAACATATTTTATACTAAAATTGTCCTATAAAATTGTTTCGTAATATTCCCAAAACGATAACACTAAAAATAATAAAAACTTTTGCACATTACGCAATAATTAAAAAAATAAATTAAGATAGTGTCTTAAACTATACGAGGTAGAACATCGCTGATAACCAAATTTTGAAGAGGTTTACCTATAGACCATAACAGCAAAGATGTGAGAGATCTAGCTGGAAAATAAAAGCTGCTGACGAGAAAATTGAAATAGTACATTTTGTTACGTAATTTAATTAAGGAAAATAAAAAAACAAAATTATTTCTTTTAATAAAACGAGAGTATGTCCCTGTGAGAGTTAGTATCAGAGAGATGAAGTTTGAAGATAAAGCAGTTTTCAGAAAATAAAAGTGAAAAATACTGCTAACAACGCTCTCGATAGCGTTGGCGCATTTTCTAGAGAAAACGACAAATAATAGGAAGTTAAAAACAAATAAACGAACAAACAAAAGAAAAACAAAACGAGTGAACCCTTCTCACGCACGGGATTTATCTTGGCAGTCATCCGTATTAAAATGGTGTAAAAATAATGAAACATAGTTATTTACGGTGAATATTTTAAATCGTTTTGTAATATTTTTAAAAGCTAAGACTTACAATAAAAAGAATTTAAATTTACGTCGTTGATTTCATTTTCATGAACGCACCTGTCAAATATGGCTATGAAGAGTAATAAACTTGTATTTGAGAAAATAAGCACTGTTATGTAATTTTCTTTAAAAGCATACTTTTTTTTAAAAATTTCCCTTGTAAATCAATTTCCCGTGGCTTAACACAAGTAATTAGCATGGATAAAAAGCTTATTGATAAAGCTGTCTCTGAGAAAATGGCAGTCAAAGATGATGATGATGATGATGATAATGTTGATGATGATGATCATAATAATAATAATAACAATAATAATAATAATAACAAATGTATTGGAAGACCTTAGAGATAAACAAACGGATTAAAAGCAATTTGCTATGGACATAAGAGGTAATCACAAACATGCGGTCTTAATTTGCATTAAAAGCACAATTGTACTAAGGGAATCCCCGTTAATAAACACAAAGACAGTTACTAAGGAAATTCGCAAAATAAGATATGAACGCTCCACCAGGCTTCCCAGTTTCCCATATTGCAATGCTTCAAGGCTCACACACAACCCTGATGATGACACTAGCGCTGAATATGACGTACATGTGATATGTTCCTGTGTATATAAATGTAGTTGGCATAAGTTGTATTGCTGTTTTGTGTATATCATAAAGGTATGTAAGAATACAGATATACGAATATAAGGTTAAGGTTTACTATAATATTATTTTGTTTTAGTAAACAGCTTTAGTAAACTGTGACTGATATAATTTAATTTTTTATTCTATCTGTAAATATTATCTGTGAAAGTTGAATAGGTATTATGAAGATACAAAAATGGTATGTAATGAAAAGTAATATAGTAGCCTTATGTGTATTTGTTTTCGTGTATGTAATATGCAATACTTGTAAATGTATATGTGTCTATTTCAGAATATGTATAAAATATTTCTGTGTATCACGTTATATCTCTTGACAATAAAACACACACACACACACACACACACACACACACACACACACACACACACACACACACACGCACACACACAAAACTCTATGAACTGAAATGCTTTCATCAACACACTTAGTTCAACTGGTCCTCAGTAGTATATTAATAAAAGTTGATGAATATCAAATCTGATTCATCTGTACGCTTTATTACCGTCCGCAACCAACACCTTTATACATGTAATAGTGTAGCGTGTTCCTGTCCAACCGTTAAACTTTCTCTGAAACAGACCGTTCCAGATTGAGATGAAATAACATTGCTATCAATAAAAATAACAGGAGTACAGAATGTATGAGGTTTCGCATGGTACATGTATATCTTATTGCTGTTTTATTCATTCGTTGTAAGTGTTATGTGGAATATTGCCTGGATTTTATACTAATACATATATATCGATACAGTGGCATAATATGTATTTTCCCTTTCTGTAACAGGTTTACATTTATTGTAGGATAAGATCAATGGTGTTAGATATCAGGGAACACCATGTTGCTGGATTGTATTCAGGACGGAAAGAAATTCAGGAGCATGGGAGAGCCGTTGTCACGCTAACACTAACCCATTGTATGCTACATACACCCGCCGAGAATACTTCAAGTTAGAAATAACTGACGGAGAATGTCAGAATACCACAGCCATATTGAAAGATAATTTCACAAATCCAAGTGAGTGTGATGGGCAACCTGGGGTACATATTAAGTTAATTTGCAATTAATAATTTTTCCCGACAACTAACTACCTAAATTGATTAATAATACCAACGTTAAGAAATTGAATATTCAAAAAGTGAAAACATTCAACTCAAAACTTTTGATTGTTAAGCTCAGGACGTCGTAATGAAAGGTTCGACATTTCCAACTTTGCGTGACGTCATTAAGGTCGTATTTTGCGCTAAAGTGCTTGACATTCGACGAAAATATGTCATTCTTGATAAACTTTACGTTGTCATGGGACACCGGTTGTTTCTTTTAATTGATAACTTTCCTCCGGAATGATTTAATGATGCAGTTTATAAATAGGAAATGGAAGTTTCCAGTATGATATTTTGGCGTAAAAATGGCATATATAACGCGCATTATATCTAATAGAGGCATCAGCAATTGTACTTTATTCCTGTATGAAAACACAAAATAAGACACTTATTTTCTCTATCTCTCTCTCTCTCTCTCTCTCTCTCTCTCTCTCTCTCTCTCTATATTATATATATATATATATATATATATATATATATATATATATATATATATATATATATATATAATATTCAATTGCATACATGATAAAGATTCATGCAAAACTGATATGCATGTTCCAACCCATACAAATCATATTTAGTATATACGTACATTGTATATTACATACATTTACACATTCTCATTTTACTTTTGCGAAGAATATTTTAACCGGTGTTTTATTCCATCTGGTTCATGAATATCTGCTTTTATCTCCTCTATTGAATTTTAAAATTGGCTCACAGCGGTTGAGTCGGTCATTAATCACGGTAGTTTGGATGTCCGTTAATGCATGAATAGTACTCACAAGTACAGGTTCCTTTGCAATAGGCGACTCGTTATGAACTGGAGTCGGTACGTTCTTTGATAAATTCTCACATTTTTTTCCCTTTGTTCTTTTCTCTCTCTTTGAAAGATACCATTTTTAAAAAGAATTATGTTATAAAGCTTCGATAATACTATCCACACTTTGTAAACACTGTTATGTTCAAACACCAATAACTCGAAATGCAATATAACCGCTGAAGTGTTTCAAAAACCAGAAAATTATATGTCCATATCGGACGGAATAATCACGTGACCACCTCAAAATTATAACTTTATAATTTACAGGTGACATTTTTACATAAATCCGATGAACTTATGATAATATCATTTCTAAATCATAACATTTTAAATTTTTATATCATTATAGATGCTGTTTGGAAGTTACAACGTTCTAATATATATAATCCTCTGGAATATACCTGCTCTACAAATGATAAACCAAGCAGAATTGTCTGGAGACTACTTACAGTGCAGAACTCGGAGATTCATACTTATGACCTTAACGTGTATCATAGAACATGTAATACTCATGGGGATTCAATGGCACATGAAAATGTAAGCTGTATTGACAGAGAAACCTTCTGGCAAGTTGGCATACGTGTGAACTATAGTCTGATACACGATGACAAAACAGTACTCATGAGATGTGAAGGGGACATTCGTCCTTCTCCCTGGTTAAACAGGATCGGAAGTAATGTTGTGAACATCAACAAAATGGGTAAACATTCATATACTCTATTGTATTGTAGTCTTATTGTTGTAGCTAGATGATCTGAATAGTAACTCCAATATATTCGTTAAAAAACTGTGATGTACCCCGAGAATGATACTTTTAGTTGGCGAATTCTGAACTCGTCATGCATGGGAATCATCACCTCTAAATATGACGTCTGTATGTTGAAGCTCCGATCTCCGGATCTCAATACCAGTGGCACTATATAATGGACCACTGTACTATGACCACTATCTCAGTCAGATAAACCGAAAAACACTGTAAAATTCACTGGCACAGAAACAAATTATGAAATGAATATATATGTCTTCTATTTGTGTATAGTAGTATATCAACATATGCATCAAAATTTGCACTAATTCTTGACGCCTTCATTTGTAACTTTTGTATAAAATGTCATAAACGATGAAGCCTTCTGTATCCTGCTGAATTTGCAATTCATTACACATTAAATTGACATAGAATTATATGAAATAGATGTATCCTATGTAACTTTAAACGATTAAAGTATATGGACCAGTTATATTTCAGAGCAATAATTTGGAAATCAAACTAAAATATTTATGTTATCAACATAAAACTTGTCATGAGAGAGATTTGAATTCAATCATGTACAAAAATCTACAAAATAAAACTTATATCTATATTTGAGAGGTTGAGATTATTGGAAGATAAAATCATGAACATCCATCGGTTTTCCTATCGTCCTATTTTCACAAGTTTAATAGCGCGTATATGACCGCTTATTTGCACCGATGCATTCTTATATAATGGTAACCTATCTGAAACATTTTCTTGTACTAACGGTTTGATGCAAGGCGAGGCTTTGTCGCCATTTTTATTTTCTTTATACATAAACGATTTAGAAATGTGTTTATTGCGTAATTCATGTGAGCCAGTTTATCTGCGTGATATTGCATTGTTTTTACTAATGTATGCAGACGACACTGTTTTGTTATCTGAAAGTCGTGATGGTCTACAAAACACTCTCAATCAACTCAATGTTTACTGTAACGAATGGGATATATCTGTAAATGCTGATAAAACCAAAATTATTGTTTTTAGAAACAGTGGAAAGTTATGCAACGGCGATAACTGGTTTTTTAATGGTTCAAAAATAGGAGTTGTCTCCTCTTTTAACTATTTAGGCGTTACACTGAATTACAATGGTAAATTTAATATAACGCAAAGTATACTTGCCTCACAAGGCAAAAAATGTATGTTTGGTATTTTAAAAACATGTAACGATAATTATTTAAATATTGAATCAAAGCTCAAAGTATTTGATACGTATGTTTCTTGTGTTTTAAACTATGGTTGTGAAACATGGGGTTATCATCATGGTAAAGATATTGAAAAAGTGCATATGTATTTTTGTAAAAGAATTTTGAAAGTGAAACGCAACACCCCAAATTTTATGGTGTATTCTGAACTCGGTAGACTTCCCTTAAAGGTTATACGAACCGTTAAAGTAGTTAAGTATTGGCTTAAGCTTTTAAAAACCGAAAATTGTATTTTGCGTTTACTTTTAGATGATATGCTTATACATTTACATGAAAACTGCTGGTTAGCTAATATTAAGAACATATTATGTACGGTTGGCTTTAGCGATGTATGGTATAATCAAGGGGTTCCAAATGAGAATGTGTTCTTGTATATTTTTAAACAGCGACTTACAGATATATTTCTGCAAGAGAGAGACGCATTTTTTGAAACCTCGTCTAAATGTTACATGTACAGATACCTTATTGACTCCTTTTCGCTTCAATATTATCTTCGGAAATCTTTACCTGATAATTTGGTTGTCTTTTTGTCTAAATTTAGATTATCTTCCCATACACTTTGTATTGAACAGGGTAGATACACTAGAATGGAAAGAAACAATAGTGTTTGTCCCTTTTGCTTCGACATAGTTGAAGACGAGTACCATTTTGTTCTCGTTTGCCCCACTTACTCGGATATAAGAAGGTCCTTTATTAAACAATATTATTGGATTCGTCCATCAATGTCTAAACTTGTGCAATTATTTGCTATTGAAAACAGGAAACAATTATGTAACCTTGCTAAATTTCTGAAACATGCTTCTGAAATGAGGGCTCTGAGAATGTAATATGGCGTACATATGTTATCATTCATACGCATTTCAATACTTAATATTTACTGTCTGCAATGTACCATACAATTGTATAATTTGTTTTGCTTATTTACTTACACTATGTACTGTACAGTCTGTCCTATATATGTAGTTATTTATATACTATCATTGTCTGTCCTCCTCAATATCATTTAAATTAATATACTTTAATTACATAACTTGTTTGTGTGCCTGAATGTTCACTTTGTATCATTAATTTTGATGTATTTTTCTATGCATGCATATAAACCATATGGTTCTTTTGCTAATAAACTATACTATACTATACTAAGGCCTACGAGGCTTTGAACAAATCAGATATGCAGAAATGGAAATTTCCACTATATGGGCAACACAACACGACGCAAAGCGTCCAGTCACGGTTTGCTGCTGTATGCAGACATTTTCGGCCCTTGTGTATGCAAAGGAGAATTTCGTTATTGTTTATAGCTATTGGTTCGAAAGGAATAATTGGTTTGATTAGCTCTTGTTACACATATTACTTTCAAGCATTGTCATTGTGCATTTTATGTATTTTCTGAATACAACTACAATAAGTTAACACATGGGGGATATATCTCTAAATAAACGCATATGAAGATATGGAAGGTATCAGTCCATTGTGAAGTACTGACTGGAGATCTTTGTTTCTGACCGTGTTGGAGATGTATAATCCTGCTGAAATGGTCACAGACAGGGGCTCTTTCATTTGATTTCATAGTAGTATTTTAAGACACCCGAGAAGTTGTTGTTGTGCGATACAAATTCCCGGAAACTTTATCTGTTGGGGTTGTTTGGGATAAGCCTGCGTTCTGTTTTGAAGTCTGCCCATCGCTGCTGATAGCTGGTCATAATCAATGAATGGCTCAATGTTTGTCCGCACTAGGGGATGGTGATTTTGATGCTGGTCTCTTCCTTGCTCTTTGAGACGTTTGTCTCGGAAATCCTGGTTTATATTAAAATTTCTATTGAGGAATGTTTGAAATTGTCACTGAGGAAGTTCTATGGTTGTTATAGGGATCTATTCGAATTTCAGATTCCTCTTTCAAGAATGTTAACCGATATTTTGGGACCTGACCATACTAAATAACCATCTTAACTTTTTGACTATACTTGATTTGACATAATACGTGTATATATGTATATACAGATATTTGTTCACCTGCGTTTCCGACACCTGAATTTCAGGCAGGCAGCATTTTTTGCCTTGCATGGGAAATTTGCCTTCGTGTTCCTGCCCCCTTCGCATATGTTTGAATATGACAATAAACACGATATTGTCCCCTTTATTCCATGGACTATGAGATATGGTTTATCCTTCAGTACTTCTTCGTTTTTACTTAGTAACTCCTCTCCTCTTTTTTCTTACCTTAATATACAATTGCTCTTTCCTTTAAAAATAAAGAGCGGTGAAAGAATAGTTTTATGTCTTTATTTGACATTTATGTATACACAATTCCCTTTTTCAGATATATATATATATGTATATATATATATGTATGTATATTATTTGATTATTACTTTGCGTTTTCATCATTTTTTTTTTGGCATTCACAAACACAGGTACCTCAACCTATAAATCGAGGATCTGTGTAGAGCTTATTAACCATGCATCATCATTCATTTCATTCAAGATATTTCTGTTTTTACGCTATATATTTTGAAATATTGTTTAGATATACATCGAAGCTGCAGAATAAAACTATTAAATATATCTAATGTAAACTTGGCGCCATGTAACAGGTAAACAAAGAAACGGAATCGTTCTCCCGAGTAACAACACCTAGATATTCTATGCTCTTAAACACTGCTATTACTTGCTTTCCGGACAAAGTGCACGTCGTCTAAAATATTATGCTAGTACTGTACATATCTGTAAATTACCATTGCAGATTTACATATCCAAGGACTTAATGATAGCGAGACATCAATAGGTCGACATCCATTGCGTCTTACAGCAATATTTAATGGCAGAAATCATGATCCTGTCTTCGACTGGATACTGGTAGTGAGTCGATTTCAGACGGAAAAAAACTTTTTAAAATAGTTTTTAATTGTCTTTGTCCTTATTATATCTAGTATATAATATTTTACATAATTGAAAAATCTGCAAATCTTTGCAAAAACAGGCCAAACGTATGTACATTTTATATTACTTGTGTCTCCTACAAATTACAAAAATGCTAATCTATAAGTTTGTCAACTGTATATTTAACTTTTAATCAACGATCTTCTCATACAGCACTGTTTGGGGACAACGGAATAGTACGTGTTAATTTTCGTTTTATTTTACAGGATAAAGAATCGCATGATGTTATTATCCAACCATGCCACAACCCTTTCACTAAGGCCAGTATTCCGGGATGGTCCTATATATCCACATGTGACGTAAGGTTCATCGATGTCGTCAGACATTTCATAGGACCACTTCTGGTAAAAGTGGTCGCCTTCGATCATGAAACGTCAATTAATACAACCTCGATATCAACAAACAGTATCACATTTTCAGGTACAACATTGTGCAATTATATGACAATATATAGATCAGCCATGGCAATAACTGTATGGTGAAAAGTAAACATTACAACCAAAACATAAGTCGTGAATGTCAAACTCTTTGACCTTGAGCTCCAGGTACCAATACCAGTATTTTCCATCAATAGAAATATGGAATAAGACAGAGATAATGAATCTTACCCTAAAACATTACAGACGACAAATAGGAAATTTTATTAGAACGAATAATGTTATTGTCAAAAACTGATTTAAACAGAGAAAACTCTCCGAGTTATCAATGAGTATGGATAACCTTTTTATTTCTAGTGTCACAAAATAGAATTGAGACATATAAAACATATAAAATTCACTCAATATTTCAGCTAGATACAGTTTAATATGATGTTTTACAAAATCTTTTCAAGTAGGATGAGGATCATGTAATTTCAACTCAACAAATAACGATCAGTAGAACTAGATATATCTCTGCATGTGCCTTCAGACTGTATCTATTGAATCCTTCCAAATAATACACATATACTATGTAAAGATGATGGATAAATAGTTGTACAATCCTCACACTTACACTTCCAAGCATATAATTTTTTGATTATTATATTATCTTTAAGTATATAATATTCACAAACAACCTATACAATCACACTCACTTTAATTACGCATTGCACCTGTGGGCATTCATACGGGAAACCTTAGATATAACTAAATTATCATTCAGCACATAGATGTCTTGAAATTACCACAGGCATATGATATACCCAAATTATATAGAATTGTATAATAAATAAAAATAAATCTTTTTTACAAATGTTTGGCCACTTGACTTCATCAAGAGAAATAAATCAATCATATGAATAAACACTATTCTGTCCAGTTCTGTAAACGAATGGACAGGTCATCTAGTTCCTTCTTAATTAACAAATACGAGAGACAATACCCACCCATGTAATACCTATTAACTGTATTATCATTTATTTGGATATTTAAAGCGTTAATAGTGTCAATGGATCTCATATACCATTGAATTTCCTGCAATCATAGTCCATTACTATTAGTAGTATTATTAGTAGTAGAGGTATTATTATTATTTTTATTATTATCATTATTATTAGTAGTAGTAGTTGTAGTAGTAGTAATAGTAGAAGTAGTAGTACTACTACTAGTAGTAGCACTAGCAATTGTTCAATTTCTGGAGGTCTTCGTTTTGGAGGTTTTTTGGTTTCTTTTTTTTTGTGATGTATAAATCTTCGCATCTACTGGATTTATTTTTATAACAAGAGAAACATACCCTAAGTGTATATGTCATATTTTATGTGTCAATGTCCATCTTTGAGATGATAGTGTTTCTTTGCTTTCTATTTCTTTTGTTCTACATGCCAGTAGTGTTTTTTTCTTTTACAGACGCAAATCAATCAGAAGTCTTTTTTCTGATCCGATATGTGAATGGTCAGCAGTGATTTCTTGATTTCGTGGTTTTTGAAGTCTCGTTGTGTTATCATTTGAATAGTATATCCGACACATTTGACGTCAGCATTATCTTTATTATATGTTTATAAGTATTAATTACTTTGCTTTATATTACAGCACCGTGGAATATCCATGCTGTATTTGAACCCTATAAGATGATCACATGCAGCTTCAACAAATCAGACTATGAGAATAAAATGATAAAATTTATTTTTATAATACATAATTTGCATTATTATATTTATATCAATGTGAATCTGTGTACGCATTCAAGTAACCTTTTCGTAAAATATATCCGGTGTCAAACAGTTGAAGGAAAAGAAGACATCCGAGTGTATTTATATGATGATAGACAGTTTGGCAGTTACATGTACTGTCGATGTCACAGTGTCGCTGACGTTATTCTTGGAAGTCCTTATATACAAATGCATGATGCCGGTAAAATATTTTATAACAGTATGTTGTGATAAAGCATATATTACAAATTGGTACCATTCAGTGTTAAAGTTGTACGCTCTGCAGCTTGGGTTCATTGAACTCTACTTTATAAATGAATTGTCAGTGGGCATGATGCATGAACCAATATGCATTCAGTTACACATGAGATAGAAACCTCCATGGCAGATGTGAATAATCTTGCTGTTATTTATATATCAACTGAGTATAATACAAACTATACATGCTTTTATAGTGTTATTGAATAAAGAAGTGATATAATGAATGAAGCAAGGAAACGATCACTAACGAACTAATCATTCCATCAACTGTAATGTGATTTCAAAAGAAATGTAATTGCTTATTATAATTTATTAATTAATTTATTTATTCGTTTTTAGTTCGTAATAAAATGGAATATTCAGAATCACAAACTATTATCTTTGCCTGCTGTGCCACACTGATGATTGTTAATATGGTAATATTGATCAATTATGGGAGGCTGTTGATAGCGAAGTGCAGAGGTATGATACTACAAATTTTGAAATTGACGTGGGTTGAAAGCCTTTAGCCATAGATTAACATTTGAATGTTTTCAAATATACGACAAAAGAGAAACTAAAACGATTCTTCAAAATGTGAATTGTTTTGATGCCTTTAATATATAATTATGACCATTTTCACAAAATGTCTTCTTACAACATTATAATTTCTTATTTTAATGTATTACTTTTATCCCAAGGTTCTCCTTCCCAACATTGAACTGAAAGAGAAAACTGAAGACGGTAAAATTCATACCATAATTCCATCACTGCTGTAAATCAGAACAATATGTCTATTGAAACACATCGCACCACAATTCATGAAGTGTTTACTGAGGGTCAAGAAATTGATGCAGAATATAGCATTATCATATAAATCATATGACTATCATATAAAATATCATCTAAATTGACGCATGAAAGGATAAATCCACGACATTAGACCATGGAAATAGGATTTTATCATGCCAGAAGTACATGTAGCTTTTAATATATTTCTTAAATTGTAACAACAGAGATGAGATTGAAGATTGAATTAAATGGACCTTGTGATCATACATGTCTCGACTTCATCCAAACAAAATTACTAGAAATAATTATTTAGAATTTGTCTCACAACCTACATTTTTGTTTAACCACAACAATTGATTGAAGTTTGCTACTTTAATTGACCATCCTAAGTCGATATCGTAACTGGAGTACAAACGAACATTTATGTCATGTCGTTTTCTGTGTAAATTTTACTAGTATTAGGTTTAGTCAATTGGTTCGGTTCGCTAGAGCCCTCACTTACATTTGGATTTTCATGCAGAAAAAAAAAAGATAATAAAAAATAAATTCCGATATTTTATCTAAATTTGAAATTGAGACTTTTAAACAATACGTATGCAGCGGATATCCCTGAGTAAGAAGTTAAATAATAATAATAATAATAATAAAATAAACTATGTGATAAAATCCAATACTGTATCCATTGCAGCCATCTTGAAAATCTTAAATGATTTTCCCTTTACATTTCATGGTATTTTTTTTTTTTTTGGAATAATGATTTACACGAATGATGTACATTTTCTGTTCGTATATAAGAAATCTGGTTTTACGCTTTCCGATATGGTTATTACGTCGATCCTTTTAACATCGCAGGGCTAGAATTTCTTAGTCGTCTTTGCAGAAATTTCGATTTGACACTTCAGGTATATTGATGATGTTCATACTAGGATACTATATACACATAAGAACATACAGAGAAGTATCACCATATCCTACTTTCATTTCGACGTTGTTGTCTTTTTAGCCAAAACTTCAAAAACCAAAAGTATAAATATCTTAAAAGCAAAGTATTTACCAGAGGCACTCAAAAGTAAGAGCAAAATACTCCATCTAAGGAAAGAGATACGCATGTGAAGGGTATATTCTTAGTGTAATAATAACAAAATTAGATCTAAATACAGTTTTGACGAATATATGTATTTTTACGATGAAAAGATCACATCTATCCAGTCTCATTCAGAACCCAGACAAGGTACCTATCCAGTCCATACAGATATTCTAGGATATATTAGATATATTAATCTTATTGATCTGTATACATGTATTTGGTCAGTTACATGTTTGTTTTTCTTGTAATATGAAACAATTAAATTGACAATATTTATTCATCACGCTTCCTTTTTGATATTTTATTTAAACTCTTTCAGCCTGAATTTAATTTGTTGAGCAAACAAATGTTTATTCCAAACTAAAGTTTCGTATGTCACACCGGTACACATTATCGGAGACGTGCATGGACACGTCAAAGTCAGATATGAAATCTTATTTGAGTTTAAGATGTGTTGTTAATTGGACATAAATCAATCAGAAAAACATAAGGTCTAGAGAACTTGGATTTCTTGTGAAGTAAACAACGAAAAAGTACCGAAGGGTTATGTCCACATTTCGAAGTCCGTGGAAAGGATTGACAATATTCCATACAATGTTAAACAAATGCAATCTCCGATATAGAGGATACATTTTCATAACACCCCCTCCCTCCCCCACCATACCTCGCAAACAATGCTTTTTTTAACACAGCGCACACATGTAGCAAAAATCCTTGTCCAGGGCATAATTTCTAACTGCAAAGTATACACATATTTCACGATTGTTATCCATCACTCGGTAGAGTTTTTGACAGTGTTCCAGCTCACCTTGCGAATAGTCGTCCTCTGTGTTGGATGAGACCATACAACAAATAGTAAGGAGACTCATTACCACATTAGGTGTGACACATATGAGATCGCCTATTTCTTCTGGCAAATCGATTAAAATTGGTGAAGGTATTTTATTGCAACATATCGGTTAGCGAAAACATGGTAGCAAAATAATATTGGCGAAGCATTAAAATATAAACAAACTTGTCTAAAATTGATGTTGCACTTCATTCCTTATCATTCAACCATGTCGACAATGACCTTAAAGTGATTTATTTTTTAATCACCGCACTCTGTTTGTATTGGAAGAGAGATTACAAACCGAACCTCCGTGTCATAAAAGGTTTCTTACTACTTCGAATTGATTCGTGGATTGCATCCCAATGCCTAACACTTACTGTTTACCCTAACCTCATTCAGTTCTGTCCCAATCCCAGTCAGACCTCCCAAGGTGGGAGTGGGATGACTTGACCTGCAGTAGTTGGTGGTTCTTTCATTATGCCTCCCATCATTATGTCTTAAGAACGGTCTGCATTACTCAAATAATGTTTAAGTATTAAACAATTAAACAATTAAATCTTCTCGATTATAGTATGCTATAACTAATATTTATAAATGAAATAAATATACTAATAGCTAAATCGAAATATTATTATATCTCATCACTGGATACTCAGACTCGACTTAAATACATAAATGTGTTACTTTTCCCAAGTGTTAAAGTAATCAATGTGCACTCTTTGTACACAAGGATCTACGTTATGTTTCGTAATGAATAAATACGAGATGCTACTATCGTAACAGATCGTTAAGTACAACGAGGATGAAAATGAGCATCAGATCAGTCAGACATTATAACAACGTACAACAATTGATTGCACAATCCTCTTGAAAGAGAATCGAGAACAAGTGCTCGGAAGAAATAATCGCTGTGTAATAATACAAGTAAACTTCTAGCAGAATAAGTATTGTTGAGAACATATTTTGAAGGGTTTGTATGATTTTACACTCTTATTTAAAAGAAAACGAATTTTGATTCCTCAGTCCGTTTTGTAGTATGGTTTTATATATTTGTTGCATTGATAAAAAACCCGGATTCATAGACAGATTACAAGAATTGTGAAAATCCATCGTAATGACATAACAGGAATATTGTTTAAAGTGTATCGAAAATTACCCAGTTAAAGAGACCAACATTTTATTTCGTCTTAGCTGTAACTGTTTACTAATTTATTCCAAGGTGGGAATCATTCTTTAACTAGCAGATATAATACCTGAAAAAAAATTATATGAGGTGAGTATTGTATAAGAGTACACTTTCATATCCATTATGCAACGATGGTATTATTATTATTATTATTATTATTATTATTTCTATTATTGTTGGTGTTGTTGTTGTTATTGTTGTCCCCCGCTTTTTGCGAAAACAAGGGGGCATTAAATCGCATCCGTCTGTCTTTCTGTCTGTCCGTCCGTCACAAAACTTGTAATGTTCCAAATGACTTTTCAAGTACTCATCAACTTGATAAGATCATCGCCCAATTCTCCAGCAAAAGACAAACCAGCTAGGGTTTGTCGATGAATTGGTTTAAACAGTATTTATTTGTTGATTTAAGCATATATAATACAAGCGTACATATTATTTAAGGATTAAGCAACAAGAATAATTCTTTTATAAAGCTCTCTCCTTTGTACAAATTAAGTTTTACATTTAAGCAATGGCAATTAGCATTCGGTATATAACAATAATATGAATAGACTCATAATGTGTAAATGAGAATCAATAGATGAATATATGAGCATGTATAAGCTAGTAGTATTAAGCAATTTCATAATATGTAAATGAAATACAATAAATAAATATATGAACATGAATAAGCAAGTAATATTAAACAAGCTCATAATATGTAAAGGAAGAACAATAGATACAAAACAGCACAAACATTCAGACATATTTACAGAAGAATCAGCTGACAAACATTATATTTGCAAAAACAGTAAGTCATGAATATATGTTGCAGAAATGAGTTATAATGAAAATGATAAGAAGAAAAATGATAGAGGTTGAGTAAGGAAATTAAAATCTCTTGCTGCCTTCAATATATTTCTGAACTTTTAGAAAAATATTTGTATTGACATTGTCATCATACAGAGGATATCCAAATAGTAGTATGTTACAGGTAACATTTACGGGTATTGTAGATATGGTATGTTGTCTGATATTTGCATAGATGGGGCAAGCAAGAAGATAGTGATTTGCTGTTTCTTCCTCCCCACACTGACAGATTATTCAAGGAAATATGATTTTTGAATAGATCAGAGTTCAGAGAGCTGCATCCAAGTCTCAATCGAGTATGTAAAATTTGGAATTTCCTGGCTCCTGCATAATAATAATTTGGAATGTTATTTGTGTTTCTGTCTAGGTGTGCTTTGAATGTGTCCAATGAGGTACCAACCCTTACATTTTCAGGAAGGGAGTTCCACTCTACAATGGTTCTTGGAATGAAAGAGTTTTGTGCTTGTTTGGTTCTGTAGTGTGGTACTTGTAGATCGTTACCATTTCTAAGATTTCTATTGTTTATTTGGTTGGTGTTTGGTGGAACATATTTGTATAGGTAAGGTGGCACATGTTTATTGAACATTTTGTGAAAAGTGATGAGTCTGTGTTACAGTGTTTCCCACCCATTTTCTTCCAAAACTTTGGTGGCCCCTGAAATTATTCTTCCTGCTTCAATTTGTACCTTTTCAATTTCATTCATTTCATATTCAGTGCAGTTATCCCATACAATGTCCCCATATTCCAAAAGTGGCCCAATAAAGGAAAAATAAATTATCTCCAAAGTTCTCCTGTCAAGTGTAAATTTCAACCCCCTCAGAATGTTCACCCGTTTCCATGCTTTAGATGTTATATCATTGATATGTTAATGCCAGGTGCAGGTTGTATTGAATTGTAAACCAAGATGTTTGTGATGGGGTACTGATTTTACTTGTGTATTGTTCATGTATAGTGGAGGATGTGGAGGTGGATTTCTTTTGTTGCTTATAAGAAGTTCTTCTGTTTTGGTTGCATTGAATTTAACTAGCCACTGTTGTGACCATGATGTAATTTTGTCAATATCATTTTGCAGGAGATTTGCAGCCGAATCTGGGTCCTCAACAATAATAAAAAGAGATGTATCGTCAGCAAATAACTTTATACAGGAACAAATTTCATCAACAATACCATTTATAAAGATTAAAAATAGAAGGGGGCCTAATATTGAGCCTTGGGGAACACCGGCTCGAACAGATTTGATTTCAGAGAAAGTACCTTCGATTGCAACTCTCTGAGCCGTGTCATCCAAATAACTTTTAAACCAGGACAAGAGAGACCCATCCAGTCCCATCCGCCTCAACTTAATTAATAGACCTGTATGCCATACCCTATCAAAGGCCTTGCTGATGTCACAAAAATAACTCTTACTTCCTTACCATCATCCAAGGCCCTTGAAAAGCAGTCATACAGGTCTATTAGGTGATATACTTCAGAGTCACCTAAGGGTAAAACCTGTTTGGACAGGAGTTATCATATTATTCATATTCAGGTAATTGTAGAAATATTTGAAGATGCATTTTTCGAAACCTTTTGAAATACAACTTAGCACAGATATTCGACTATAATTTGATGGATATGACCTATCCCCCTTCTTAAAGGCAGGACTTACATTGGCTAATTTCCATTTTTCTGGGAAGTGTGAATTTTGGAGTGATAAATTGAAGAGAAATGAAAGATGTGGTGAAAGTAAGGGAGATCCCTCTTTTAGAAGTCTAGGAATGACAAGGGCAGGTCCACAGGCTTTACTGGTGTCAATTAGCTTTAATACATCTTCAACATCTTGTACACTAACCTGTATATGGTTTAAAGTATTTGGAATATGGTTTAAATTTGGTAGGAAGGCCTGGCTGTCATCAATATTGCACTGTGTGCAGAAGAAGTCATTCAAAATATTAGCTTTGTCAGTGGTGGAGTTGTACTGCACATCATTGTGAATGAGATTAGGAATTTCAGTGCTATTATCAGATTTAAGAAATTCCTTTGTTATTTTTCACCAATGCTTAGGACTTTATTTGGGATTGCAGGTTCAGCAGATTTGATAATGTTAGTAGTGATTTGGGCCACCATGCTGTCTATATTGCGTGGATCTAAATTCCAGATACAGTTTTGTAAATTGGATCTATAGGTGTCAAAATCAGCTTTGCCATATTGCCAAATGCGCCGTTTATAAGTGTGGTGCTTAATTTAAAGAAATTTGTGGTAAAATAAATAGCATGATGGTAGCTACAAAAAGGGTCAATTACACCTGCCTTTGTACACTCTAGAGTGTCATTGGTTAAGATTAGATCAATTAAGGTTGAGGAGGGATTACTGATTCTTGTAGGGGTTTTAATATGTTGGATCAAGTTGAAATTCTTCATTATACTTCTGATGTTCCGTGATTTTGATTGGTCCAAAAAGTTTTCATTAAAGTCACCCAATAGTACTATGTTAGAGTTATTCTGAATTGCTTGATCTATTGCAAGTTCAGCTAAGTTCCAGTTGTCGAACCTGGAATGGAAATAGCATACACCTATGAGTACCTTCCTGTGACATAGATTAACTTCTAACCAAATTATTTCTAGGTTTGGCATGTGCAGGTCCTTTCTTTCTATGAAAGGAGTATTGTTTTTATATAGACAGCCACACCCCTCGGTTTCTATCAAGGCGGATGGGATCCTGGAAGCCGAGAATTTGAATTTGGGAATTGTCTATAGATGCATCTAGCCAAGTTTCCCTGAGTGTTATCAAGTCAAAATTGTGTAGTTCAGCGGCTATAAGGTCAATCTTGTTTGTTACACTCTGTACATTCAGATGGCATAGAGACAGGTTTTGATATTAGTAATTGGGTCATGATGCAAGTTTGATGGTCCTGGATTTGTTTCAATGTCTCCTGAGAGTAGGAGTAGAATAGAAATGAAATAAAAAAGAATGAAATGCTTATGAATAAAGCGGTCTTTCTGAAGGTCGTTATCTATGCGTGGGATTAGGTAATCACTTAGAATTAGTGAGCTATGGAGCATTGTGAAAGTCATAAGTGACATACCTAGTCCTGTAACAGAGAATAAATATTGCCTGCAGAACATCTCTATAATATAGACATCTGGTCATTTTAGGTAGCTTTGCCCTCTGGTAGTGACATCCCACCCTTGCTCTATATCTCATGATGTCTATGAATAGGGTCTATGGGAGGGTTGGTAGGCAGGATTAGGCAAGGATGGGGGTCAACACATAAGTTCAGGTTACACATTCTTAAAGTACATGATATAACAGGATTTATACTTGTATTCAACCTCTTTAAATGAAATGTTGGTGAAGAAATGAAAACAGAAAAGAAAAGAAAACACATAATGATGAAGGTGATAAAGTTATGAATGGGGGAACACTGGTGCGTGTCAATGGACTAGTTCATTCGACAAACCAACAAAGTGAGAGAAAACATTTGATATCATAATGCAAAACTTACAAGAATCAGGGTAAGCAATAACATGTGTACGACACATTTAAGTCGAACCAGAGAACGGAGACCAACGCAAAAAGTGGAATCAAATTGTGTTGTTCATTAGACGCGTGCGAAGGGTCGTAGCTCTTCACAGGTTTCTGGAAATTTGGTTTTGCTTACATTTAACATTTTGCGGTGTTCAGAATGGAATATGTGATGGCAATCTTATGAAATGGCGAATATAAATGCTCCATCATGAAGTTTGCGTTTGGGAAAAGACATAAGACTTATGCAAATCAAATAGGAACTAAACCGGAAGTGATAAATTGGGCGGGGCTTACGCCCAAAATAAACAAATACACGTGGATAATGATTATTCATCTATGTTGCTGGATGTCGCTACACTTTTAGGGATTGTTACAACTAGTGCATATGATTCTTCAATATTGGTGAGTTCATTTGATCTTGTCACCTTTTCGATCGAACTATCTTTGTACTTTATGAATATAACACCGTCCCGTGTCCATGTATCCTCAATTTTGCCGGCGTTTTTTGAGACGTCTTGATCTCTTTGCCAACCTGGCACGCTTTTTCGTGAGATCTTCGGTGATGTAGTTGGCCGGTAGGTTTCGTTCCACTCTTTTGCGCAATTTACTTTTGTTTTTGCGTATGCGTACCTTATGGTTATGTCCGATTAGCTTTGCAATTATCGGCCGGGGATTACCGTTACGTGGCCCCACTCTATGACTTCTGCACAAGGGGATGTCCGGGATGGTTGCTCCAATATCCTCTGCTATTTGCAGGACGATGGAGTCTGTCTTCTCCTTGTATCTCAGGGACACCATGTATGCGTATACTGTTACGACGACCGTATATCCCGAAGTCTTCGATGTCGTTTTCAAGGTCTTGGATACGGTGGTCTCTTTTTTCGATCTCCGCCTTATAGTTGGCAATCTCCGACTCAAAACTTTTCCTTATCTCTTCCCTGAGTGCGGACATTAGACCATCTACCACCTCCTTGTTTTTGAATGCTTGGACTAAGGATGTAACGAGATCTTGCCCTAGGGGTAAAGAATTAATGGACGCCATGTTTTGTCCTGGTGAGTTATGATCGTTCTCAGATTCACCCTCAGAATCAGCGTCTAAGTAAACACTTTCTTTGTCGCTTATTTGGTCGGCACAAGTTTGTTTTATTCTTTCTAGCTGTTGGTTTTGAGAAGGTGATTTTACAGAGTGGTTGCCACTGCCTTTTTGTTTGTTACCGCCTCTACCGCGCCAACTACGACCGGCCATTGGTAAGTGCAGACCAACAAAGAAACGTAAAACTTACTTCGTATAAGTGGAGAATTGTCACTTGCGTTGGCCGGACAGGTCCATGTACTATTCCATAATGTTATTTACTATTTTGAACTTAATCCATTGTCCCACGCCAGTGTGAGATTGAAAAAATTCACAGACGACTTAAGGCGCGTCTACCCATGTCGGCCATATTTAATTTATTTTACTTTTTATTTTTATTGTCGATGAATTAGATAATCACTCAAAAATAGTTTTATGCCTTCGATATCGACAGCATGAAATGATCAAATATGCCATGGGTCTTTTATGGCACACACATACAACCTTATGTAGAATTTTCTTGAGCATTTTACTCTTACTGATAGGGGTTAAGGAAATGTATGATGGTTTTATGTTAAGCATTTCAGAAGAAATAAGGTTCGTCCCCTCTGACTATTAGTCGGTACTCTTACAGACGGACAGAGTACGACTGCCACACGTTCATGTCAGTTTATATATACATGTTGTATAAAAAAGATAAAGGATCTGACTTAGACGTGTGAGAGGACTCAGTACAAAAATATGTTAATGTAATAATTTGAAAAAAACCCCCCCCCCCCCCCAAAAAAAAAAACCAAAAAAAAAAAAAAAAAAAAGACCCAGAATACTCTGTTAATCCTTGTTCACTTTGTGGAGGGTTACTTATAATGTGTTTAATTTATATTATATGATTTAGGTTTAGTTGGAAGGTGGGCTTGTAGACTGATGAACCACACCAGTTGAATGGCGACTGTTATTTTCATTGAGCGTGCTTTTATCTTTTTTTTCTTATATAACAATATTGTTTGCGTAAAACGTGTTGATATGTCTTAATACAAAATTGTTATTGTTTCA
The DNA here is from genome assembly GCA_035048485.1 of Pteria penguin. Taxonomy (NCBI): domain Eukaryota; kingdom Metazoa; phylum Mollusca; class Bivalvia; order Pterioida; family Pteriidae; genus Pteria; species Pteria penguin. The sequence goes on along the minus strand of CM068589.1, from coordinate 5,864,891 downwards.
AAATAAACGGATATAAAATAATCAGCAGATAACTATGAAACAATTTTATAATTTCACATAAAATAATAGAGTGAACTCCCTTTGTACACATATCTTAGGTAAGTGTAATTTAGGATTCAGCGTGTTATATTAAGCACATCGGGTAACTCGGCTAAGGCCGTTATTTTAAGAAGAGTCAAGGTGTAAATATTTCATAGCTGTCATCTTGATATTGGTGCAAATGCGAAGTGCAGTTAAGTATTTATCTATTGTACATTGTGCACTGATCACCATCAAACGCTGATTAAGATCAAAACGAAGAAGTACCGAAGGGTTAACCATATCTCGTATTCTATGGAATAAAAGCATAATATTCTCTACAATGTCATATTTAGACTTATGTGAACCCCAATAAAATCAAGGTGAGACCAGGTGGATATATTGAAAATTACAATATGACATTAAAACAAAAGAAAAACCAAATTCGACGTTTATCATATGCTACACCCATCTCCTTTCTCAAGTGAAATTAATTTAGAAAAGGCACATCACAAAAATGGTGATACTAATAGCATGCATGCACATGTTGATTAAATGACTTCTCTCAATTTTGATAATGATGTCAGCAATTGCGTTACTGGCCCTGTTTTAACATGAAAAACTGCAAACACAGTGAAATAAAAGGGACACACTTAGAAGTTATACATTGAAGAAATTTGCAATTACATTAATTCTCACATGATTACATGAAAAATAATTCTATAGTTGTATCCCGAGGAAGGTCAATATCTAGATTGCAGTATGCGATCTCATGACCTACTTAAACTATCAGCTGTTGAATTGTGTATTATCATGCTCATACGCTCACTTTTAATATTTCTGTATCTTTTCTGCTATAATATTAAAAATAAAATAGGAAAAAAAAAGAAAACGTTTTGACTGGGTTTTTAAGGACTGGAAGATGGACGTTAATAGGATTTTACAGAGTCTTTATATAATGTTAATGTACCTTAAGTACACTTGACAAACGTTTGAATTGGAGTGGGTTCAGGACTATTACAGTGCATAAGATAAAACTAGATTATCCCCGGGATGTCTATAACTGTTTTAGATAGCAAAATTGAACAGGATTAAATTATATCTTACTCACATAAAGACATCTAAAGATGCAAACCTATATATATATTTTAACTCATTTAACTACTCAATTTTCTCATAGAGAATTGTATCTTGAGAAATTCCTCAATGAGGCAATCTTTTCTTGCACCTTCTAGTCATTTTCCCCCACCTGACATACAATAATATGTTAGTGTTTATATGATATAGTTTTGTTCAAAAACTGTGCCAACAAGATTAAGAATCAATAATACACATCACAACAACAACATGTATATATTAATTTATCCTGGGCATCAATCGCACATTTCTAAAATTTATGTCTATTCATTAATGTTCCAGACAGGAAGGAGGAAAGTGCGAAGTATATACATTTGAGACCACAGTGCAGAAAATGTCACTTACCTAAAACCCAAGCGCCCATTTAAGTACAGAAATTTGCATGTGAGACATACTCTTTGATTTCGGAATAATGGACAAGGTTTATCACAGGTAATTTTATAATATCTCGGGTCAGTACAAAAACATGAAAAACCGTGGGCATTTCTTAACCCTCGAGAACAAACCGTAGCCCATCAACGGTATTGACTCAGTGATAATAAGAAATGTCAGAACATATGTGGTGAACTATTAACGCATTTCGACAACTTCTTCAGTAATGGTTTAGGCATAAAGTGTGGAAATCAAATGTATAAAATATTTTAAAAGCAAAATCAAAAGCTGTGTTGAATATGGAGACCACAGTACCAATTATGCATGAGGGATATCCTCCTTAGACAAGACAGAAGATATCTGATCAAGCTGTATGACACAAATCACCATTGCCATGTACATAAAATAGACAATAAGCATAAGACGCGAATTGCCTGCTCACAAAAATTTTTCCTGTCCAAATCGATTAATATATAATGACAACCCTTTAATTCTATTTTTCAAATAAATAAATACAGATGTAAAAAGAAAATGAAACCTGTATCTAATAAATATTAGTATATATACACATAAGGATTTTGTGCACTAGATGCGGATTTCGACAACTTATGTCTCTCTAATGAGACTCAGGGCCGAATGCTTGGAATACAAATAATATATAAAACAATAATTAAGAAAACTATCGTTAAAATTATGGATAATGTTTACCAAATAGTTAGGGGGGAGGCAACTACATTGTATATTGTATTGACTTTGCGTCATTGGACACATATGGTGAGTGGTAAAGGATTAAGTCTGCTCTACTGGACTGAAGGATAAGCTTACATGTTAGCATGTAATGTTACACTGTTGACAGCTGCGTCACAAAAACAAGAAGAATCCCTGGATGTTCATTACATAAGGTACAGACAAACAACGGTTGTCCAGCACAGTCTGTATTAACTCCCCTTACAGACGATACAAATATAATTCACCAGCACAGTCTGTATTAACTGCCCTTACAGACGATACAAATATAATTCACCAGCACAGTCTGTATTAACTGCCCTTACAGACGATAAAATATAATTCATCAGCACAGTCTGTATTAACTCCCCTTACAGACGATAAAATATAATTCACCAGCACAGTCTGTATTAACTCCCCTTACAGACGATACAAATATAATTCACCAGCACAGTCTGTATTAACTGCCCTTACAGACGATACAAATATAATTCACCAGCACAGTCTGTATTAACTCCCCTTACAGACGATACAAATATAATTCACCAGCACAGTCTGTATTAACTGCCCTTACAGACGATACAAATATAATTCACCAGCACAGTCTGTATTAACTGCCCTTACAGACGATACAAATATAATTCACCAGCACAGTCTGTATTAACTGCCCTTACAGACGATACAAATATAATTCACCAGCACAGTCTGTATTAACTGCCCTTACAGACGATACAAATATAATTCACCAGCATAGTCTGTATTAAGTGATAAAAATATACTCCAAAATATGTCCGCTGATATTAGATGATTGAACAATTGCGAGAAAACAATAACAAAGGAAGCATTTCATTATCATCTTGTCGCTGCATACCCTAATGCACACTGCATTAACAGTGCTTTCAAGGACATTCCAAGTGGAACAATTTTATCATTGTATATATTTATTCTGAAAATCTTATTCTTGTCTTTAAATCTTATAGATACTCAAATATATAATGTGTATTTTACTCAAAAATGCAACTTTCTACCATAGAAGGTCATCAAACAAGAAAATGATAAATGGAATTATATGCTATTAATCGTCGAAATTTGGGTCAATGAATTTGTACAATACGAAAGTAACTGATGTCACATGACTATGACATTAACAACAATGTACTACAGTGGACATTCACAAAAACTGTTATAAATTGAAAGAAAAAGCTGGTGTCCCATGACGACGTAATGTTTATCCAGAATGAGATAAGTCGTCGAACGTCAAGCACTATGGCGCAAAATAAGACATTTCATTATGACGTCATAAGCATAACAATCAAAAGCCCGCCGAACATCACTTTCTGTGCTGAGAAATCGATTAAATATACAGCGTTATGACGTCACAGATCAATGTTATTGATACCGAAATAAAGAACCTATGCCTTGAAACTTTATCTCGGGCAATTACAGTGGTTCTGCATATATATATATATATATATATATATATATATATATATATATATATATATATATATATATATATATATATATATATATATATTGATAGGTATTATGTCCCTTTATCTTTCACACTGATACGTATTATGTTCGTGACTTCATCTTTACTGATCACATTGATAGATATCACGCCCGTGACTACATTTACATGTTTGAATTTAAAAGTTATCATGTCCGTGACTACATCAAAAGATATCAGACGATTAGCTTCATTATTCACAGATCAGCCTTATCATGTTATCATAGTTATCAAGCCGGTGACTTCATCTCCACATAATGCATTTCACCGTATGAGACCAATACCTTCTTCGCCTGCAACTTCCTATACACCCAGAACACTGAAAATTACATTGAGTCCCCAAAATTCATCTACGCATATAACATACAGAGACATTATGTCTGTGACATCATTTAGAGATGTCAGTCTCTTGTTTCGCAATTCACACCCTTAAGTAACGAGTGCACAAAACACGGAGGCAATGAAAACATTGTTCTGTGAGATGAAAGTGGAAGAAATCTATTTTGAAACTACAAGAAGATGAAAACTCCAAGAGAGGGATATAATGACTTTTAGTTCCTCGACTGGATACTTTATACACAAGCTAAAATCATATGAAATGTAAAAATAAATGAATAAAGAAATATATATATATATATATATATATATATATATATATATATATATTATATATATATATATATAATATATATATATATATATATATATATATATATATATATATATATATATATATATATATGAAACACAAAGGTTACATGTTTGGCTGGTTCACTGAGGGTAAACGTTGCTTTCAATGATTTCGCAACATGGAAGCATGAAGTAACCAATCTCTTATCGATGGAGCCTCAATCCTGGAACCGCATCGGTAGTAATAAATTAATACCGATATATGTAATATTTATTATGCATAACTTACCATATTAAAAAGTTAGATTAATATAGTTTAATATATATTGGATATTTGTTTATGCTTTAGTTGGCATTCTTAAATCTGTATTGTAACTCCAGTACAATCGAACACTTCTGTAATGTCGTTTTCTGTGTTTATTTTACTATTGTTATGCTTTATGTGCATGTCCTTGGTGATTTGTGCCATACAATATGGTCACCTTTTTTGTCTTCTTTTCAATTTAGTAATATTCATTTATTTGTATATCTCTTACTCAGGTGTGCTTTATTAAATCATATGTATGTAATTGGCATTATATATGATTTACTTAGGGTTACTTATTATTATAGTGAGATCTTCAATATTGTACTCTTTCCATACTCCGAAAAAAGGGGTTTTCAGTGAAGTGTATAGTTTTGTTTACTTGACAATCAATTTATACGAACACTTTGAACTTCAGTGAAGAAAAGTATTTGATTAAAGTCACAATGAGGAAACGAAATAATGAACCTTGGTCGATGATAATGTGACCAAAGTATAAATGTAATCGTTTGTACTATGTATATATTGTTTAAGCCTTGTATAATGAATATAGAACACACATACCTTTTAATTGTGCGTACCATATGCCATTTCGACACGTTATGTCTCTTCAGTGATGCTCGTGGCCGAATGATTGGAAGTAATTATCTATTTATTCATACATAAATACATTAGAACTGGTGTTGCTTTACATTAATCCAATTTATACCCGGGTATGTATTACGTGCATTGTATGCTGCTGATCTATATCGTGTTAGGATGTACCTTGATACCTATAAAGGCAGATGGAAAACGTTGTGGTAAGTAAGATATTCTATAATCTCTAATGTTTAAAACGTTATGCTCGATATGTATATGTCGTATTAGCGAATTACAAACCTAGGGTTCCATATTTTCTCGTTGTATTTAAATGCCATATAACGATGTATGTATTTCTCCCTTTCTTTCTTTCTTACATGTGTTTATTAGATGTCATTGACCAGCTTTTCAATAGTTCAAAATTTCATTATTCAGGGTTCTGAAAACAAAGCGTGGTATTTCTATTTCTGTCAGTGTTACGACTTAATATCAATTTTGTATAATAATCAAACAGATTCAGAAAAGGCCGGCCACACATTACAGATTTTGATAATTTTTTTGCAGATTATGTGTCTTCACTTATATTGAAATCTGAAATATTGTTAGTCTTCTTGACTTTGTGGTTACCTAGAAACAACATGGTGGAATCCTCAATTATTGCTAGCAAGCAGGAGATGCTCACTCTCCCCGGGCACCTGATCTCACTCCATCACAGGGGTTCACATATGCTCTTCAAGTAGACATATTTTGTTATTTTCCATTTGTTTTTCATTTTCACTGATTTTGTATGTCCTATGGTTTCATGATTTTTGGACTTGTGGTTTGGTTTATCCATCATCTTTACATTGACAATAAAAATTTCAATTTTTGGATAATTTGTGTAGCAGTTGCTTTTATAAAAACAATAAACACTACAAATCAGATACTATTTTTATTGAATATGACATAACATACCGTACATGTAGCGTGGAAGTTGGAAAATCCTCGTTGCCATGGTGGGCTGTCCACGTCTGTCCTCCGTGGACACCTCGCGAGGCCACTTTTCTGTCCACGTTAATGCTTTCTAATACAATTTGCCATCTACCTGTACTTGTCCTCGCGAGGTCAAAAACGGACAAGTTTTTCACACCTTTTACCTGTATTTGTCCTCTGGTGGTCAAAACGGACAAGGTTTTCACACCTTTTAATTAACCTGTCCCCCACTGGACGTAAGGGATATTACATAGATGGGCCGGTATTTTGCAAATGTATCATGAAATATTTCGTTAAATAATACAAAAGGAAAGAAAAAAAAAATGACCGTTTTTCAATGACCACGCCAGTAGATAGCTTCAGATTGAGACAAGATCGGTTTCAGAGTTGAACTACATACGGCACTGATAATAGCCTTTACGTTGTTTGAGTTGTTTTATTGTATTTGTTCAGTCAACCGAAAAAGTAACATGTTTGCTTGTTAAGTTTTTTCCACATGCATGTAATTCTTCATTTAACAGACGAATTTAGAAGAATTTATCTGAAGTTAAAGAAATGCAAATTACTCACACGATTTACACTCTTATTATATTCAAAGTAATTCATTTATAATAATGCATGATGGCAATATTAAGGACAAATAAATGTGGTTTTAAAAATATAAATGCCTTATCAAATAAAACCAATCTACCGATCTTTATTAAATAATGTTATCATTTGAATAAAGGTTCATAATATTCATAATAAATTGAAATACTATTTAATATTTGTTGACTACTCGATTATTTATTTCCGCGTAAAAAAATTCAAAGAAATTCTTTTGTGTTCTGATTAAGTAATTAACTATTTTAAGCAAAAGTAATGATCTTAATCATTGCATGAAAGGTTAATTAAAATCATTATAAAATACCTGTTAAAGTATGTTTTTACAATTAAGTGTCGCTAAAGACTTCTTTCAAGTACCGGTAACTCTTAAAGAGCGAGATATGGGTGTGTATTAATAAATTGTGTACTAGCATTACTATTTTATATTTGAAAATTAATTATTATCAGATTTCTTGTGATTTATTACTCCCCCTCAACAGCAAAATCTAAGAACCATATCTCCGGCAAAGGGAGAAAACCCAAAATTGAATACCCCCCCCCCCCTTCTTTTATTTGTACTTGTTGAGTATGAAGAATTGTACGATGTTTCAGTCAAATATATTATTCGCCAATACAATGGGCGATTTTCCTATTGCAAGTCTAAGCATTGTGCTGTAAGCTACAGAGCAAAAAATTTAAGTGAAAGATCGACGCCACCTAACGACCGAGTTAAAGTAACGACACGTCAACCCCCCCCCCCCCCTTCTCTCTCTCTCTGCTGTGCACAAGATATCGTTTGCAAACGTATTTTAAACTTTTTCAATACAACCAAAATATATATTTGTGTATGTATTAATGTAAAACATGCAAGGTTCAGTGTTCAGTCGGGTCATCATCTTTTATATATAATTGCATGATCGTATCCGTGGAATTAATAAAAAAAAAAATAGATACGATCGTATTGGGCAAGAATATGTAACGAGACAAAACAATAAAAAAAAAGGGGGGGGGGTCCTCTCTGTTTAGGTCAAACGGCACTTAGTCCAGGTAACCTTACGACTGGAGCACGGTGTTGTGTGAAGTCTATTGTTCTACTTCATCCTGGTAGCGAATAAGGGTTTGACTTATGACACTTATGACGGAATTAGACGATCGTATCCGATGAAATCATAAGATACATACGGCCCTATATCTGGCAGGAATATGTAAGAAGCTAAGAAATTTAAAGGGTGGGGGGGGGGGTGTTTTTGAAAGATACTTTTCTTTCCTGTTTAGGTAAGAAAACGACCGACACTCTAGTTTCCCTTGCGACTCCAGTGCGCATGCTTTGTCTTTTGTTCTGAGATTATAAATATTTTTCAAAAGTTTGCCTGCACTTCACCAGGAAGATAAAAGAATACATAAAAAAGAAGAAACCCGACCAAAGAAAATAATAATGAATAAAATAGAATGAAGATCAATGTCCATATGTATTAATATTTACCAGAATTAATCAATCGTGTATTTCATCGTAATCGCATGTAATATTTCCAAATCTGAATATGTTTATCAGAGCAATCAATAATGAATATCATATCACATATAATATGAATTTATTTGATTTTAAAGTCGGCTTTACTGAACTGACCCCACAAGTAGTAATTGCGCTCTTCAATTCGGATCGTTGCCTTCTTTAATTAAGAGTCCGAAACAGGTATTACAAAGAAACTCGGCACACTCTCGGAATAATAAATCATTTTTTGTGTGCATGTCCTTGGTGACTTTTGTCATACAGCTTTGTCAGATGTCTTCAGTTTTCTCTTTTAAATCACACTTATACACGTATCTGTACAATAACCAATCAGCTTGTCTTTACCGATTTCATTCAAATACCATTGATGCACTTTTACGACAAGTAGATATACGGGTATAAAGAACGTAGTTATACGTCCAAACAGGGACGTATATATCTAAAACATATACGTCCGTGCTCCAGGTGCGCACTATATTTTCAATTTTATATAAAAAATGCGTTCTAGTTTTAAAAATATTTACAACAGCAGAATACCTTAAGATACATTTCAAACGTTCATTATGTAATCAAGCAGAGGAGATTTAAAAAGATGTTAAATGATTATTAATCAAGATATCTTTAAGTCTAATTTCGTTATTTTTCATGCTTCACTGAACAAACACAATACGCATCATCGTAAGATCGCTGCCTTTTTAGCACTATCATACCCATTTACCGGGACATATTTCGTGTCCACGTTTGACCGTCTGACGGCGCGGACACAGGTGAATGATCACCTATAATCGCGGTCAATATGGCCGATATACAGGGACAGTGTCCACGCGTGTCCGCGGCTTTACACGCCCAAATCCAATGTCCACGGTACATGCACGGTAGCGCCAAAACACTGGATTTATCAATTTTCTCATATTTTGAGTGTAAGATATCAATTACAGCATAGTAAATAGAGTTATTATGAATAATTTTTTGAAAAGAGCCAAACTCCTGGCAAAAAAAGAGAAGATAAAATGAGGATTCAAAGAACTATAGCTCTTGAAATTTATGCAATTTGCAGCAATGTTATCTTTTACCTTGTGATTAGAAATCATGAATCCTAAAAATGAAAAGAATATTTTCAGAAAATAAAATTCTCTGAATAAATAACAAGGTTCTTTTCTTTTTAAGGCACTGGCTTGTTCTATGAATAAACCTTACTTTCATTAAAATAGGTCAATCAAAAGGCTTCTTATACTGAAAAATTGGCGTTTTGCCAACAGCAAAAAAAAAAAAAAAAAAAAAAAAAAAAAAAAAAAAATAGGCGTGTTAAGTTCAAAATATTTGATAGAAAATTACATTGATTTTTCTAAAGCTAGAAAGGAATAAAATAATAAAAATAAATAAAGAGAGTAAGGAAAGAAGCACCTGAATATTGATTGTAATAATCAAATTAATTCAAAACAATAAGATATCACTTGAGGCAATAAAGCTTTGACCAAAGTGCATTTTCACTCGACAGTAATCGACCAGGTGATGCAAAGTATTGTTATTTTTCAATAAATGTGTCATTCAAAAGTCTGGTATCCTAAAAGCCATGTATACAATCTTTATCATTTTCCATAATGTTAATTTTGCCTCAACTTAAAACTTTAAGCAACATTTTAATACACGAAACGAAACCCCCCCCCCCCCCCCCCAAAAAAAAAAAAAAAAAAAACATGTCAATGAATCTGAATTCTTCTGCTATCTTGCCTATAATGGAATTCTGAATAATGAATTAGCATTTACAAATTCATAGTAAAAACAGGTACTGAAAAAGAAGTATGGCCATATATTCATTATAATCATGAAAGTATGACCTTGGTTGAAGGTCATGACACACACTTGTGTCATGGATAACAAGAGCCATTCCGAAAGTTGCATATGTCCATTGCTTAATTTGCAAAGGAATTAATGTATGTAGAACCTTCCTCCCCCTCCCCTCCATATCAAGGACTTCAAAATTGCACCCTCTCTCCCCTATTTTCTAATCATTTTAGATAAAGAGGTGAAACTCAAATATGATAATGCTAAATGAAATTTAACCTTGATGTAATGTCATGACACTCCTTTGAAGACTGGGTGGCAATTCTGTAATACAGCGTTGAAAGCAATGCAAATTAAGGCCAAGATCAGGCCATACATAAACACTGTGAATTTGACCATACAGATATGACTTTGATTCAAGATCAAAAAACAATTATGTATTCATGGCTACAAACCTGTAAACTATTGTTCAAATCCCTGTAGGCAAAGAAAACTTGTAGCTCAGACAAGGATAGACCATATATATGCTCTGTGACCTTGATCTTTAAATCTTAATTTGGTTCAAGGTCATGAAACACCTTATGGACCTCGGGAACAATACTGTGAAATATTATTCAAAACCATGCATGGGGTATAAGTTCTGGTCCGGTCTAGGAAATATCCATCATATGCATTTTGACTTTGACCTTAACTCAACCTTAGGTCCTGGGCAAGAATTCTGTGAAATAGTATTCATATCAATGCAAGGCGTAAAGTAATGTGACCTGGACATAAATTTACTCATCATACACAATGTGACTGACTTTGCAGATATGACCTTGATTTATCTTCATGACACACCCTTGGGTCCTGGGCAACAATTCTGTGAAATATTATTCAAATCCATGCAAGTAGTAAAATAATTTATAATCATTTTTTAAGATAGCAATGAAGTCGCTGTGGGATGCTTAATGTCAATGGACAAATCGTTAGACAGTCAATGTGATAATTATATTCCCCAATTTTTATGGGGGTATAAAACACAATCAAAACAAGAGATAAACTTCTAGCAGCAAATATGACCAATCTGCCTAAAATCAGATCTTTACTCCACTTGTATTTGCAGTAAAGATCTAGTAAGAATTTAATTAGAGGTTATGTTCAGATGAACTCTGATTATTCAAATATGACAGAAAATCAATAAGCAGACTTGATGATCTGAGGAACAGATTCATTTGTTATCATAGAAATATATGACATTCGATTCATGAGGGAGACACCCTATTTTATGTTTATGTAAACTTAGATAACACTTGAAGATAAATGGAAGCAATACAATAACAAGGTTTTCATAAAGTTATAAAGGGAATGCTGTCCATGCTCCTGCATGGGGAACCTTCAATAAAATGGTGCATACACTCACAAGTCCTAGGCACAATATATTGACATTATAACTTAGTCTCTAAGATAAATCTTCTTGGAAAAGCTGCAAAGAAGTTTTATACAGAGTCATGTACGGAAATTTTGTTACACCCCTTTGTGGGCCCCAGGACGGAGCATCATCACCGAAACTACACATGCACAAGATCCTATGCCATACAACTTTGGACTAACACTTAGTCTCTGTGATACCTTAGTGTCTGAGGAGAGACGCAATAACACGACAGACGGATGATGTTAGACTGGTCGCCTCAGTAGAGGTAAAAAGCAGAGAAAAGATCTGGTTCAATCAGATGAAAATATGACATTATTCTTGACAAAGATATATATTGCTGAACAACTTCTTTTAATTTGAAGATCTACTGTCTGAAGAGGCAATCATCACGTCATCTTCTTCTGTTTTCTTCTCTTTCTGGATCAAGTGTGAAACATACCTAGATATCTATTGTGTTGAGAAAACTTCATTTTGAGACTCATAAAATCAAAACAAATTGTGAATATTTATTCTGCTTAATTCATGACCAAATGATGAAATATAGATAAGATCCATGATGAGGCATAGACAAAGCATACCATTACCATGTATCAATGACATAAGTCTGATACATTATAATGCTCATGTTTTTAGCAAAACTTGAAAAATAACCTTTCAAAAATACTATTAAAATGAACCGACAATGAATGACCCATAATTCATGGTGGCTTGGTAATGCATTCTCACATTCTCTGAAAAAATATAAGCAAAATATATATGTATACCAGTAGGTGCTACCCATAGGTTAAATGCAAATTTTAAGTATTTTTAATTCAATGAATAAACATTATTTTGAATTAGAAAATGCCTTCTTTTTAATCTTACATGTTTTTAAAAATGATATATCAATGCTAAATTATTAAGTTAGTTCTATTGAATTATAATTTATAAATTTTAAGTTTTAATTATGGGCAAACCTTTTGCATAAGATCACTAGGCATAGAGGTCTAATGCAAAGCCCTGGATCTGAATATGTGTAATCTATTATACACAGACATATAGTACCTGTAATAGGTCTTGGTATTACATGTTTCACTCCTGGTTCACTACATGTACATGAGACAGAATGTTCATACGTGGTATAACTATAAGACAGGACACATCTTTTCCACTTGAACTTGTCACCTCTCCTTCAGAAGACAAGCCCTTATCTGGCTTAGATTTTATATATTGTCAGGTTACATATACACACGCGTCTGTTTATATCACAGGGAAGTTCGGAAGTTATTGTGTATATGCGTGATACTGGTAGTCTAAATATATCCACTTACATGCCTGAATGGGCAGTATCATTCCCGTTAATTTGTGAATTTCCTGTAATTTTCTGCATTTGCCTCTATACTGGTTTTCTTTGAAATGATTCGATGATCAATGAAACACTTTGGCGTTCGCCTCTATGATTGTCTACATTATATATGTTTTATTTTGCTTCCTATATTAAAGAGTTCCATTAGGGAGAATAACTTTTATCAAAAAGGACAAAATTTACAAATGTTTTGATAGGAGTTAATTGCTAGAAATTGTATTTACCCATTTATTTTAATTAAATCCTTAATTGACCTCTTCAGCTCCTTGAAAAATACTTCAGCAATCTTGTGATGAGTATGCTAAGCAAATAATGGGCATAACAATATTGAGACCATTTTGGGGTATTTACTGCATATAAAAAACCGATATAAAAAGAATAGAATACCACTATATAAATATGTTTATGTTTTATTTGATACTGTTCATTTTCACAGGTTGTCCTGTACCTTTATTTCACACATTTACCTATCAATTTTGAATTTCTCCTTACTCTTGAATATTGCTATTTTCACGTAACTCGTGTTTTGTGGGGTTTGTATCCATGATAACAAGACATATTTGAAAATATTTCTTAATAGTTATGTTTTATTCATTGTACATTGACCTATCTGATCCCATATCCCGATATCTTGATTTCGTGCATGTAGTTCTTTATTTTATTCCATCTATTGTTGGACGGCAAGGCTATACAGACGTATGTATATATCCGATATAATTGTATGACTCTCTCTTCGACTTTCTTTATGAAATTTATCCAATATTTTGTTTTGTTTTGTGTGGTTATTTCTCTTCTAGGCGATTACCACCGTTTTCATTGATATCTGATTTAATATTGAACTGCAGATAATAATAATAATAATAATAATAATAATAATAATAATAATAATAATAATAACAATAATAATAATAATTATAAATAAATAAATAAATAAATAAACAAATAAATAAATAAATAAATAATCGTCTCCGATTCGTATTCACTCTTACTATATATCCATACTTCAGTTAATATATCATGCGAGAGCGGGGTTAAAATTTACGGCAACTTTGTTCTGAGGACAATGCGACTTTCATAAATCCTCCTTAGCCAGACTTTTATTAGTGGTAAACTAACTTATTTATCCACTGTGCACCTTAAGTTTAGTTTTTCGTCCTAAAAACCAGTCATAAAGTTTAGTCAAGTGCACTTGATATCAAGTTTCCTTTAAAGTAATTCCGTCTTCAAGTTTACTATCACGTGACACAAGTTTACTTTTCACGTTTATTTATTACAATTATACATTTTCGTATAACACGATGGAAATAATTGTTTTATTATGTACAATTGCATATTTTATATATAAAAAATGTTTTATTAGAAAGATATAGTAAATATTTATAAACAATTAACACTTTTAACTTGATTTCATGTTGAACATTCGGATGGTATTTTATCGGAAGTTTCGATAACCCTAACTGCATCTACATTGTTCTTCTTGTGATGAATTATTATTGTTCATCTACATTTTTCTTCTTGTGATGAATTATTATTGTTATATGTTGTTATACGATATTTCCTCGTTATTTTGGCATTTTGTGGTTTCACTTCGACAGGGTGTATAGATGTTGCCATTGTTGGGACATTCCGTAGCGAAAACTACACTGGTTCTATTTTCGGTTTCGTGGCAAAAATGGTAAAACTTAAGTGGCTTCTCGGGATAATAATCTCTTCTTACCTTGAATTTTGTGTGTGTCTGTAATCAAACCGGTAACATAACGTACACTTCATCAAAGCACTTACCGCTCGTCATGAAACTTGTGCAATTTTCAAATGGATGTGCTAATTGTGTCTTCCATTTAGAGTGCAAAGGCCTGATGAATTCAGCTTCGCACAGTTGCGGTTGGGATAGTTGGTATCAACTCAGTATAATTGTGTTTTCTTAAATTGTCTGAATATGACATTGTACACAATAGTGTTCTCTTATCCCATGGACCTCGATATATGATTAACCCTTCGGTACGTCTTGGTGGTTTACATCATTTACATTATAATATATAGATATATCCCAAAATATGTCCGCTTACATTAAATGACTGAACAATCGTGAAAAGACAATTTTAAGGAAGTATCTCATTCTCATCATGTCGCTCTATATCCTAAAGCTCTTTGCATTACTATACTCTCAAGGGCATCAAAAGAGGAACAACTTTATCATTGTATATAGTTCCTGTGTCTATTTATTCCTGAGCTTTGCTTTATTCTTTAAAGCTCATAGATAAAAAAGATCAAATAACGGAGTATGTGTTCAAAAATGCATCTTTCAAATATACAAAGGATCATTAATTGTTAGGTATTATGCCCGTGACGTCATCTTTACTGGTCACACTGATTATGTTCGTGACTTCATCCTTACTGGTTACATTGATCGGTCACATTGATAGGTATTGACTAGCAGAACACGGTTTATCATGTTGATGTCGCATATATTTTTATACCATTATGTGTTTTACGATACCTTACGTGTTTATATTTTTATGACCTCTGAATATGCGATACCTATCGACCCTAATTCTTTACATGGAGGATTATTTATAAATTTTTAAATGTACGTCCTTTGATTATTCTGCTGTTACCGTGAGTGGGAAGGTGGGCCCGTAAACCGGTTAACCACACCATTTGTTTGGCTTTTGTCAAATAAAATGAATGTCCTAAGTCGATATCGTAATTGCACTACAATAAAATATTTTTATATATATTTATATATCTCCATGGTGACTTCTGCCACATAACTGAGCTAGTAACTCCTCTTTTTACTTTTATGCCCGTGACTTCAACTTTACTGGCCACATCGATAGGTATTATGCCCTTGACGTCATCTTTACTGGCCACATGGATAGGTATTATGCCCGTGCCTCATATTTACTGGTCACTTTGATAGGTATTATGTCCGTGACTTTATCTTTACTGGTCACATTGAAAGGTATTATGTCCATGACTTTATCTTAATTCGTCACATTGATAGGTATGATGCCTGTGACTTCATCTTTACTGGTTACACTGAAAGATTTATGCAATTGACTTCATCTTTACTGGTCACAATGAAAGATATGATGTCCGTGATTTCACCTTCACTGGTCACATTGATAGGTACTCTGTCTGTGACTTCATCTTTACTGGCCACATTTATAGGTATTATGCTCGTGACTTCATCTTTACTGGCCACATCGATATGTTCCTTACTTATGTTATTTATATATCTTACATTGAAAGGTACTAGACCCATGGTCTCATCGACACTGATAACATAAATAAGAATACTTCCATTGACGTCTACACATATAACTATACATGTTTATACAACTGTTTCATCATCTATATATTGATAGGAAACATTCCCGTAACATTCCTGTAAAGTAGTAATTCTACTTCCTATTTAGATATTATGTTGTGTTTCGACATTAATGGTCAATTGAACACCTCATTCTATGACAAACGTGACGATTCCAATTTTGCTATCACAAACTTTCCTTTCATAAGTAGCAACATTCCATCATCGCCCGCAGACGGCGTATTCATATCTCAGTTAATACCTTATTCCAGAGCATGTTAAAATTATAATGACTTTGTTCTGAGGCTAGGCGAGTTTCAAATAAGCTACTCAACCAGGGTTATATATGTTCTATACTAAAACGTCACTGAGGAAGTTCTATGGTCTTTACGAGACTCTTATTACTCAATATAATGTCTCGTTATCCAGACTTTTTAAATGAAATTCTGGACTGAGACCGATTCCGATCATTTTACACAGATTTGACACCTTCTATATTAGAAGTTTACCTATTTTGACATCTCCATATATAAATATATATGGAATTTACACGATTTGACTCTTTCTACTGGATATATGTGACGGTGTTGCTAGCAAGCAGGAGATGCTCACTCTCCTCGGGTACCTGATTTCACTCCAGTACAGGGTTCACATATGCTTTTCAAGTAGACATTTTTCATTAATTTCTACTTGTTTTTCATTTTCACTGATTGTGTAGGTCCTCTGGTTTCCTGATTTTTGGGCTTATCGTTTGCATTAATCCATCATCTTTACATTTCAGCATTCCAGCTAGTAGCACGCAAAACCGATAATCTTTAGTCAGCAACGGCATCTCTCAATCAAGAGTTTATACCAAAAACAATATTTTTTCAATATATGAATGCAGTCACTGAATGTAAGGAATTTGAATTGATTACTATCTATGTATCGCGTGGACTCGAAACTCATGACAAGTGCGTAGGGACATCAAAGCTAATCGAGATTTTAGGAAGTACAACACACCTGAACGTTGCAATATGTCCATTATAAGTCAAACGGAGATCACACTTTAAAACTGTTTTATCACCTTTCATACTGTAAAGAGTTAAAAGGCCCATCACAACTAGCTATAAATCTTCACATGTTGTGTAGGGATCGAAATGATACATTCATGCCAGATAGGTGCGTAAACGTCGATATTTGTCCGCGGACATTGTAAAAGTTTTTAAATCTGTTATGAAAGTGTTTGAGACACACACATATCAAACGACTGTTGACTTGGGGTTGCAAAGAAATTCCAACATGCATTGTTGACCTATCTTCAAAGCCTGCACACCCTGATTGTAACATGTTGCATTCACTCGTACAAATATTGAGGGATGATATAGTTGAATTTGATTGTCGATGGTCGTTTACAGTAGACGATTTATACCGCAGTCTTGTTACAAAGGAGCCACATACTGGAAATTGTTGTGATTTAACAGTAAACATTACCAAAAGATGACACAACTTGCATTGTGTATTAAATTATATAGTATAGGTATTTTTCGAAACCATGAATGGAGAAACATTGATTGCCAATAAAATGCTTGCTAAATACCAAGTTTCTCACGAAGATTGAATTTCCATCTTAACTAATTGCTGGTGGCCATCTTGTAGAAACATGCATTTTCGAAAAACAACAATGTGTTGAGAAAGAGGACAAAGAAATGAAATTAAACAATTATGCAATTAAGTTCAGGATTATATTTGAGTGTTTCCTGCTTTTTTTTCTATTTTTAGAGATTTATTCCTCTTTATTTCCCATCATTAACATGTACAAAACATAAACCAGTTCCCCTTTCAATGCTATACCATAACTCTCAAGGATGTATAACGTGTTGTTCGTGTTCCTGATCTGTATTGTACTAGAAATTCAGCTAAAACATATAGACACAGGGGGCAAACTTTGTGGTAAGTCATCTGTTATATTAAACATTATAATACATATAATACGTTATAACTTTGTGCACCAGATGCGCATTTCGACAACATATGTCTCTTTACTGATGCCCATGACCGACATATTGAAATTATTACAATATATAAATATTGGAAGAACAGAATCAAAGATCAAGTGACTAAAAACGATGAGAACCAAAGTTAAATTAAAAAAAACCCACCAATGATAACGTATAAATCATGTCCATAATAAATATTCGAACAGTATAATTATATATCAGGAAATTCTGTGTGTGTCTTGGTTCTTTGTTTGGGTTGTTCTATTCTGTTAGATCTTTTAAGGAATCTGCCCCAAAACAAGAACGTTCCGAGATTTATAGTAAAATTTTTATAGTTGATATCTTGTTTTTACAAAATTAATATGCATACATTCAACAGCTTTGATCAATATTAGAAAATATAGTGAGGCCCATCGCAATGACTAAGTTCAAATTGATCAAAATGCATTGTTTGTCATTTTCACATCAATAATTTATCCAAAAATATTTTAAACATGTATATGAAAATCATATCATTACAATATTCATTTTGTTTTCTTCTCTATTCTTAAATCTCATGGAGTAAAAATAAAGAAAGTTCGTCAGTTTGAATATAGCTAAAATCATTAGAATATTTAATCAATTGAAGTGAGGTTTTACAGGTAAATACGTCCATTACTTGTAAACAGCCAATCGTCGAAGCGCATTATATCTCATAACTGCATAAGGCATTGTAATTCATTCCTGAATGAAAACACAACACGTTAGCGCATTATATCTCATAACTGCATAAGGCATTGTAATTCATTCCTGAATGAAAACACAACACGTTAGCGCATTATATCTCATAACTGCATCATTCATTGTAATTCATTCCTGAATGAAAACACAACACGTTAGCGCATTACATCTCATAACTGCATAAGGCATTGTAATTCATTCCTGATTGAAAACACAACACGTTAGCGCATTATATCTCATAAATGTATCAGACATTGTAATTCATTCCTGAATGAAAAAACAACACGTTAGCGCATTATATCTCATAACTGCATAAGGCATTGTAATTCATTCCTGAATGAAAACACAACACGTTAGCGCATTATATCTCATAACTGCATAAGGCATTGTAATTCATTCCTGAATGAAAACACAACACGTTAGCGCATTATATCTCATAACTGCATAAGGCATTGTAATTCATTCCTGTATGAAAACACAACATGTTAGCGCAATATATCTCATAACTGCGTCAAGCATTGTAATTCATTCCTGCATGAAAACACAACACTTTAGCGCATTATATCTCATAACTGCATCAGGCATTGTAATTCATTCCTGAATGAAAACACAACACGTTAGCGCATTATATCTCATAACTGCATCAGACATTGTAATTCATTCCTGAATGAAAACACAACACGTTAGCTCATTATATCTCATAAATGTATCAGGCATTGTAATTCATTCCTGAATGAAAACACAGCACGTTAGCTCATTATATTTCATAAATGTATCAGACATTGTAATTCATTCCTACACGAAAAGACAAAATACGACACTGATTCTATATATATATATGCCCTTTTAGCGCCAAACTATCACGCTGGAATCTTCCATTTTCTGACTTCCTATTTATAAACCGCATCAGCAAATCATTTCGGGGGGAAGCTATAAATTGAAAGGAAAAGCTGGTATCTCATGACAACGTAACGTTTATACAGAATGAGATATTTCGTCGAACGTCAAGCACTAGAGCGCAAAATACGACATTTCATTATGACGTCATAAGCATAACAATCAAAAGCCTGCCGAACATCGCTTTCTATGCTGAGAAATCAATCAAATATACGGCGTTATCACGTCAGCGATCAATGTTATTGATACCGAAATAAACAACATATGCCTTGTAACTTTATCTCTGGCAATTACAGTAGTTCTGCATATATATTAGATATTAATGAATTTTCATTATATTTTTTTCATCCGTGAACCATTAGTTTGAATTCAAATGCAGTATTCTCATATGATAGATATCAGACAGGTGGCTTTGTCTACACATTAAACAGTAACATATATCATATCCATGACTTCATTTAAGTATATTGCATTTATAAGTATTATGGCACTGGCTTTCTCAACACATTCCATTTTAGGTATCGGGCACATAATTTTATGTACACATATATCATTCTTAGGTATTACGTCGTTGACGTCTTATTAACTGCTCAGATTGATAGGTGTTATGCTCGTGACTTCATCTTTACTGGACACATTGATAGATGTTATGTCCGTGACTTCATCTTCACTGGCTACGTTCATTGGTATCATGTTTCGTTATCTATCACATTGATAGGTATTATACACTCGTGACTTCATCTTTACAATCACATGTCTTAAAGTAATGATGTCCGTGACTACAATCAAAAGACGCTCTACTTCATTATTCACAAACCACACTTATCATATTCGTCATCAAGCCGGTGACATCATCTACACTTAATGCATTTCAACGTATCAGACCATGCCTTCTTTCGCCTGCCACCTCCTTTTCACTAAAAAGTATACTGAAAAGGATTAGTCCCTAGATTTCATCTACACAAATAACACATAGAGACATTACGTCTGTGACATCATTTAGAAATGTCTGTCTCTTGTTTGGTAATTCTCACCCTTACGTAATGAGTGCACAATACATGGAGACTATGAAAACATTGTTCAGTTAGATGGAAGTGTAAGAAATCTGTCTTGGAACTACAAGAAGATGAAAACTCCAAGATAAGGATATAATGCCTTTTAGTTCAAATCTTCAAATGGATATTTTTAACAAGCCAATTTCAAATGAAATAAAAGTAAAAAAATAATAAACAAATAAATACAAAAAGATGTATATGTTTTATTTATTATGCATAACTTACTGTTATAAAAATATAAGATTAATATAGTTAATATATAGGGTATTAACCACACCATTTGTTTGGCTTTTGTCAAATTAAATGACCGTCCTAAGTCGGTATTGTAATTGCACTACAATCATATATTTTTGTAACGTGTTATATGTTCTAGTATATTATTTATATTCATGTATTGTATAGCTCCATGGTGACTTCTGCCACACAACTGAGCCAGTAACTCCTCTTTTTTCTTTCTTGTTTATACCTTAGTTGACATTCTGAAGTCAGTGTCGTAACTGCGTACAATCGAATATTTCTGTAATGTTGTTTTCTGTGTTTATTTGACTATTACTATATTTTATGTGCATGTTCTTGATGATTTGTGCCATACAGTATGATCAGATGTCTTCTCATTAATTTAGTAATATTCATTTATGTGTATGACAATTACTGAGGTATGTTTTATCAAATCATATGTGGGTAATATGCATTGGACATAAGTATGATCTACTTATTGTTACTTTCTATTATAGTGAGGTTTTCGATACTGCACTCTTCCCATACTTTGTAAAAAAACTTTTCAGTGAAGGATATAGTTTCCATTTCTTCACAATCGATTTAAAAACTAACACATTGAACTTCCATGAAGAAAAGTATTTGATAAATGTCACAACGAGGAAACGAAATGATTAACTTTGGTCGATGATAATGTGATCAATGTTTAATTGTAATCGTTTATACCATATATAGATTGTTTAAGACCTGTGTAACTACTTGTCCTATTATTCATACAAAAAAGCATCAGCACTTGTGTTGCTTTACATTAAACCAATTTATACCTGGGGATGTCTTACGTGCATTGTGTGCTGCTGATCTATATTGTTTTAGGATATAACCTGATGCCTGTAAAGGTAGATGGAAAACGTTGTGGTAAGATATTCTATAAACTTTATGTTTAAAACGTTATGCTCAATATTTTTATGTCGTATTAGCGAATTACAAATCTAAGGTTCGATACTTTTTCATTGTATATAAATGCCGTATAACGGTGTATGCATTTCTCCCTTTCTTTCTTTCTTACATGAATTTAATAGATGTCATTGACCAGTTTTTCAATAGTTCAAAATATCGTTATACAGGGAAAGCAAACAAAAACGTGGTATTTCAATTTTTGTCCTTGTTACAATTTCAAACTTGAATGATATCCGAAAGAATATTTAACACAGCAACGTCTTCCTTACACCAATTTTTCGATGATAAGTCCTTTGAAATCCATCATATTATATGAAATATATTGGTTATAAGATTGATACTGTGTGTACCTGACAAAATAGATATTTAGAGATTAAATAGGGCTCGTCTAGATACTGATATCAAAACTTATTTTGAAAAAGAAGTTGACTCAGACATCTAGTCTTAAGGGTTTGTATACATATTTATTGTTGTCAAACTCGCTATATACTATAAATAGTGACAATTAACACTAACGCACACGTAATATACTCCAAAGAAATCGGAATCCAGGATACAGCAGAATGCAATTCACTTTTTGTAGATATTCTTCTTTGTATTGAATTTACCCCACTACCATATACATTCGGATAGCGGCATACATTCTTCACCTCTTTGGTTGTGGCAAAAATGACATATCTGATCCCATATCCCGACATCTTGATTTCATGTATATAGTTCTTTATTGTATTCCATCTATTGTTGGACGGCAAGGCTATGCAGTACAAATCCAAGACGAATGGATATATCCGGAATCATCGTGTGACTCTCCCCTCGACTTTCTTTATTGTTTTAATCCAATATTTTGTTTTGTTTTGTGTCGTTATGTCTCTTCTAGATGATTACCAATTTCAATTGATTTCTGATTTAATATTGGATAATAATAATAATAATAATAATAATAATAATAATAATAATAATAATAATAATAATAATAATAATAATAATAATAATAATAATTTCATAATGATAAATAAATAAATAATAATAATCGTCTCCGATTCATATCAACTCTTGATATATATTCATATCTCAGTTCAGTTAATATATCATGCTAGAGCGAGTTAAAATTTACGTCGACTCAGAACAAAGCGACTTTCAAAAAACCTCCGTTGCCAAACGTTTATTAGTGGTAAACTACCTTATTTATTCAGGAAGTTCTATGTTCGAGGCCATCGTCATAAATATCATCTTATCTATAGTTTTATATGATAGTTTAGAATGAGACTTATTCCTACCATTTTAAGCAAAAATTTGACACCACTACTTGATGTTGAAATGATTCGACATCTTAATTGAAGGGTATTGTTAGCAAGTAGGAGAGGCTTACATTCTCTGTTTAAGGGTTCACTTATATTCCTTAGTTTTTGGTATTTGATTCTCCATACATGTCTTTTTGTTTCATGGTATCTTAACTGCTGTTTTGGTTTTTATCCATAATCTTTGCATTCGAAGTCGTTTGGACAGACAACGATGTATGTAAAGGTCGGAATTTTAATTGAGGAAATCATCTATATACCTGTATTAAAGGTCAATGGATGTGCTAATCCTGATGAATTCAGCTTCGCACAGTTGCGGTTGGGATAGTTGGTATCAACTCAATATAATTGTGTTTTCTTAAATTGTCTGAATATGACATTGTTAACAATATCGTTCTCTTATCCCATGGACCTCGAGATGTGATTAACCCTTCGGTACGTCTTGGTGGTTTACATCAGTTGCATTATAATATATAAATATATCCCAAAACATGTCCACTTATATTAAATGATTGAACAATCTTGAGAAAACAATTTTGGGGAAGTATCTCATTCTCATCATGTCGCTCTATATCCTAAAGCTCTTTGCATTACTATACTCTCAAGGGCATCGAAAGAGGAACAATTTTATCATTGTATATAGTTCCTGTGTCTATTCATTCCTGAGCTTTGCTTTTATTCTTTAAATTTCATAGGAAAAAAGATCATATAACGGATTATGTGTTCAAAAATGCATCTTTCAAATATACAAAGGATCATCAATTGTTAGGTATTATGCCCGTGACGTCATCTTTACTGGTCACGCTGATAGGTATTATGCCTATGCCTCATATTTACTGGTCACAGTGAAGGTATTATGTCCCTGACTTTATCTTTAATGGTAACATTGATAGGTATCATGTCCGTGATTTCATCTTTACTGATCACATTGATAGGTATTATGTCCGTGACTTCATCTTTATCGGTCACATTGATAGGTACTGTGTCCGTGACTTCATCTTTACTGGCCATATTTATAGGTATTATGCCCGTGACTCATCTTTACTGGCCACATCGATAGGTATTATGTCCCTGACTTTATCTTTATTGGTCATATTGATAGGTGTTATGTCCGTGACCTCATTCTATTGGTATCAAGCCTGTGACTACACTTACACGTCTTGCATTAAAAGCAATCAGGGATCAGGCACTTAACTTCATTTTTCGCAAATCACACTTATCGGTATCAAGCTCTTGATGTTATTTATATATCTTACATTGAAAGGTACTGGGTCCATGGTCTCATCGACACTGATAACATAAATAAGAATACTTCCATTGACGTCTACACATATAACTATACATGTTTATACACCTGTTTCATCATCTATATATTGATAGGAAACATTCCCGTAACATTCCTGTAAAGTAGTAATTCTACTTCCTATTTAGATATTATGTTGTTTTTCGACATTAATGGTCAATTGAACACCTCATTCTATGACAAACGTGACGATTTCAATTTCGCTATCACAAACTTTCCTTACATAAGTAGCAACACTCCATCATCGGGCGCAGACGGCATATTCATATCTCGGGTAATACGTTATTTCAAAGCATGTTAAAATTATAATGACTTTGTTCTGAGGACTAGGCGACTTTCAAATGAGCTACTCAACCAAGGTTATATATGTTCTAGACTAACAACGTCACTGAGGAAGTTCTATTGTCGTTACGAGACTCTTATTACTCCATATGATATTTCGTTATCCAGACTATTAAATGATATTCTAGACTGACACCATTTCCGATCATTTCACACAGATTTGACATCTTCTATACTAGAAGTTTACCTACTTTGACATCTCCATATATAGATATATATGGAATTTACACAATTTGACTCTTTCTACTGGGTATATGTGACAAGTGTTGCTAGCAAGCAGGAAATGCTCAATTTTCCCGGGCACCTGATCTCAATCCATTATAGGGGTTCACATATGCTCTTCAAGTAGACATTGTTCATTAATTTCTACTTGGTTTTCATTTTCACTGATTGTGTAGGTCCTCTGGTTCCTTGACTTTTGGGCTTATGGTTTGCATTTATCCAACATCTTTACATTCCAGCATTCCAGCTAATAGCACGCAAACCGATAATTTTCAAGCAGGAACGACATCTCTCAATCAAGAGTTTATTCCAAAAACAATGATTTTTTTCTGATTCAATATATGAATACAGTCACTGAATTTAAGAATTCATATATATATATATATATATATATATATATATATATATATATATATATATATATATATATATATATATATATATTATATATATATATATATATATATATATATATATATATATATATATTACTATCTACGTATCACATAGACTTGAAACTCAAGACAAGTGCGTAGGAGCATCGAAGCTAATCGACCCGAGTACTGAAACCTGCGTTTACTATATCAAACACTTAACAGCGATCAAATAATACTTTTATGTTTTATTTCACAGTCTATTTTTTCACTACGATATATAGATACTTAGTTAACATTATACTAATCACTGAATTGTAAAGTTCTTAATTTTCTTCCAATGGATCAAGCAGATGCAATCACCACATAAGTATATTAGCTTTGGTGTATCGACGGTCAGTGTATGTATCATTACAGCTGTTATAATCATATAATGATCCCAGTGTTGAGTTTAGACCATCTCACATTGTCAGGAAATTGATTCCCGAGATTTGGGGAAGTACAACTCACCTGAACGTTGCAATATGTCCATTATAAGTCAAGCGGAGATCACATTTTAAAACTGTTTTATCACCTATCGTACTGTAAAGAGTGAAAAGGCCCGTCACAACTAGGTATAAATCTTCACGTGTTGTGTAGGGATCGAAATGATACATTTGACACCTTCTATACTAGAAGGTTCCTACTTCGACTTCTCCATATATAAATACATATGGAATTTACACGATTTGAGTCTTTCTACTGGGTATATGTGACGGGTGTTGCTAGCAAGCAGGAGATGCTCACTCTCCCCGGGTACCTGATCTCACTCCATCACAGGGGTTCACATATGCTCTTCAAGTAGACATATTTTGTTATTTTCCATTTGTTTTTCATTTTCACTGATTTTGTATGTCCTCTGGTTTTATGGTTTTTGGACTTGTGCTTTGGATTTATCCATCATCTTTACATAATGTAAAATACGATAGAAGTCGCATGTTTATGGCACTCACAACAATGTACCACAGACATTCACAAGAACAAATTTAATGTAAAATACGATAGAAGTCACATGATAATGGCATTAACAACAATGTACCACAGACATTCACAAGAACAAGTATAATGTAAAATACGATAGAAGTCACATGATTATGGCACTAACAACAATGTACCACAGACATTCACAAGAACACATATAATGTAAAATACGATATAAGAAATACACGTATATTAATTGAATGCACTATATGCGAATTCGACAACTATTGTCTCTTTGGTAATATTCAAGACTGCCATTGTGAAATCGGAAATACTATGTAAAGATGTAAAGTTCGAAAATCATGAAACCAAAGGACATAACAAATCAGTGAAAATGAAATCCAAAATAGAAAACATCGAAAAATGTCTACTTGAGGAGTAAATGTGAACCCCTCGATGGAGTAAGATCAGGTGCAGGATCTCCTACTTGCTAGCAATATTCGTCACATATACCCAGTAGAAAGAGTCAAATTGTATAACTTTCATATATATTGATATATGGAGAAGTCAAAGTAGGTAACTTCCTAGTAGAGAAGATGTCAGTTACTAAACTGATCTAACAGAAGAAGACATTGATTCGGGAAATGAAAATAACAAACAGAAAACAAACAAAATTATCTCTAGTTTGAAAGTATAGCCGAGGGATCAAGTGAGTTATTGTAATAACGTGCCGTCCGGAGTTCCTTATGAACTTTTTCACATTTTTGACTTCTCTTCTTTATCCGCTTCACTGAATTTCACACAAGCTGAAAGGAAGTAATTACTCAAGGTCCTCTACCAAGTTTGTGTTTTTCTACCCCATACGTATTCCAAGATGCCCCCCCCCCCCCCCAAAGGCCCTGATTGGCTAACAGATTTTCGACTTCTCTAAAAACCACTGAACAGAATTTCACAAAAACATACATGAAATAAGTACTCAATGTCCTCTACCAAGTTTCTGGTTTTTGACCCAATCCGCAATTGAGGATGGTTGCCATGGGCCTCGTTTGACTGACACATTTAAAACGTTGTCTCCTTAACCTCTGCGCATAATTTCATCAAAAGTTACAAGAAGTAAGTGCACAAGATCTTCCACAAAGTTTGTGTTTTTCGACCGGCTCCGTAACCCAAGACGGCCGCCATGGGCCTTGATCCTTTGACACATTTTCGACGTCTTTTCTACAAATTCTGCATCTAATTTCATCAGAGGTTACAAACAATAATCAAGGTCTACAACTTTGTTTTTTTCGACCCGATCCGTAATGCAAAATGGCCGCCATGTGCTCTGATTGGTTAACTCATTTTAGACTTCTTTGCAACTGCTTTACAGAATGTTACTAAGCCTTACAGGAAGAAATTACTCAAGGTCTTCTACCAAGTTTGTATTTTCATTAACAGCTTCAAAGAATTTCACCAAATCGTACAAGGTATATGTTATCAAGGTCCTATATTAAAACTGTATCTTTCTTTTATTTTTTTTACCAAATCATTAATTCAATATGTCTGCGAAGGACCCTGATTGACTGACATATTTTTATTTCTTTGCCGCAACTGCTACAGAGAATCAACAAAACATACAGAAAGTAAATTGTCAAGGTCCAATACCTAAATTGTATCTTTTGACCCAATTTGTCATTCAAAATGCTGCCATGAGCTACATGTATGATTGGATGACGTATTATTCGACATCTTTTCATTAACCACTTAACAATATTTCACCAGAAGTAAGTACTTAAATTACTCAAACTCTTCTACCAGTATTGAACTGTCATTTGTCGGTAAATGAGCATATTGTGCTCAGATGAGCGATATAGCGCCACATGTCCTTATGGCCATGATGTTCTTACCCTTTATTTTACGAATAATAATGATAATAATTATAAAAATAATAATGATAAAACACTGAATAGCAAGTGTCAAGAATAATATTAAATGCGTCATTCTTTAAAATAATTCTGATTGCTGAATCATGTAATCAGTAAAATTATGCCTTTCTTTAGATTTGAAGGTCGAAATAAGGAAGAGATGGGATAGGGTGGATCTTATAGCTCGTATATCAGATGTCAACGCGGAACCAACTTTTCAATGGTCTTGCATGGTAAGTAACCAAATATTCAAATAAGATGAAAATAAATGTGAGAGTCATAGTAGAAAGGACAAAATACATTTAATTAGTGAAAAAAAAAACAAGCTGCACTATAGAATAAAGAACTAATGTCACATTTAAACATCATGGTGCAGGTAATACTAAATGACAAAAATAAATTAAAACAAACCACTTAGAGCAACGTAACAGAAAGAGGTTAAGGCCGAGACAAGAATTCTGACTATGTGTGCACTGTGACCTTGGCATTGTAGATATAACCTTGGTTGAAAGTAATAACACATCATTAGGTCATGGACAATAATTGTGTTAAATCTTAACTCCCTGCTCAGTAAAAGGGAAAGGTTATGGCCCAGACAAGTTTCATGGACAGACAGACGGACAGTTACACACGGACAACACGCTCTGTGCAATATGATACACACCTTTGAATATTGGAAAACAATGGTGAGAAATATTATGCAGACACTACATAGCATAGAATAGCTATGACCGGTACAAGGATTTTGAAAATGCTTGCTCTGTGACCTTGACCTTTGAGATATGATCTTAAGTCAAGGCTATGACACACCCTTTGGCCATGAACAAAATTTGTGTGAAATATACTCCAGAGCCAATCTGGGAGTAATAAATCATGGGATGTACAAGGATTTCTGCTATGTGTACACTGTGACTTTGGTCTTGAAGATATGACCATAGGTCAAGGTCATGACACATTTTTGTGTCATGTGCAATAATTGTCTGAAATGTTATCCAGATCAAACATACATGTAGTAGTATACAGTTATGGCAAGGACAACGATTCCGACCAAGTGCATACTGTCATGATACAAGTCATGATACACCCTTGGTTCATGGACAAAAATTGTGTAAAATATAATAAATAATAATCCAACTTGGAATTAAGAAGTCATGGTCAAGTCAAGGATTTGGGCTATGTGCGCACTGTCACCTTGACTTTGAAAATAAGACCTTGGGATAAAACCATGACACACCACTTTGTCATCGACAACAATTGTGTGGAATATTATCCAGTTTCAATAAGGGGATGAGCAGTTATGGCCCGGAAAAAAATGTTTTTGCGATATGTGTACTGTGACCTTAACCTTGAGGATATGACCATGGATCAAGATTACGACACACTCTTTAGTCATGTCGAACAAAGGGGTAAGAAGTTATGGCCCCGACAAATGTGAACAGACGGACAGACAGGGCGATTCCTATATAGCTTTATTTGCCAGGGTATATTTATGATACATAGATCTTTGAATATTCTGTAAACTGTGCAAAGCGTAAACTTAAGACTTCTTATTTCATATACCTACGATAACTTTTCACTAGGTAATTTGCTTTCTTTAATACGGTAAGCGTGGTCAGAAGAAGCTCTAGCATACGGAATCAGCTGATACACATAGTCACCATATGCAAGTGATAAAGAAATATCACTACACATATGTGGAATGTAAACAGGAATATTAAAGTCGTCTCTTTGTAATATAACGAAGAAGTTTGTTTACCGTCTACGAACTAACTGTTGTCCAAATTTTTAACTTCAACTTTAAAAAAAATCCTCCTTATGTAAAGAAGAAGGAATCAATTAATCACAGGATAAAACCTCGGATATTTATACTTTTCTTATATTTTTAAATAATTCATTATTACCGGTAGTGTTATTTTTTTCTTTGTTAGAATATTACTTTGACAGACTATGGAACGAATTAGTGTAAACTACGAAAGTAACTTAGTTCACGGCAGGGGTAAGGTTTGATTGCCACAATACTTTTCTGGTAAGGAGGCAATCAATGAAATAAGTGTTTATTTCTAGAAAACACTCTTATCAGTATATATTCAAAACTACGTTTTATCGATAATAAACTTATATATATATAGCATCAATCGGAAAAATACAGCAGTAGAAGCAAACTAACATAATACAGTTACGACGAAAATTAAAGAAAATGAAGAAAATATAGTGCTGCATAACTCAGAAAGAATGCCCGGAACTTTATTTAACCGATAATATTCGTATTTCTTTTTTCTTTTGCACTACACGTTCATTTTTCGTTTGTAAAAACACAAAACACAGAAAGTTTAAGGGTGTGTATTTATAGTGTTATTTCTCGATAAATAAAAATAGTATTTCTAACTATATTTATATTGCAAATTTGATTAATTTAAAGGCGTCAATGTATGCCAATTGATATATTTTCTAAACATGTCATAGCAGCAGGTTTAGACATAGTGTAATATATTTTATAAAATCAGACAGTAAAAATTATATTTCCATATGCAGTTACCTATAATTACCTTTTTTCTCTGAATATCCATTTATATTCAGATATGAATTTTATCATTACAAAGATGATGCAGTCATTGAATATACAAGACATATCGAGAAATATAAGTTCCATTTGCATGATAAAAGATCCGGTACATAAATTCAGAATTGTTTTTTTCTAAACGACATTACAAGATAGATCTTAAATCTTAATCTAATTTTATTTGAAATTTAGAACGGTAATTATTTCCAAATAACATTAATGTTAATTTTAATTCTTTATCTAATTTTTAGAATACTGCATATATCATCATTTTCATTATATAATTGAGAGGGGGGATAAGCAATGAAACCATGAAAAAATCGTTTAAAATATATATTTCACATGCCTGATATATAATATTTTAAACGATAAATTTGTCTCAGAAAAATACCATTTCGACAGCTTTTAATATTAATACAAACTCTTAATAAAATAAAAAAGGATCATATATACAAAAAAAACCCCCCAAAAAACAAAAAGTAATACCAAAAAAATAAAAAAAAAAAAAATAAATAAATAAATAAAAAAAAATAAAACAAAACAAAACAAACCAATACATTACAATGTAAATGTCTCAAAAGGTGTCTCATTCTTAATACCACTGCACATGAGCACTCTTACTCATGCACACTCATGGACACATACACATTATCACATAAGATATTTCACTCAATGTAGGTGACATATGATACCTTATCAATTCCAGAGGTCTAATATCCCACAAACCCTAGTGAGTCGTTAAGATTAAGGCAAAAAGAAACGATCTTTTTTTCGGAAAACGAGTTGGTAATTAATAAAATTGAAATCGTTGATGTAACACCTTCCAAAAGGCTAGGCGTACAAGAAAATGTGTTGATTCCACAGAATAAATGTATGTTTTGTTACAAGGCACATTTACTCAAAATCTAAAGCAACAAACTTTGGTTACTTGTATTAAAAAGAAAGCTGAAGAAGCCATCGAATCAGCATCAATTTTAAGAATTAATTTCAAATTACGAGGGAAAATATACTCAAGGACTTTAAAACGCCTATCTAATATCATTATATTATCGTCATCGATGTAGCGCCTCGCCCTAAGAGTGTTCCTCAAAATAACCATTGATAACTTGACATGTTGAATGATGGCTCCCTAAACCATGACGCCACCACCGCTAAATTTGTCACGCTCAATTATGCAGTTTGCAGCAAAACGTTAATTGCGTCTCCTATAAATGCGCTGTCTTCCGTCAGCCATGGACAAATTGAATCTTGATTCGTCGCTGAACACTACGTCATGCCAATTACGTCGATTAGCAAGCATGTTCCGTGACCAGATCAGACGATTTCTTCCCGGCGAGGAGTTAGGATCAAGTCTTTCAATGGGCGACCGTATAGCAAACCTTGCTCTTTCAATCGTCGGCGTACTCTCCTGGGGTGGATTTGCCTACCGTGACGATCTGTCACATTTCTTGACGTGCTTACGGCTGTCGCAAACCTTTCACGTGGATGACGTTGCCTTATGAAAACGTCTTGACCTCTTGTCGTTACCCCTGGTTGACCACTTCGACGACGATCCTTAACACTCCCTGTGGTCCGATACTTCCGTACAGGCCTAGTGGTATCGCGTCGGACTCCTGATCGGGAGGCCGGGGTTCGATTCCCGCTCTGGTCATGCCGGTGTCATGTCTTTCG
Organism: Pteria penguin; assembly: GCA_035048485.1. Classification (NCBI taxonomy): domain Eukaryota; kingdom Metazoa; phylum Mollusca; class Bivalvia; order Pterioida; family Pteriidae; genus Pteria; species Pteria penguin. The sequence continues at coordinate 5,832,233 of CM068589.1, read as the reverse complement.
GATGAGACAGTAAAAACCGAGGCCCCGTGTCGTGGTATGCATGGCACGTTAAAGATCCCTCACTGCTTCGGGTGGGTCCGTTGCACAGGTCAAAATTTGTATGCCCCGCATCAGGCAGATGCCGTCACCATATACGTGAAATATTCGTGGTGTGACGTAAAACAATAATCAATCAATCAATCAATCTCATGATTGTAGACAAATGGACGTTGAAGCGTCCTGCAATGATACCTTGATTTATGCCGGCGTCTACATGGCCAAGAACAGCATACCGCTGTTGCTCAGACAATCTCGGCATTTCACGCGTTAGTTTTAATGAAGCAAAGTTTGAAATCAGGATAGATAAAGACACTAGGTACCAAAATACGTTATTTCTGAAGAAAATGACTCAATGCAGAGCACGTGGTCAAGGTCATTGGAAAAGCGCACGGGTGAGCAGTATTACGTTATGGTTGAATGATTTGTAACGCCGATAGCATGAAAGTTACCGCAACCACACAATATCAAGCAAATATTCAAATCGATTTATTTTCAAAACATTTATGTTTTTACATGAAAAAAAAAAAAAAAACATATAGGCGTTTTTAATGTCCCTGAGTATATATTCCCACACGTCAAATGTTAACAGTTCTTATTGCATATAACGTACAGACTTCTTGCATTCAGACGACCCGTATATGTTGATGTGTTCCATTCTGACATCACACATGGCTTCTTTATTCATAGGAACGTATTTCCAATTACGTAGGACTTTCGTTCTCGGGCTTTTCATTTTCTCGGTGGAGCCCCTCTGGTTTTTAGGATCCTTTATGGAGTCAACTGTGTACGCGTCTGTAACGAAATCAATACGATGGTAATTCGGAAACATACTGCACACCTTATCTGCAACTTCTTCAAAAGTATCTGGGATACAAACTAATGAATGCAATAAGGCATTTCAATTAAACACATAGATTGATGTGATCTAATCAGTTTTCTCTATCAATGGAGAGGTGCGGGCTTGTAGAGCCTGAAGTTACTTTGCTTTGTCGGATTAAATTGCAACTTCCTCCGCTGTAGCAAGAGCCCAAGGTACATGTGTCATTTCAAAATTAATCGTGTTGAATTGCTAAAACCATTAACTGTCCTGGAAATTACGCTCAGCATTCAACTCAACGATATTATTCTCAAACAATGTAATTTTGTCGAACTGCACTCATGGGAAAAGTCTTTAATTTGATTCTGTTGATTGAGACAGTGAAAGACAACTCTTTCTATATAACTCTCTCGGAAATGAAATTATTTGTCTATTGCACCTTTTCAACGGCTATTAGCAAAACGTCTGATGCAAAAGATTGATTGATTTTTGATTTACGTCACACCACGAATATTTTACGTCTGATACAAAAGATGGGGTAGGGACCTAGATTCAGCATGTTACGTAAATACACGGAAACATATCTTGCATATATTATTTATATTCATGTATTGTATAGCTCCATGGTAAGTTCTGTCACATGGCTGAGCCAGTAACTCCTCTTTTTTCTTGCATAATTGTGATGATTGTACGCAACGACTACATATTACTGATATGCTATCAAAGTTGTTTTCTGTGCTGACCATAATTAGGGCATTTTGAGGAACACCCTTACCCCGAGGCGCTACATCGATGACAGTTTACAGCCAGAGCGGTCCAGATTGCGAGAATGCGTTAAAGCAAATGGGGGGGGGGGCTATATATATACTCGTTACTAAACAAAACACATGAAATTTTGGACGTAGTATTAATAACTGATGAAATCAAATCATGTTTCAAAAGAAACGTGTGATAGTATCAATCATATTGTCAAATATAATTCAAATTTTCGAAATAAATCAAGTTTGATGCAATTATTTACCCTAGTTGTTGATTAAACTATAATGATATTGATAGGCGTTTTGAAAGTCCCTGAGTATGTTATATTGATTAAATATATTGAACATTTATTATGCTATGGTTCACTACTTTATTATAACGATTTATTTTCTAATGAATAGTATTCTAAAGAAGAATGATTTCCTTTTATTCTGACAAAATAAGTAGTAATTGCCTTCTCTGCAACCGATTGTGGTTTTAGTCCAATTTGTGACGGCATCATGACGTCATATGGTGACATGGGTAGATTTTATGATAAAATTGTTAAACATCGATATAGTCTCAATGATTTTAGATATTATCTTGTCTTTCGACATTAATAGTCATTAATAGTCAATTGAACACCTCACTCTATGACAAACGTGACGATTTCAATTTGGCTATCTCAAACTTTCTTCTCATAAGTAGCAACATTGCATCATCGCCCGCATACGGCGTATTAATCTTAGTTAATACGTTATTCCAGAACATGTTCAAATTACAATGACTCTGTTCTGAGTCCTAGGCGACTCTCAGATAAGCTACTCAACCAGTATTCTATATGTGCTAGACTAGCAACATCACTGAGGAAAATCTATGATCGTTACGGGACTCTTATTACCCCATATGATTTCTCGTTATTGAGACTTTTAAAAGGTATTTTGGAATGAGACCGATTCCGATCATTTTACATAGATTTGACACCTTCTAAACTAGAAGGTTACCTACTTTGACTTTTCCATATATAAATATATATGGAATTTACACGATGTGACTCTTTCTACTGGATGTATGTGACGGGTGTTGCCAGCAAGCAGGAGATGCTCACTCTCCCCGGGCAACTGATCTCATTCCATCATAGGGGTTTACAAATACTCTTCAAGTAGACATATTTTGTTATTTTCCACTTGGTTTTTATTTTCACTGATTTTGTATGTCCTCTGGTTTCATGATTTTCAGACTTGTGGTTTGGATTTATCCATTATCTTTACATCGTTACCATACGTGCCTGCTTTATACATCTGCTACAGCATTTTATTTTTTTCGAAAATGTTTCGAATGTGTTTTAGTATACTAAGGATGTGAATTAAAACCATATAATTTTGTAATGCGTCTATTATGTACAGGATATGGTCCATTTCGAACATTGTAAAAAAAACCCTACCAGAAAATAATAGTAGCTAAATTTCCGGAAATGGGACAACCAACTCCTACCCATGCCATGGACTATCTTGTGTCACATGACAATATCACGAAACGAAAATGCAACAAAGTGGATATAATCGGGCTCCTGAAGGTCATAGGTGAGACCAGGTGCCGGAGTGGAATAAGTGTTTCCTGTTTGGCTATCCACATCCGCCGTGCATGCTGTTTACATACGAACGGAACAAATGTGATTTAGCACTGTTTATATACATGACTGTAAGCAGACATGTTGTAGAAAGTGCCATTGCCACATAACATCAGGGAAAAGGGTATAATAACTCTTAAATCAAACCCTCCGCGCTGGAAACATTTTAAATGTGAAATTCGGCTTAAAAAATCCAACGTATTTTTCCCATTGCAAAATTTATTGACAACCGTAAACCTGTTTTCAATATGGTTGGTTTCTACAAAACAAGTAAAATCGAAGACATCTTTTTGGTATTCCTTAATGCACACAAATCCATTTCTTAGCTGGTTCCCTCAGTGTTCCAAAAGATCTGTTGCTTTCTAAGAAAAATTATATAAATGATCTTATTTGGTCTTTTATTGCAATATGAAATAGTGTAATCAAGAAGAGGTATCTCTGTATTAGTATAAACTGCATTCCCAGCTAAAAATGGTAGCAAAACAGCAATTTGTTTAGTCTTTGCATTCTTCTCAAACAAATAAGTCCAAAGTCTACCCTTTCGCTGTCTTGTTTCTTTATCTTCGAACGCAAACATAAAATAAATCCAGTCTTCCCTTTCAAAATGGAATACACAATCAGTCCTTCGGTTCAAATGCATTATTCACATTTATTTCTTAACTATATTCACACAGTAATAAGTATTACTTATCCAAGCAAACATGAATACAAGGAAACCACATAGAGAAATAATTCTGCTTCGTATGTAAATATCATGTTGTCTTACGGCATTGATAGTCACCCGAACAACGCATAGTCGTGACAACGAGCTTATTTAAAGCATCACAAACATTCCAAAGCGAGTTAGAATTACATTGATATTAAACAAATTTCAGATAAAACGATCATCCACGGAATTGAAGTGGTAGACTAACATCGTCACTGAAAGAGTTGTGTGGTCTACACAAGGGTTTTTTTCATATAAGATAATACCCGTTTATCCAAACCACTGAAAGATATTATAGATTGAGACTTATTCTGATAATCTATGACAGCAAATTGTCATCTATGATTGTTTTATCATTATTGCATTGCTGAGTGACTTTATCAATCATAATAATAATTTTTTTCAATATTTCATTTCTGAAATCATCAAATGATTAGCATTACTTTATTTACATTTGCTGTCAAATATTTACACTATCCTTATGTCCTTAAAATCGGAATACATACCCAACACATCAACAGTAATGTATACATTGTGATTATATTCAGAATATCAAATTATTTAAAAATTGAAAAAAAAAACCATAATAAAAACAAAAACAAAAACACCACCCTGCCCCCCCCCCCCAAAAAAAAATCCCAAACAGACAAAAATTTAATAATAATAAAAAAATTGATAAATTAAAAAATAATAATTTTAAAAATGGACAAGATGTCAAAAACTTATACATCAAGGGACCCAACCGGTACCAATTCAAGTCTTTCTAGATCATTCATATCTCAGATTGCTCATCTGGAAAGCTGTCTTCAGAAGTACGATAAAAGGAGATACGCCTCAGGGTTTTACGTCACCCTGCCATGGATCAACGAACTTAAAGTGGCGTTGAGGTCTCGTTAGAATGGTTTTGAAGAATTGAAAATGTGGATGAAAGAAAAGGATGTCGATAGACGACAGGAACTAAAACCCTTCCCAATGTAGGAGAAGAAAAATATCTGTCCTCTTCCTAAATATTTACTTCAGGAAATGTGGACATTTCAGACTGAAAGTATTGCTTTAAAGGGAAAGCTTTTTCAAATTGAAAAATAGGTTGCCAAGTGGCAGTAAACATGTCTTACATTCTGATCTCTTTTTGTTATTTTGTGGGTAGAGCGGGAGTGGAGGTTTCTAATACGATTTTGTATTGACCCAGGACTTTGTGACACTCCTATTCTACTTAATCCTCTCTTATTATTGTTGCTCTAGTCTAAATAATTACATGTTATTATTTTATAATGTCTTACCATGCCACGTTTAATAAGTATATCAATTACTTTTGGTAAATAAAATAGTATGGCTACGTCAGAGAGAAACGTCAGTCACGAAATTTTCAATTTTAAAACCCTCTTCATATGACCTTTTTATCATGTATACTTCTTTACCACATGGTTTTATTGTATTTCAATTGTTTCCTCTCAGAATCTGCTTAATTTCATCGTAAGCCTGGCAGTGAAACTCAAATTCTGAGAGGGTGTTCACAGGTTGCTGATTTGGCTATTAATTTATGCCAGTTTTTTGATTGGTTTGCTCTTCGTATTATTAATATTCATATTTTGGATTTTCCATAATTTTAGTCTTGAGTATCACTGGACCGAAATTAATTGTCGTATTCCGAAATTAGTGCACTAAATTCATATATATGTAGACATTTCCCAATATGATTTGTTTAACGTCACACCACGAATATTTCACGTATATGGTGACGGCATCTGCAGTGAGGATCTTTAATATGAATTACAGTACATCGTGAAAATTTGTATCACTACAGCTAACAAAGCACCATTTATTTCATTTATATTCGTGACCCGACGATCTACAACCTCATTCATTCGACCCTTTAACTGACGGAGCTACCACAAAAAAGTAGAGCTTTAATAGCCAATCATAAGCTTATCGTATGCATGACAACACGGTCGGGAAAAGTGAAGGGATTTACCATACGTAAACTCAGGCGGATCCTCTCAAATAATACAAGTACTAAAACAGAAATAAATATATACAGCACAAATAGAATCAGGGAAAATTCTGGGAGTACCATGTACCTTAAATTTCCCGAAAAAAATACCTGTGGAAAAAAAGACAAAGTAGACAAACATATAAAGATTTACCTTGTCATACGTTCGACCATCTAATCCAATGAGCTACCCAAGCTTCACAAAACAGAGATTGATTAACCAATCATTAGCTAATAATATACACGGCAGCACGGTCGCGGAAAGTGAAAGCTTCACAAAACAGAGATTGATTAACCAATCATTAGCTAATAATATACACGTCAGCACGGTCGCGGAAAGTGAAAGCTTCACAAAACAGAGATTGATTAACCAATCATTAGCTAATAATATACACGGCAGCACGGTCGCGGAAAGTGAAAGCTTCACAAAACAGAGATTGATTAACCAATCATTAGCTAATAATATACACGGCAGCACGGTCGCGGAAAGTGAAAGCTTCACAAAACAGAGATTGATTAACCAATCATTAGCTAATAATATACACGGCAGCACGGTCGCGGAAAGTGAAAGCTTCACAAAACAGAGATTGATTAACCAATCATTAGCTAATAATATACACGGCAGCACGGTCGCGGAAAGTGAAAGCTTCACAAAACAGAGATTGATTAACCAATCATTAGCTAATAATATACACGGCAGCACGGTCGCGGAAAGTGAAAGGATCTACCTCTGAAAGAATACCATAGAATACGGATTAAAAGCACGTTGATTAAGAGTTAATCACAAACACACACTTTTAATTCTCCTTAACAGCACAATCCCCGTTACTAATCACGAAGACTGTTACTAAGGCAAAATCCAATATGGCCACCACACCAGGCTTTCCCAATTTCTCATACTGCAATGCTTCAAAGCCCGCACACAACCCTGGCCAACACTGAATGTGACTTGCAATATGTTCTTGTGTATGTAAGTGTAGTTTGCATAAGTTATATTCGTGTTGTGTGTATATAATACAAACATGTAAGAGTGCTGTCCGAGCGTAAAACCGTCACTGTTCCAGATTGAGATCAAATAACATTGCTATCGATAAAAAGGTTTACTGGATATAACATTAGTACAGAATGTATGAGGTTTAGCATGGTACATGTATATGTTTTTGATGTGTATTCGTCTTTATAAGTGTTATGTCGAATATTACCTGGATTTTATAATAATACATATATAGCAATATAGTAGTATATGTATATCTTCCCTTTTTGTAATAGATTTGCATTAATTGTAGGATAAGATCAATGGTGTAGGATACCAGGGAACACCATGTTGTTGGGATGTATTCAGGACGGAAAGAAATTCAGGAACATGGGAGAGCCGTTGTCGCGCTAACACTTACCCATTGTATGCTACATACACCCGCCGAGAATACTTCAAGTTAGAAATAACTGACGGAGAATGTCAGAATACCACAGCCATATTGAAAGATAATTTCACAATACCAAGTGAGTGTGATGGGCAGGGTGGGTCACAAATTTAGTTTATTAGAAATTAACCATATTTCCCGATAGATAAATTAATCAATTAATATAAAAATACAAACGTTAACAAATCAAATACCGTATAACAAGAAATTTTTGCGAGATACTTATTTTGCGAGTAATTTGAACGTGGGAAAAATAGTTACCGTGTAATTTTGTATTCCAAACAATGGGGACCAAACTGGTATTAATATCATCCCCGTTTCTCAATGAACCATGGACTTCTAGGGGGTAAAACGAGTAGAAAACCAGGAGATCAACAAGAAACTCAAATTACGGGTATTTACAATTTTAAAATCCTAATTTATAAAGCCCCGATTTCATTATGTCAGTGGCTGCATATATTTGTCGATTATAGCAAGCAATTATGAATGCATGAATGAATACAGAATATGGTAATCAAAGCCATTGTACATGTCCGTATTCCATAAATTAGTTTGTTTTACATATTCATTCATTGCTTGAAGGTACTTTCCCTGGGTCAATGCACGGAGTGTTCCTTCTCATTCTCATTTTTGGCGGAAAGACTGATAAGTGCCACTCGAAATTCCTATTCCCCTCCGGATTCCACATAACTCATTCCCAAAATCACTGAGCAAACGAGAAAACAATGATTCAGTACGCTGAAAAAGTTATATGCCCGTATGTGTCGATTAAATTGAAGAAATGTATCTGCGGTTTAATTTGGTAAAACCACTGTCGTTAACAAATTACAGATAATTTCCGTTCAATTCAAAACGTATCCCTTACTTAACAATTCCGCCGACTGCATCGACAAGCTACAACCCATGGATTTAAGCGGAAACAAGCGCAGTTATACATATAGGTAAACTGATTCACGGAGATGCAGGTATAGCTTGTCGTCTGTCCAGTTGTTTGACGAGAGTCGTTTTTTTATTCATACTTAAAGAATATGTTTGTTTTCGTTTTTGAAATCGCGAAAACTTGTATTCGCGAAAATGAAGATATGCTTTTCTGATTCTGAATCTCGAAATTTGATACTCGCCAAAATTTTTTTTGTTAAAGTACTTACTATCTACAGATAGGTGTAGTCCTAATATTATGTTAACATCTCATTAACGTAAAGTTTGCTATTCTCGTGAGCTCAGGACTGACGAGTACACGCGTTCTCGTAAACACTGATTTCTTTGTGAATTTACATGCGCTTGCTTACAACTTATAAAAATTATTTACATTTATAGAAGGACCTGAAGATCTCTATATGCATTGTATATAGATATAAGAACATATAAACATACAGTGGGGTGCAGTCCTAACATAACATTATGTTAACGTGAAGTTTGCTTTCCTCGTGCGCTCAGGACTGCTGAGCGCACGCGTCTGCGTTAACGCAGATTTCCTCGTGAACTTAATTTCGAGACCGCGTTAACGCGCTTGACTGCTGCGTTCACGCGCTTGACTGCCGCGTGAACGTGCTTGACAGCCACGTTCGCTTGCTTACAACTTAAAACTTACATTAACATGTACATAGAGAAGGATTTGAAGGAGATTCGACTTATACATTTTATATTTGAATATACAAACATATTACTGTGTGCATATAGGTAAATATTTAGAATTAAATAAAACGTTTATGAGTTAAATTTTAAAGATATTGAATACAATTTCCGAACATTAAATATAATGAAATTTATTCTTATTCTATGATAATAATAATAATACGAAGAAGAAGAAGAAAAAGAAGAAAATTAATAACATTAATAATAAATTCAATAATAATGATGATCATGGTATTCATATTTTATGAAAAATAGATAATTAAAAAAACCCAATAATAGATATATAAATAGGAATAAATACATAAAGTATTTATTTAAAAAATAAACAAATAAGAAATAAATACATAATTTAATTGATTAAAATAAATTAATAAAATAGAATTATAATGTAATTATCCTAGATTCTTTTTACTATAAACTGACGAAATTTTTACATAAATACCTTAGTGCATGTCTACGCCGTAATTTCCATTATCATTTTACATATGAAACCCTTAATTTGGAGTGTCATTTTAATATCACATGTAACAAATGTATATATAGCGACATTTGCAGTAATTTAATTAGATCCCTTTTATTTCCTCCATCCGTACCACTGCATAGAGAATAACAAATGAAGGCATGTGAACGCGCGACTGGACCGAGCGCACGCGGGAATTAATCGCGTTAACGCACGCGCGTCCGGTCGAGCAGTCCTACCACGTGTGCTCAAGCAGTCCTCGTGACCGCTTTTCGCGTTAACGTGCATGTTATGTTAGGACTGCACCCATCTGTATCTGTAGGGTTAGACACTGCCATTTCTTTAACAAGAACACAAGTCTATATTCCGTGACTTTAACGTCTTTAGAGGACTTTCCCGACTTCAGGAAATTTCATCATTGTTCCCGCTGACAAGGCAGCTACCTAATATATGTTCTTATGTAAACTGTGTTATGAACAGACTCAAATTGTCGAAATGCACATCTTGTATCTGGTGCACGGAAGAATTTTTTTTTCCTCCTTCACATTTGTTTGAAACGACAACCTACGCATACTTATTAATGAGGAATTAAATCATTCCACCACATACATATACCCAAACAAACATACGTAAATAGCATATATTATACCTATTTGTATATCCTATATATCACCATAAAGAAGCTTATGTTTAAACATTCAGTCATATTATTAGTACTATAATTCTTAGTTAGGACACGCCACTATGTTTAAGAGGTTGGTTACATCCTGCTTCTATGTCGCGATATAACTGAAAATTTGTTGAAAGCGACGCAAAACACCACTCAACCAACCAACCAGTTTGAGGAGGTACTCAAAAACAAAAGGCAGAGGGATGAGAGTAAAAGAGATGAGGAAGCAGGTAGAGGGATCAGAATCATAGCGATGTAGGAAAAGATAGGAAAAAGAGAAGAGGGAATACATTCTCATATTTATATATCATTCCTTATATCAGTACTTTCATAAAGTCATAAAATATTATAATACATTCAAATTAACTGTATCAGACCTAGTATATCCATATTTTCATATTGTCCTATAAGTGCCCCAGGCAGGTCTGTGCATTTCTTATTTATTTAAGGATTGTTTTTCATTTTGTGTGAAGCATTGGTGTATGTTTGGAAAATTTGTACTGTAGGTCTTATATTCACCGCAAAAACATCAACCCAAACAGGATACGCTTACTTACTTAATGATTTTTTTTCCAAGACAGACTTTATGTGTCAAAATCGTATTCCAAAGGGGGCGGTAAAATGACAGATTAGCTGCACAACATGAGGTGATATAATTCTGATGGGGTTATAGAAGTGCTGCACAATGAATATCTTTCCAAGACCAACTGCAAACATACACCAATGCTTCGCAAAAAACCAATTCTATGTTTCTACATTCTTGGCGATAAGAAAAAATTGAGCCTGGTGGAAGACGATATTTATGTGTCAAAATCGTTATTCCAAGGGGGGGTGGGGGGTGGTCAAATGACAGTATAGTTGCACTACCTATGGGGTAACATAATTCTGATGGGGTCATTACCCTATGTAAACATAGGAGAATGGTGTGCAGTTTATTTGTAACTTATATTTAGAGAGAATGCAGTCAGTATGTAAATATATACACATACATACAGTTTGCATACATGTACAAAATTTTATGTAATACATGAAAATATATACATGCAAGTAGACATCAACCAAAATCCTTCCATTTTTAACATACAAACACATAGAAAGATGCACATACAATTTATATATAGCTAGTACCAATTCGTGAAACATATACACGCAAAACTTCATAACAATTCATAGAGTATATTTATGCAAAACAAAAGCGTATCAAAACATTCAAATTATATGCATGTACCAACCAATATAGTAAAGTAATAAATCAATGACCACAATACCAATCATACTGAGTATATGCATACCGTGCATATTATATACATTTACACGACCAACATCGTCATATTCAAGTACAAATGAGAGAAGAATATATGTATAAATTCAAGTGGCATATGTGACGCCAGTTAAGCATTATATATATATATATATATATATATATATATATATATATATATATATATATATATATATATATATAAAGTTTTAAATTCACTTTTATTACTTTTTTCCCTCTTATTTGAAGAGTACATTGAAGTGCTCCCAATTATATTACATATTATTCATGACACGGAAAAAACATTGTAGGAAAAGAACTATCCTTTAATACACTTTGAGCTTCATCTGAAATATTCGTACAAAATTAAAAAATGTCTCTCATATAGATACAACTTCTTCGTTAATTTTGTACGTATATTTCAGATAATGTTAAAGAGTTCTTTTCCTACACTGCTTCTTCCATATCATGAATAATATGTGACCATTTTTTGTGATCCATTCTTAGTATCTGTGTGTGTGTGTGTGTGTGTGTGTGTGTGTGTGTGTGTGTGTGTGTTTTCACTAAATCATATATAGATTTTGAACCTTTTTTACATTCATGTATTGATTTTTATTGAATTTTTCTCCCAGTTAAATTATAAAAAGTATGTTTTAATGGGAAACTTATCTTGGAAATCCTCAAATGATATTAAAGTATTCAGACCCATGTGTATAAAAGATACTATTTGTGACAATAATCAACTGTGAATTGCCCATTGAAAGTATTGCCAATTAGAGTTGCCACCCGTACTATTTCAATGGAAATAAATTTTAGTTCGTCACGTAGACAGGCCGTCGGTATATTCGTAGTCACGGAACCGTGCAAGATCATCGCATAGTGTCTGAATATGTTGTTAGGGGTAAATACGACTGAGAAAACGAATGTCCTCAGCAAACTAGCGTTTGAGTGTTGAAAGTTTCTCTGTAAACATTCCACGTGCTTCACTCGAAAATGACCGATGTGAATTAGCAACAACCTGATCAGGAAGGTAAACAACCAGCATCACCACCACAATTTCCTCCCTCTTTCAGTGCATATTGTATCCCCTTTGACATACCATATCCTACAATGGTAGACATGAGGAAAATTACCAACTATTTGGAAAAAAATTTCGCCAAGTTGGAGAAAAATATTAAACAGCTAGTGGTCTAGGGTGTACAGAAAACAATCTAAGAGTAGCTACACTGCTAACGTCTAGACACACTAGAGATGTATAATGGATTAAATGTGGAGGAAAATGAGAAGAGAAACAACATCGATGACGTCATGCGGGAAATGTAAGACTTCTGCATCGGAGAGACGAACAAAATATATGAGCGATGCACTTTCAACAAGACAGCAAGACCCAGGAGAAGCAATCGATTAATATGTTGCTACTTTGCGATCGTTTGCTAAAACGTGTAAGCACAGTGCTCTGAAGGAGAAACTTATTCGTGACCGAACAGTTATGTGCGTTCGTGTCACCCACACACGCAAGAAATTTGCTACAGAAGAAGTCGCCATGCGAAGATGCATTGACATATGCAAGTGACATGAGAAAACAGAATCTTAGTTGAAGATCATAGAACATAACATTAAACAGAGGAAACCCAGAGGGAACAAAAAGCAGAAATACATAACACCGAAAACTGAAAGTGGAAAGGCAAAGGAATGACCGGCACATACATGTACAAACACGTTGTGCAAATAAACATAGAAAAGAAAGAGAGCAGTGGATAGCATTTGAAAATCTGTAGGGTAGTACTTCGCGTTGGGGTGGTGTGAGTTTGATTCACCAGAGTGCGTTGTGTTATGCGACAAAATTATAAGTCAGTAAGAAAGTTAATACTTTTAATAAAATCTCTACAGCAACATACAAGATAGCAAGTTGGCTTCGTGCGACGTGGAAAAGGGGGATACCCGGCAGTTACGATGATCACAATGTTATATTTCACAATATAGTTCTTTCAAGTTCTTTCTGAATCAAATAGATCTGAAATCTCTCAAGTAATTCTTAAATCTCAATTCTATCAAGTGATTCCGAGGTCTGAACTTCATCAAGTATTTCCGAGGTCTGACCTATTTAAACTCCCCAACTACTTTATATATTAAAACACTATCCATTTCCACAAGGAAAATAGATTAACCGTAAACTGACCAGTCTAGTTATGATTCCACAAGGAAAATAGATTAACCGTAAAATTGACCAGTCCAATAATGAATATTTTAATTATACTAATTTACCACGTACCCCACGAAGCCATTAGTTCACAGATTCCTAAGACTTTAAGATAAACAAACAAGATAGACTAGCCATTAACTGACCAATTCAATTATGATAATTAGAAGTCTTTAAGATAAACAAGCGTGAACTTTAGTGTCTGTAATTGAATCATCACAGGAAAAATCGTCCAAGATATAATGTTCCTTGGTGGATCCATTGGTGATGTTTCTTAAAAACAATTATAGGTAGCGTGGTATGCCGCTACCTTTCATTCCTCCCCATGTCAATAGAAAATATTCGAACACAATATTTTCTTAAAACAATCGATTATGTAACATGTTCTGTTTATTAGTCCAACGTTATGAATCCTTAAAGCATTATCCTGGGCAATATCTCTCGGCATACGAATGTTCCTAGAAGTCCATACTGCAACAATGTACTAATAATGAATATGTACACGAAAATTAAGTTCAGCATATCTCCCGTTAAATTTCTATATACAATCTAGTCCAATAAAATCAAGGGTCGTCATCTCAACCCATATCTCAGTTCGTCGCACACCAATCTTCCGTTATATTACTATATACAATTTGATCCAATAGGGGCAAGGGTCGTCGTCTCAACCCATACCCTAATTCATTGTTGGCGGGCAAGGCGCGTCGTCTCATCCCATACCCTCAAAGTTCTTTAGGCCATCGGAAGAATCGGATACACCCTTTCTTCAGTGTCTATATTCTCAGTAACGGCTTGGTCCATTGTTGGCGCAGTAGGCGTGGCAGTTGGTTCCTTAACAACAAGATTTCTCATCTCTTGCATATCATTAACATCATTTGATTTTATGTCTGACTTTACCCTCCAAAATCGTCTGGCAATCTTACATGCAAAAATATTTTTCTTATATTTCTTATAGATAATTATCAAAACAATAAATCCTACAACTATAATTACAAAAATCCCCATATAATGCCATTTCGAAAGAGGTTCTTCTATCTTAACTTTTTTAGATTCTGAATAGTATCAATGAATTTCTCAATTGGTACTGTTTCAATATGTTTTAATTCTGCAGGAATATTTTCATGAGTAAAATTGGTAGTAGCCAACGCGAGAGGCTCCCAAATTTTAATCTTCGTTGCATTAAAATTTCGTACAATATAATCGAATGGGCGCTTGATTGCATATTTACTTTCCTTGTGAAAATAAGAAGGCAGATAAATTTGATTACTCGAGGCAGAACAAGATTCATCCACTTTTATAACTCCCAAAGGGGGTTTTATGACTATTGTTTTTGTATCAGAAGTTCCTTTACATACTTGAGAGAACAAGACTTTGATTCTTGTAGCTATTACATAATAACCGTCGACTATATATCTAGCTTGTGGTAATTTTTCACGTAAATCTACAACCGCACGGCAATATTTTGATATTGTTTTAGTATCTTGAATAAAAAGAGCCATGACACATAATTTACCTAGATTCACAGGATAAATCGGCTTACGAAATTCACAGAATTTCAATGCGCGAGAAGTGCATTCAGTAACGTCTGATCGATCTAACAGCATATATTTAGTACGTTCTGCGTTAACGGCCAGATAATCACTTTCTAAATTGTATGAGGCCACAATATTTGCATTCATTGAAGATTTAACGTGTTTTCTCGGCATATGGAAAGGTATGCTATGAATCTTAAACAATTCATACTTTTCACGAATATTTAATAAAGGCAAAGTTGTGATGACATATACCTTCGAGTCTTCAATTACGGTCGTGCACGTAAGGAATTGATAATAAGTCCAAAGCTCCTTAACTGGGTCATGAGTCAGGTGCACAGCCGGAGGAAGCTGACTTCGAATTTCTAATAATAAATCTCTTAAATCGTCTGGACTAATGAGTGAAGGACTTAAATGACCTAAGCTTAGCATATTAAACTGCAACATTAATGTTTTCATATAAAAATTCGCGTCATTCAAAAGACTTCTTAACTCACTGATGTTTAGATCTATTTGGGCATACACCGAGGCGAAAATTTGCAACTCGAGTATTTGTTTCTCAATTTTGTTATTCATTGAATTTAATTGACGAGTAAGAGCCGCCATTCCTAGAATCAACTCATTAATTGCTTGTCTATTTTCTACCACATGTTGACGCGTCGTATTTATCATTGTGAGGCTTTCCGTAAGGATGTGAGCAATTTTATTTTGATTGGAAGCCAAATTTCTCATATTACGACGAATGGTACTTAAATCACTTTCGGACACTGTTCCAAATAGAAAACTTAACGCTTTACCAATGATAGGAATTAAGGCTCTTTTTTCACGGTTCATTTTTTTATATTCCTGATGTCTACTAACAATTTTGTTAAACATTATTTTAAGACTATCCATTTCTTTCATACGACTATTAAAAACCTTATGAAATGGTAACTGTTTTGAAGTATTATATTTGTTCTCATACGCTTTTATCGCAAAGGATGTTACATCTAAAACTTTAGATAACATATTCGTAAAATGTGTGAAGGGTTCTAAATCAATTACAAAGGTAACTAGCCACCTAGCATCCGTAGTGGTAACTAAATCAATCTTTTGAAAAATAACATTTTCACTCATAATAATCGACTGAGCCAGTAAGGGGCATACAATCAGACATATTAAGGTCTTCATTTTCTGAAAATAAATAAAACAATAGTTTGAGAAGGGATTTTTATTAATCAAAACTTTGTCTCAATTTTCATGTTCTACATCAGGTTGGGTAGCAATTACAAAGAAATATTTGATCGCACCCCTTCCTAGTGAGAACATTTATTCACCTATAGCGAGGCCTGTAACTAAATTTTATTTAAAGCCTACCTGAGTTTACCCTTAAAAAAACTATTACAATTACCACAGTAGTGATATGCTTGCAAGACCCTATCATAAAGCTATACTAGTGGTTCTGCCTCATGCGTGGCCCATTCTCTAAAGAGGCGTGACAGCCCCCGCACAATGCCCGGGGTTATGTAACTCCCAAAACATTCAGCCGATGTCAACAATTTAATAACATGTCTTAACTCCACTATCAGCATCCCTTTTTTTCGCCGCAAATCTAAGCCTTAACCCAAAATCATCATGGAATGCCTTCTGTCATAAATGTCATAAGGCACCACACGCAACGCTGCCCTCCAAGGTATGCGGTGATATACCGCTAGTTCCCCTGTCATTTTATGAAATTGGACCATTCTACTCGGCCGAAGGTCACCCCGTGCATACTCATCTGCACTATGCAAAGCTGCGAACGTCCCCAACTCTTGTCGCAGGTGCACGTCCGGTATTAGTGACCAAAGTAATCTTTTCTTAATCATGAGGATAACCAATGGCGGCAGGTCCTTAACCCTGTCTGCTAAAGATTCCATATCTTTAGTTTGTCTGGAATATAAGAATCATGGGAATATTTTACTAATAATCTACAAGACTATCCCTTTAGTGAAATTTGAGTCGTTAGCGATCCTCAACCATATCAATCTAACTCATCAAATCACTACAGATCATCAAGGGGTGATCTAAATACACCGGTTCAAGAAGTTTTCGTTTCAGCTTCTTTATTCGTTAAGCACAAATACCACATGTGATGGGAACCGATTTAATGCCATTTTTCTATTAATTAAGCCATTTAATGTAATCAAGGAGTTAACCATCTCCTTCATGTGTATGTTAACACATGCCACAATACTATGGACATTACATAGCATTAATCAATCTATCAAAAGATTCAATGACCTTCAATAGTACTTTATCGCGACCTTTTGCGCGCTTTTCACATCTTTTTGGTGTTTTACTATTGACAACTTCATCTATAACCATTTTATCGTCAGAAAAGTCGGGGCCTGGTTGTTCAGGGTCCGAATCTTGTACTGATTCCGATTCAGTACTCTCTTGGTTTAGTTGTCTCTTTTTTCTCTGCCTGAGTCTATTAGACAATTCCATTAAGGGTATGTCATCTTCACTTGATGATGAATCCCTCCGGGTTCTATACCTGTTTGCCATTTTGCTATGTGGTATATTTTCATCAGACTCGTCAGAATGTGACTCAGATTTATCATCTGCATCACTTTCTTCAGGGGGTTTTATCTTTGTCAAATTTCTAGTCTGACACGTTACGCAAGACTGAATATATTCTAACAAACCTTGATAGAGTTTTGGCCAGTAATATTTACTTTTTATGTTATAAAAGGTGCGATCTACACCGAAATGACCTAACTCATCATGGTACTGTTTTATAACATTCACTCTCAAATGACTTGGTACATACAGTCTTAAGGTGGGGTTGTCATTGATATCAGAGATATAATACAATATATCTTTCACCATCATATGATGAGCTTGATTGACATTCGAAGCTTCACCATTTTCAACTGATTTTTAAGTTTTAATATCTCCGAATCCTTCTCCTGTTCTTCAAGCATATTAAAACCTTCCAGATCATTCACATTCGGTAGTTTTAGTTCTTCATTCTGTACCTTGCAACTAGCATGGTCCCTAGGTTCGAATCTATTAGAGTTCAAAGCATTGACCTCTAGTGTGTTTCGGTGGATATCTGGTATATCACCAGTGTTTTCATCCAACACATTGGCAGATTCTTGAGGACACCGTGATAACAAATCAGCACATGTGTTCTCACGACCAGCTATGTATTCAATTTTGCAATTATAAGCCATTATATTCATTGCCCAGAGTTGAATCTTTTTATTTTCCATAGGGGCATCAAGAATATATTTAAGGGGCTTGTGGTCTGTTTTTATGACAAAACTACTATTGTGAAGGTAATGATCTAACTTCTGTAGCGCATAATGGATAGCAAGTTAAATAAATTGGTTTTTCATTTATTACGTTCGGAATTGCATCATCAATGTCATCACATGGTTGCGTCAAACATGCACCTATGCAAGTGTCGCTTGCGTCCGTATATAACGTATAGGGCTTGTTTAAGTCCGGATATGATAAAAGGGGAACCACTGTGGGACTTTGCTTGAAATAGTCAAAAGCATTTTGACATTTTTCACACCACTGAAATCTTGCATATTTTTATTTAAGCAATCAGTGGTTCAGCTATCCTCGAGAAATTAGGAATGAATCGCCTGTAATAGCTGCACATACCTATGAAACTACGAATTTCTTTTACAGTTTTGGGAGAGGGCAAGGTTCGAATCGCCTCTACCTTTTGTGGGTCTGGCTTGACTCCATCTTTGTTAATTACAAATCCCAAATAAGTGGTTTCTTCTTTAAAGAAAGTACATTTCTTTAATTTCAACTTTAGGTCATGTTTTCTTAGCCTGCCAAAGACCTGTTGAATATGAGCTAGATGTTCTTCATGAGATTCTGACCAAATAATGACGTCATCAATATAAGCAGTGCTGAATTCCTCACAACCTTCAAGAACTATGCTCATAAATTGTTGAAATACGCCAGGGGCATTACATAATCCAAAAGGCATTTTGTTGAATTCAAACAACCCTTTATGACAAGCAAAAGCAGTTTTGTGTTTGTCTTTTGGGTCCATGGCTACTTGCCAATAACCAGATTTCAAATCTAAAGTGCTGAAATATTTAGTTTTTCCTAATTGTGCGATTATGTCGTCTATCAACGGAAGGGGATAAGATGTAGTTTTAGTAATTTGATTCAATTTCCGAAAATCTATGCACATTCTTGTGGTTTTATCCTTTTTTGCAACTAAAACAATGGGAAAACTCCAAGGTGACTGAGAGCGTGAAATAATTTTCGCATCTAACATTTCATCAATCGCACTGTCTACAGTTTTCCTATGATGTAAGGGAATTCTATAGGGTCTAAGTTTTATTGGTTCATGGTCACCTGTGTCAATTGTCATTTTCACAGTTTCCGTTTGTCCTAACTCTGTATCTTTAGCTGCGAATAAGTCTTGATTGTTCACAACTAATTGCCTAACACTTTCCAAGTGTTTGTGTTCGGTATCTAAATCTTTTAAATCTAGAGACGTTTTATTTGACAAAACTTCATTGATCGTTTTTGTTTTATCTGTAGCGGGTGTCTCTTTTTCATCTATCGTGAGATTAGTTACTTTTCCTATGATGCAACCACGTTTTAAATAAATAGTTTTGTTTGTATGGTTACTTAAAGCAATGGGCACTATTTTATTTGATTTTACTATTGCATTATTTATTTCAAGACCAGGTTCAGAATCCACATATCCTTTTTCTACTGCACTTATTTCAACAAATTCAGTGTGATTCAACGGAGTTTTTATCCGTGCCGGAACAATATTCAAAGTGTTTGGTTTCACTTTTACACCTCTCTGTAATCTTACTAGGGCGTTTATGTGACAATCTTCTTCAAGCGGTACATAGGACCTTCCTATTTTTAAATATCCTAAGTCATAATAAAGTCTTACTCCATGAGTTGTTAGAAAATCTGTACTCTGTAGTCCCTCCTAATTTAATTTCTAATTCCACTTAACCGTCTATTTCTAATTTTCCGCCATTTACAGATTGGAGACTAATAAACTCCTTTACCAAATTTGGGGGTCTATTTAAAGATTGATAAATTCGTCTGTGTAACAAACTAACTTCGGCGCCACTAATGCTCTAAATTTCTTTTTACCAATTTTCAAAAGGGACGAATTTGGACTACCAGCTAAATTTATTTTGTAAGACGGATAATTTTCTGTTTTATTCTTAATTTTATTTTTGAATTTTCTTTTATTTCTGACAGTTCGTTTAAAACTCCCGGCGACGGTCCTGTTTCGGCGGGAGCCTACTAGTTGTCCTAATTCGTAGACTTTTTTAGAGACCAACAATTCCTACGAATGTGACCTTTCTTTCCACAATGAAAACATTTCATGTCTGCATGTTTACCACGCCGAGCCTGGAATTTTTGTCCTTCATTTGTCTTTTGTACATCATTAATTTGTTTTAAGCGACAACGATTTGTAGTATGGTTAGTTCGATTACAAATAGCACATCGCTTACGGGGCCTATAATGGTCAACTTCCATCGGCGTCTCACCATTCTCATGCAGAAAATTGTGTGAACTATAGGTGGAGCTACCTGTCCTAAGACTAACACGTTTCCGAAATGATAATTCAGTTATAGCAATAGAGATTGCTCTCTGAAAATTCTCGGGATTTTCCTGCATTACTTTGATCTTCAAGTAATCGGAAGCCAACCCATCTATAAAGAAATTCACTAACTGTTTCTGAACTTCTGCTGTATTTAAATTATCAAAAGCTTGGTCTGCTAATTTTGACAATCTATGCGCGTACAGCGATACTTCTTCATCTCGTTTTTGCTGTACTCTTTGTAGTAAGGACAGCGCGTGCTGTCGATCCGTTACGAGCGCGAACCTTATCGATAACTCTGCTTTAACTTGATTCCAATTAAATCCGGGGTGATCATCGTATAATCCTTCAATAAAGTCGCTAACGGCATCGTTACTCGTTCTGTAAGCAATTTCTTTTGTCTCATCTTCCGTTAAACCATTTAATTTAGCACATTTCTCAATGCTCTTAATCCATCTATCAAATTGATCTGGTTTTGTTCCGTCAAAAGATGGGACATCTAATTTTACTCCTTGTTTTGTTAAAATCCCACTTAATCTATCACATTGCCTACCTAACCCTTGAAAAAGTAAAGGGACATCAATATTTTCAGCCATGACGATTTCAGAAAAGCAAAAATCAGACTTACCGACAGAGAATGATGGTTAAAATCCAAATCCAGTCTACGGCAACCAAATCACAAACACGTGTAGGGTAGTACTTCGCGTTGGGGTGGTGTGAAATCACAAACACGTGTAGGGTAGTACTTTGCGTTGGGGTGGTGTGAGTTTGATTCTCCAGAGTGCGTTGTGTTATGCGACAAAGTTATAAGTCAGTAAGAAAGTTAATACTTTTAATAAAATCTCTACAGCAACATACAAGATAGCAAGTGGGCTTCGTGCGACGTGGAAAAGGGGGAGACCCGGCAGTTGCGATGATCACAATGTTATATTTCACAATATAGTTCTTTCAAGTTCTTTCTGAATCAAATAGATCTGAAATCTCTCAAGTAATTCGTAAGTCTCAATTCTATCAAGTGATTCCGAGGACTGAACTTTATCAAGTATTTCCGAGGTCTGACCTATTTAAACTTCCCAACTACTTTATATATTAATACACTATCCATTTCCACAAGGAAAATAGATTAACCGTAAATTGACCAGTCTAATTATGATTCCACAAGGAAAATAGATTAACCGTAAAATTGACCAGTCCAATAATGAATATTTTAATTATACTAATTTATCACGTACCCCACGAAGCCATTAGTTCACAGATTCCTAAGACTTTAAGATAAACAAACAAGATAGACTAGCCATTAACTGACCAATTCAGTTATGATAATTACAAGTCTTTAAGATAAACAAGCGTGAACTTTAGTGTCTGTAATTGAATCATCACAGGAAAAATCGTCCAAGATATAATGTTCCTTGGTGGATCCATTGGTGATGTTTCTTAAAAACAATTTGTAGGTAGCGTGGTATGCCGCTACCTTACAAATCACAACAAAGTGGACGTGGAAATCATTTCCCCAAGACGTGTCTCACCAAAGGAACCCATACGAAAACGAAAGTCAAAGCCAACATCCACAATGTAAACACCTTCCCAAACTTACACAAATCCAAGATATTATTCCGAAAACCACAACTCGAAGAAACACGACAATACATATGTAAATATAATATAAACAATCACGAACCTCGGTGAAAACAGAGGTGGGATCAGGTGCCATGGAGGAGTAAGCATCCCCTGCCCGTTGTGATGCCATAAGTTTAAGCGAAATAGTATTATTCGCTGTCACAGAATTAGGAAACGGAACAGACGTAGTCAAAATAGATATATATCATAAGCAGTAATAAAACTGCTGTATAGTATAGGTAATACAGATGGTTCAGTTACTGTGAAATAAGGAAGTCAACATGTCTGATAACGAAACATCATATGAGCAAATAAGGTTTTTATAACGACCGTAAAATTTGCGGAATGTTGACATAAGTCGTGATATCTCATATCCTTGTTTGACTAACTTTTCTCCTAGTAATTGGCTTCGATAAATGAAAGAGCAATAATCCGATTCCGGGACATACATTCTGGCAGTTCATCACGTAAACATCATATCAAAGAAAATTTCAGCCGTAATGAGCATATATGATCACTTTGTCGACTTTTAACTGGACATTGGCTCGACGGTAGATATATTGCCCAGAAGCGTTTGCCCGTACCTAAACCGATGAAACAAACATGAATGAAGTTGAGAAGACTGATCATTCTCATCATGTACAAATGCGAGACTAAAGCACTTCGGGAGAAGACTCTCAGTCAGAAACCGCAAACAAAGGAAGAAATACAACTTGGGCTTTGAAATAATCGATGATAAGAGTCCGCACTCAATCCTTTGAATTAGCGTTATTAAATACACGCAGATTACTATACAAACTCTTTCCTCACCAGGTTAGCGTACTAATAGCTACCGAGATAGTATCCAAAATAGATATTCAGGAAAACTATGAAGATATTTTCTAGCGACTAGAGAAGCTTGACGGCAAGCTCTACCTTGAAATAGACAAAACCGTCAATCCAGTAAAGTCGGTGATCTGAAAAGTGCCGATCACGATTAAAACGCTAAAAAGTGAGCTCTACAGATTAGAGCAAATTGGAGTCATCAAGCCTGTCAACACATCAACTGAGTGCATATCGTCGATAGTAGTCACTCAGATGTCTAACGGAAACATAAGACAGGGCGTCGATCCGAAACCATTGAATAAAGCACTCAAGCGCAACGACTACCCTACGCCGTTGATAGAGGACCTACTACCGGACCTGCATAAGGCACGCGTTTATTAAGTGGTTGACGACAAGGACGAAGGATTGGCACATATTACTGGATGAGGCGAGCAGCAACTTCACTAAATTCAACACACATATGGGGTGTTCCCGATGGCTCAGGATGCCATTTGGCATTTCGCCTGCTGCAGAGGATTTCCAGAGGCGTATAGACGAGGCATTAGAATGTTTCCTAGGGGTAAAACTCGTCCTATCCATGATGACATACTATTCTGCGGCTGTGGAAGAACTGACGAGGAAGCTAAAGAAAGATCATGATATGAAGTTTAAATGTCTATTGGACTGATATATACAAAAGGGCATCAAGCTCAACAACGAAAAGATGAGGGTATGTTTGTCATCTGTTTGCTATCGTGGTTATCATATATCTAAGGACGGACTTTGTATACACGCAACGAAGGTCAAGGTCATTGAGGAGATGCCAACCTACCTCCTATGACAAAGAGGGAGTACAACGCCTGTTAGGTATGACCACTTTTATACGGATGTTCCCTCCGCAACTCTCCGAAGCAACTACACCTCTATGCGCACTGTTGCAGAAAGACATTCATTTCGAATGGTACCCGAAGATCCACGGCAAATCTTTTGAAGAATTGAAAGCTACATTATCAGAATCACCAGTGCTGAAGTTCCACAATACGACTAAAGAACTTGTTTTACAATGATACGCATCTTGAAAGCGGTTTGGGAGCATGCCTTATGCTGGATGATCACCCTATCGAGTAGGCATCATGTTCTCTTACCAAAAGCGAATGCAGTTACGTTCAAATCGAGAAAGAGGTGCTTGTTATAGTCCTTAACCTCGAAAAGTTCGAAACCGTCACGTACGGCTGACATGTATTCTGATCACAAGCCATTACAGAAGATTTGCAGGAAAGACATATTCGACATAACCGTTCGCTACAATAAAGGAAAAGAAATTCACCTCACAGATTCTCTCAGTCGTGCATACCTACCTCGTTCGGATCAACCCGAAAATCGAGAGAGCGTTTGCGAAGTTTACAATGCTGTATAATTGTCAATATCATAGCGTATCCGTACCGCTACAGCAAATGACGAAATACTTCAAGAGGTCATGACTGTTATCAACTCACGTTTGCCAGACCATGGGGACCAAGTACCTCGCTTGTCGTGCGATTTCCTATTCAGAGACGAGCGTGTTGTAAAGGAACAGACTTGTGTGCAAGGGCGAACGCACTGTCACACCAATCGCATTAAAGGAAGATATAATGAACTTTCTACACAGTTTACATTCAGGGCTTTAACACTGCCTGTGCAGAGCACGCGAAATCATCTACTGACCTAACATGCAAAGGGACCTAGAAGAATTCATAGACAAATGCGAAGAGTGCAACACTGTACAGAACGAACAACCTAAGGTACAGATGATCACCCACCAATTACCGGACCGATAGTGGGAAAAGATTGGTTGTGACCTATCCGAACATCAAAACCAACACCAACAGAGTGTCTCGTGACTTCAGATTATTACTCCGACTACTTCGAAATTGACCGTCTATATGGCAAAACTGCGAAGGAAGTGATCGGACAGCTAAAATCACTGATAAGCCGACACGGTATACAAGACATTCTCGTATCTGGCAACGAGCACGTCACGTCATCACCGCATTACCTTCAGTCGAATAGCAAAGCTGAAATTGCAGTAAAACATTTTAGGAATCTCGTGCAAAAATGTGAGGTAGACAAAAGCGACCACACCTAGAATTACTAGAATTCCCAAATACACCACACCAAACAATCCGATATTTGTCAGTACAACGTATGTTTAGACGACGAAGAAGAACGCTTTTTCCAACATCCGAGAAAACTGCTTGCACTGTGCTATGCAGATCAAGTCAGACAGAACCTGAAATACCGTTGCTGTCACACCGGATCCTACCTAATGAATAAAATATAATTGGCCACATGCTTTAAAATTGTTTTGGTTTATTATTGTCCGGGATACGTGTTATGATACCTTATCTTTGTGTAGATGACAATTCACCAACCCCATAACCGTAGTTCAGAGACCTCTCCACAAAATTCCCCATGCCTATCTGTTTCGAAAAGAACATAACAAAAACGCGGAGGAAAATCCATCTGAAACCGGACTTTTATCTCGCTTCAATGAGTTTTGATAGTTGTTAGTGAGTTCAAATTGATCAAAATGCATTGTTTGCAATTTTCACATCAATAATTTATCGAGAAATATTTTTAACATGTATATCAAAATGATAGTAAAATATTCATTTTGTTTTCTTCTCGATTCTCGGAATTTAAAAATAGTTAAAATCATTAAAATACTTAAAAAGAACCCGGCGATGCAGCGGGATATTTATTAGAATTAAAGATCATAAAAGCGATAAGTTCATTGACCGGGATTACATTTGTATTTAATCTAATGAAGTGGGTTTTACAGCTGACCGTCGAAGCGAGAAGGACGGGGACTCGAGTACTCATAATTTTTTTTTCAAATTTACTATTTTCATTTCTTAATTTATCTCTAGTTAACGCATAACATCCGATTAGTGTCTTTTCAATTCAAACCAGTTTTATAGAAATATACCTAAAAGACTACAGTCCATTCAAAAATAGAAAAAGATAGCGTCCCCCTCTCTGCCAAAAGAAACAGTCCGCCGTATTGTTTTTAACAAGTGAATGATTACTTCGACATACATAATAAACAATCGTGGATTATAAAGTTCTCAAATAAGAAAACTCATAACAGAAACAATGTCTATAGAAATAACTATGATTATGCCATTTTTGAGAATTACCCGAAGGCTTTTATTTACAAAATTTTATATATCAAAAGTTTCATTTCATCATTCATAGTACCTATACTCATGGTACCAATGCTCGGACGCTACCAATGCTCGTACACATGTTTTTATCGACTCGTTCTTATCAGTCGATATTGCCAATCAATCTAAAATTATAATTCTAATTTGTGACCCTAAAAACTAAATGAATTCAATCGAGAAAAGCTCTCGTGATGTTATTTCCCTTATATTATTGCAGGCGATTTATATAAAAGAGAAAAAAGAGGAGTTACCGGCTCAGTTATGTGGCAGAAGTCACCATGGAGCTATACAATACATGAATATAAATAATATAATAGAACATTTAACACATTACAAAAATATTTGATTGTAGTGCAATTACGATACCGACTTAGGACGGTCATTTAATTTGACAAAAGCCAAACAAACCGGTTTACGAGCCCACCTTCCCACTCACCGTAACAGCAGAACAATCAGAAGACGTACATTTAAAAATTTATAAATAATCCTCCATGTAAAGAACAAGGGTCAACAGGTATCGCATATTGAGAGGTCATAAAAATATAAACACGTAAGTTATTGTAAAACACATGCATAATGGTATAAAAATATATGCGACATCAACATGATAAACCGTCCTCTGCCAGTCTGAAAGCGAGCTAAGACCCTAGATCTGTAGGAGTCCCGACTAACAGTCAGAGGGGACGAGGTTCGGGACCATGTCTCCTCTGAAAGAGGTTTGGACAAGGCCCGTCATATAGTCCCCACCGCCCTGTTATTCAGCGTGCAACGTTCAAGTAAAAGTCTGCATAAGGTTGTAGAGGGGCCAAATACAAGACCTATAGTCTTTTTGATGATCTCAATATCATATTGTCTATTTAGGAGACGTTTGACTATTTTATTACATGATAAAATAACGTTATCGGAGCCTTTTACTTTCCTTAGTTTATATACGAGATCACCGTAAAAATTAGGATGGGAAATTCCATTGGATAAATACTGTTGAAAAGAAATATTTCCAAATTTAGATAGAAGTTCTGAATAAGATCTGAAGAATTTGCCGAATGTTTTTCTTAGCTTGTGATATCTGTAACCCTGAGTTAAAAGTTTAGTAGTAATTTGTAAATTTCGTTTAAGTCCAAAACATCGGTGCAGCCTCTGACAAATCAAACTAATTGAGACATATAGATACCATATGATGGGAATCGAGGGATATCGCCATCCAAGTAAAGGAAAGTTACAATAGGAAATCCAGAATCCTCACGTTTATCATAAATATTAGTATATATTAGGTTGTTGATAATTTTGATGTTTTAAATCTAAGAAAGGTGTAGATTTATCTCAAGTATTAGCTTTATTCAATGTGAGCTCTGGTGGATATATTTCTGATATAAATTGTTCGAATTCAGGGTTGTCGATAACCAAAATGTCATCCAGATATCTGCAAGTATTATTAAATTTGTCAATGAGGTCAAAACGTTTTGATTTTGAATAGAAACCATAAAATCCCTCTCATAACAATAAAGAAATAAATCTGCTATCAGAGGCGCGCAGTTAGTACCCATAGGAATCCCAACTATTTGTTGATATATCTTGCCATCAAATTGCACAAAAATATTATTCATGAGAAAATCTAGTGCTTTACATAATTCCTTGCAAGTCCAGTATTTATATGAAGTATATCGTTTGTTGGAAAAGAATCCAGAGTTATTGGAAGTACATATGTACGTTTTAGATTCTCTGTGAAAACACCATTGTATAAGAGACAGTAACTTGCTTTAAATCAAATCATGAGGCAGAGATGTATAAACAGAAAACTGAAATAACCAATTTCAAAGTTTAATTATTTCAAATATTGGCAATATTTAAATTGTTTGCATTTTTTTCAATATATGATACGAGAGTACGCATTTAACAAGAAATCCAATACGCAAATTAGTTGACCTCGCTCACTCAAGCGTGTCAAAATCTGAATATCAAAGAGAGGGAGCAGTCATCTTTTTTCTTTTATGTCTTACTCCTATACAAATGCTCAATAAATAAAATACTAATACTAAACATTGTTAAGTAATTCAACTTTGAAAATTATCATGTTTGTGTATAGAAAATCAACTTATTTTATTTCTAGTGACAATGTCATTCAATTTAATCGATGTGTTATGTATCGATTTAAGAATATGACCTCATTTTACGACTCTGACTGCAGGATAAGCTTTATAAAACGTTTATAAAACCTTTCATTTGATCATTATAAAACTGTTCATAGTGGAGACCCCAAATTACTTGATTTTTATGATCAAAACACCATCGGAAGTGATGACTCTTCGTCATGTGCAATAAGATGGTTAGTCCCAAGACGAATTCTATAATAGTTGACTATAGTTGAATAGTTTGAATATATCGAGAGTATATCGGGGTAACGACGTCTAGGGCGATAACCTGTCACTTGTGCGACTAAATCATTACGTAATATCATATTGACCAAGCGTTTGACCCGGTAAATATTCTTCTTTCGTGACATTAATTAATTGATAAACTGGATATTCAAAGTAATGAAGAAACAAGGACGGGTTTCCTGTTTATAAGACAATGTGAAGGATTATCAAGTAGACATAAAGAACAGGAATTGAATTTAAAGCAAACTTTACGACATTTTGTAGGCAAGGGTACATGTCATACTTTTCGCACTTATCAAATTGTCATAGGTCCAAGGTTTTAAAGCTGTATACCCAATCCTCCATAGTACAGAGCATATCATAGGTAAATTTATTCTAAATTCTTGATTATATCTATAAGCCTAAAACATATAAAAAAAAGGGGGGCTCTTGCAAATGTTGCGATCAAGTTCGTTGTATTAAGTGAGATATGGCTGTCCAAAACGCGATGCTGGTAAACAGAATGTTTACAACAATCATATGCATATGCAGTTAGAAGAGGTACTACGGTTATCAGGTGATTTAATTCGGAGGGAGAGGTAGGTAAACTTGACGAGTAACTTAAGAAATCTGCATTTAAGTCTGCTAGAGTCAGTATTCACTTGCCATTTCCTTTTGGAGTCTTCCTTCATCTTATTTGTTTGGATTATACTGCGCATGCTCGAAGTCAGGTTATGGTTGTATTTATGGATTACTCGCTTTATTTACGAAATAGTTTCCTTTTATTCCGATATCTCTGAAGGTTGAAGCAACAAAAATGTTATCATCGCAAAGTTAATAACTTCAGCCATACGCGAAAAATACAGTTTTTGCTTTACATGCTGTAAATTTGAAATGATACCGCAATAAAAGGTATGCAATTTTAAATCTTTTTATCAAAAAACTATATAAGTGTGTGTGTTCGGGGGGGGGGGGGGGGTGTAATCTTGCACAAACGATGTGTATCGATATGAAACTTTTTTGTAATAAGTTGAAATTGAATTGATATATGAAAAGTATTTTTATCTGCATTTTGCAAAATACCAAATTTATATATATAAATATATATATATATATGAGCCGTGATTCAGATCAAACGTTTTTTGCTTCTACAGAACTTGTTCCTTCAAATATCCTTATAAGTAAGGTTTTTGAATAAGGTTGTACATGAATCATTGTATGTTTTTAGAAAAATGACCTTGGACATTTAGAATTAGTCATTTTCATCAAATTATAAAAATACATTGATCGTCAGGTTAGGAATTTATATTTGAGATAATAAGATTTATTATCAATGTTTTACCTTTTTTTACAATACTTGTAATACAAAAAGTAGATTAATGTAAAAAATACATATTTTATGCCTTATTCATCAAGTTATACACTCATGAGGTTGCTAGGTCGTGCATTTTTATATACTGAAAAAAGGTATGAAAATACGATGTTTTCCATTTTCATATCCTCAAATTTTGTAAAGTCCTTGCGATAAACCCATTACATTTTCAGAGCTTGTTATCAATTAGGTGTACTTTGTATCTTATTTAAGCTTGAGTATATTGCGATAATTCATAGTTATCTAAGTAGTGTATCTCATTTGTTTTTAAGAAAAGAGTTTGGGCCTCACTATAATTGATACCTCTTCTAAATGTTATTAGCCCTTCATGTTTTCTTGATTCTACATTTTTTCTAATTTTGAAATATTTAAATCTTGGAAGTCCACTTTTGAATTTACTTCTTGTAAATTTGTTTCATTATTATTAATTTTTTTTAGAATACAGTTCTCATTTTTAAAGAATAACTTTCCGTTTTATAATGACATTTCCATTTGCTGTCTGTATTTTTGGAATAATTTTATTTACGAAATTTCTATTCTCTTCGTTACAAATATGTTTCCTTGGTTTTTCTGCTTTTGCAGTCCATTTACCATGAGACCTTCTAATTCTTCATTGGTATTCGACTCTGTTTCCGCTTATCTCTATTCATATTTTCTTTATTGTTGAGATTCACTTCCATTGTTCTATTTCAACTCTTAAAGGGGAAACTTTTTGACCGTACTGTTAAAGTCACGTGGTTACTCTGGGGGAATGCTCTAAATGGTCGCCGAAATCACTGCTTGTCACCCGTTCGGGTTATTGCCTTGTGGTGCTTGGTAATCGGGGTATTGGGATATGCCTGGAGGTGAATGGTTATCGGAAGGAGTGAACATTCTATAGTTCGGTGTAAACATTGTATATGGTTTAAATTTCTAATAGAAAGTACATTCTCTAGTCCCCGTTATGAAAATTCTAGTAGTGTTTTATTTTTCTTAAAAAAAAGTTGGGGGGGGGTGTTCGATGTATTTGTTTGTTTTGACCTCTATTCGGAAAATTTTAATTTGAAAGAGTTTTAGGAAATGAGCCGCTATTTCTCCCGTACTTTACAAATTACACAGTTGGGCATTATTACCTCCCAATATCCATGGGACTGCCATACAAATCTGTTTCGCCTTCTGTCCAGATTGACTTCACGAGTCTTTCTATCAAAATAGCGAGAATCATCCCACACACCACGATGGCATAGCATATTCCATAACGTTCTCTTCCTATTATTACGATTGTGAGGATGGACGTCTGATTCTGGTTACTATATCTGCCGGGTGCGATCATCTATCATACAAGGTGACAAATAGCAATTTGGGCATTCGTGCTTCCCTACAAGTTGTGAAATGAGAGGTTCGTTGTCAGGCAATTCGGTGTTCACAAGGTCCTCTGTCAAAGTGCTGGCGGAGTATTTGCAGTCCCAGTCATTGCCTGCAAAAAATACCTGTAACGCTTGAAGGTTATCAGGTGATAAATTCAAAGTCACGGTGTTCATTGTTGGGTTTTAGTTTCCTTATAAAAACAACGCATTGACATTTTCGGAGAAAATAATTAACCCGAAATTAAAAGAGAGAGAGAGAGAAGGTCTAGACACTGGCTTCACAAATTTTGAAGAGCGTAATTTGCGTTCATATTGAATGAGGCAATTGATAGAAATTTCATGTCGCATGGTTGACCACAAGTACCCTGGTCATCCACTCTTGTGGTCAGCGTGATGAATCAGTCAAAATCAATTAGCTGTCCAGGTAAAAGGGGGCTTTCACCTTCCCCTTTATGCTTACTTATTACTTTCGTTTTTCCCCTATAAATGACAAACAAGATCTATTAACTGCCGATCTCCATCATTAGTGTTTCCAAAAGAGAAAACAGAGACAGAAGTCACCAAGGACTGATCATTGATGGTAAAATAATTACGTTTTATGGTATGGTCATAAAATTTTCAAAATTATATACAGGTAAAGCATATTGTTGGATTATTCTACATATTTCAGAAAGAAAAAAGAGGAGTTACTGGTTCAGTTATGTGGCAGAAGTCACCATGGAGCTATACAATACATGAATATAAATAATATACTAGAACATATAACACATTACAAAAATATTTGATTGTAGTGCAATTACGATACCGACTTAGGACGGTCATTTAATTTGAATGAATAACTTGAACATACTCTTTATCATACAATAGTAAGTTCTTGCATTTCCAGAGACCCTTTCCTTTTGTGAAATTATTAATTTGATGTAAGATTTATTGGTGAATGCTTTGATTTATAACTTGTGCCAATACTGCAACTTTGTACACTTGTATTTAATTGTTCAGTAATAAGGAAAAAGTCTAGTCGTGCTCGTTTTATGGGAAATATTTTCCGCCATGTACATCTCCCTATATAAATATGTTGTTCACGAAATGGAACTAGCGGTCCTATCTCCTCTTTTATTTCTGTCTGTTTTCTAGTTCTTCAAAATCATTTATACAATATGAAGATTTATCGTTATTTGGTCCATATATATTACACCTTCACTTCATTTTACAACTGAGGAAGTGCCACTTTCATCTGATGATATCGATTTGATTTCAAATTCAAAATCATTATTTATTATTTAGCATATAATATCTTTCCTGGAATTGGAAGTAAATGAATATTAAAAGCATTTGATGGCCCCATTCATTCCTTATTTGATTTTCCATTTCCTATGTGAAATAAGTAACAATCCCCTGACAGTTTAATGATATTATGTCAACCATGTTTCTTTTTATAACATGATACCACATATCTAAATGTACCACATTTATGATATACGAGAATGATATGGTTCAGAGAGAGAAAGTAGAAAGTGTGAAAGAGGAAACAGAAGAGAAATTAATCAAAATAGGGCATAGAACTATATATATGACCTTGACCTTTGACCTACGACCTTGGTTCAGGGTCATGACACACCGGCATCTCCAAAGGAACAAATGTACCAAGTATGATCATCATATGATAAAGAATAAAATAGTTATTCCCCGGACAAAGGTTGTTGGACAGACGGACAGACAGATAGACGGACAGACAGGGTAATTCCTATATACCCCTTAACTTTGTTTGCGGGGGGGGGGGGAGGGGTATAATGACTTCGAGTAGTAAAGCCGTTTCGTAGACATCTCTTGATAAATTATCCTCGGCTTTGAAAAAGAGGGCATAGTATTATGTAAAATTTTATTTATGTTTGTTGGTTGGTTGGTTGATTATTGTTTTACGTCACTCCACGATTATTTCACATATATGGTGACGGCATCTGCCTGATGCATTGCATACAAATTTAGACCTTTGCAACGGACCCACCCGAAGCAGTGAGGGATCTTTTACGTGCCACGCCTACCATGACACGGGACCTCGGTTTTTACTGTCTCATCCGAAAGACAGAACACCGGTGTGCCCCGGGCGGGAGTCGAACCCGCGACCTCTCGATCACGAGCCGAGCACCTTATCCACTAGGCCAAACCGGCTTATTTATGTTTGTAATTAGAAATATATATCACCAATATAGTGTAGGATGTTTTATTTACATCATACGTATCATTCATTGTGGCCTCAGAAAAGTAAAACCGGATTCTACAGACGTCGAACTATGAAAATTGCTTAAACCATTAACGGATTTAGACATTAATGAGCAGGGAATAAAAGTGGATATTTTCTTTATAAATTTTGCAGTTAGATCATCCTATAGTCAAACGTTTCCTAAATAGACAATATGATATTGAGATCATCAAAAAGACTATAGGTCTTGTATTTGGCCCCTCTACAGCCTTATGCAGACTTTTACTTGAACGTTGCACGCTGACTAACAGGGCGGTGGGGACTATATGACGGGCCTTGTCCAAACCTCTCTCAGAGGAGACATGGTCCTGAACCTCGTCCTCTCTGACTGTTAGTCGGGACTCCTACAGATCTAGGGTCTTAGCTCGCTTTCAGACTGGCAGAGCACGGTTTATCATGTTGATGTCGCATATATTTTTATACCATTATGTGTTTTACAATACCTTACGTGTTTATATTTTTATGACCTCTCAATATGCGATACCTGTTGACCCTTGTTCTTTACATGGAGGATTATTTATAAATTTTTAAATGTACGTCCTTTGATTGTTCTGCTGTTACGATGAATGGGAAGGTGGGCCCGTAAACCGGTGAACAACACCATTTGTTGGGCTTTTGTCAAATTAAATGACCGTCCTAAGTCGGTATCGTAATTGCACTACAATCAAATATTTTTGTAATGTGTTATATGTTCTAGTATATTATTTATATTCATGTATTGTATAGCTCCATGGTGACTTCTGCCACATAACTGAGCCAGTAACTCCTCTTTTTTCTTTCTATCTGCTAAGTCTCCAGGTAGATTTTGCATTATTTGGATGTGTTCAAACCTATGTGAATTCGGTGCCTGCTCCATACTCACCGTCATCATGGTAGCCCTCGCAAATTTTTTCATCTGGATCTCTGACTCTATAAGCTGATGTTCTATGGTCGACACAGACAATGTGTAAACATGGTTTTCGTATACCCATGTCACATCCGGAAGCGAACCTCTCCTCCAGTTCCGAATAGCAGTCTTCCCTGTCGATCCACACATAGGGTTATAACGGTGTCAATGCTCTCGATATCCCCTATGTCTTGCCTTGTAAAGTATATAATGTACTCATTGTTCAGTTTCGATACATCATCTGCACTATCTTCTATAATCGGTTGTCCATTTGGTGCTACAAGTTTATTTTTGAAGATCTTAACATTTATATTTTGCTTTTTCAGCGCGTCCGCGTTATTTAACATTCTTTTTCTTTCTTCCGCGGTCGATATGGGATCGAAAAGAGGAATGTAAAAAGGGAGGGGTATATTTTCAATTTTTTCTCTTCTTGAAAAATTTTTCCTTCGTATTTCCATTTGATAGCTATGACAGCTTCACATATTGTTCCATCCGATCTTTGACTCTATACGATAATATTATATGGTCGGCACACACTGCGTCAAGGTGTAAACATGCCGTCAAGGTGTAAACATGCCGTTTTGTATACTCGCTTCACATCCGAACTCATCCCTCCTCCAGTTTCGAAGAACAAATTTCCCTGTCGATCCACATATGGAGTCCTAACGGTCCCAATGCTCTCGATGTCCTCTAAGTCTTGCCTTGTGAACAGTAAAATGTCATTGGTCAGACTCGTTTCATTTTCTACAATCGGTTTTCCATTTGGAGTTACAAGTTTGGTTTTGACTATTTTAACATTTTTATTTTGCTTTTTTCAGCGCAATGTGAACTCCTTAGGAGTAATGCAAAAAGGGAGGGTATCTCTGCACTCTTTGATTTCTGTGCTTGAAGATCTGTTTTCCTTTATATTTACATTTGACAGTTTCAGTGATAGTAATGGGTTTTTCTAGTTTGAGATTGCAGAATGCCGTTCCAGTGTATTCTTAAAAGATCGACTTGAAGTTTAGTATATTATCCTTCATGGACCTGCCCCTTAAGTCCACAATCCCACTTTCCATTTCTAGCTTTCTTTTATCCATTCTTATGACTGCAGATTTGAACAATTGTTGTGTTATATTCTGACTGTTACGAAGAATATTTTAATCAGTGATCTATTCCATCCGGTTCATGAATAACTGCTTTTTTATTCCCTGTGTTGATTTTAAAACTGGCTCATAGCGATCGGATCGGTGATAAATCGCTTTAAGTGTAGTTTGTATGTCCGCTAATGTATGACTAGTACTCACAATATGTACCAGTGGGTTTTTTTTACATTTTTTTTTTCAATAGGCGACACAGTGTAACCTTGCGTCGGTGTTTTATTTGATATCATCTCACATTTTTTTTGTTTCCCTTTCTTATTTTCTCAATCTTTCAAAGATTCAATTTTCACCTTCAACCATGCTATCCACACATTGTAAACACGGTATGTTCCAACACTGATAACTCTAAATGCAATATAACGGACAAACTTGTACAAACCGGAGGAGCAGAAAATTACACGTCTATATCCAGTGGAATGATCACGTGATCTGGGTCATGTGACCACTGACCAACATGGACGTATAATTTTTCCGCTCTCGCATCGAATCCATAAAAATTGATTGCGTACTTGTAATACTGTGAATATAATACGGAGAATCGATAAAGTTGTTTGGATTATTATCTTTGATAATCTATGTGCTTTGTTTTGATGAAAATGGTTACCTTTGTAACAAAAAAAAAAAAAAAAAAAAAAGACAACAAAGAAAACTCAGTGAGGAGTACTCAATAAAGGCATTACCGACTGTGGACCTTTGCAAGCCTTACCGGACATTCCGGTAACTTTAAATAGTGTAAGCAAACGTCTTGTACGATACGATAACATGGCAAAAAATGTAGATGAACTGAAGGCAGATGTATATAATGAGGATGGAATTGATCATAGACTTGAAGTGGTGGCTGAACAAGCAGCATATAGTGTTGATGAAATTGATGAAACTAAACAAGAAAACATACAACTAAAAATAGATGTTGAATTACGTAAAAAATGTAGCTATAAGGATGGATAGAAAGATTGAAGAAATGAATGCAGAAATAATTGATTTCAAAGGTCGTTCCGTGAGGGACAATATATTGATACACAATTTCATTCAAACACCTGGCGAGCATCTATTACAAGCAGTGCCGGGGGCATCAAACAGTATTTTGGCGTGGACAATGTAAAATTTATACGAATACATAGGAATGGGCTCACCCCCTATGCAAACGGAAGACCTATAACCATCGCGGGGAAATTAGTAGACAGGAAACTGAAGCATGAGTTCCTACAAGCACAGAAAACGAAAAAAAATGCAAATGAAAAAATCCCATTCTAGATCACTGCGCAAGAACCGACAGCTGTTGTCGAAAATCGAAAACGATTGCACGATATATCTGACAATTTTAAGACACAAAATTAAAACACAAAAGCAATCAAAAATAAAATCATTATGCCGAACGGAGAAAGCTATGTGGAGGAAGTCCCTAAACTCACGAATGCCGATATACTACAGATAAGTCCTGAAGAAGTGGAAATTGTGCCTTCAGATCCAGTGAACCGAGAAGGAAGTTGTTTTTTTTTTTTCGCCTCCGGAGCTAACGTAACATCGGTGAAGGAGGTGCAAGACCTATATAAAAAAAGTTCCTAAATACTGACTCTGTGAGTTCGAACCATCGTATACTTGTGTATAGTTTCACAGATGAAGCCGGTCGATATCATTCAGGATACCATGACGATGAGGAACACGGCCTGGGTCGTCTATAATTAAGATACATAGCCGATAATTACAAACGCAGCGACAGTTGTAACGAGGTGGTATGGCGGTGTACATATTGGATTCGAAAGATTTAGATTTATGGAAAGTGTAGTGTGTGAGGTATCAAATATACTAAAATTAGTCATTAATATCTACATAACGTAATAAAACGTCTTTTACAGTGCTCACATCCAAAGGCTGGATAATAGAGCACTGAAAATATACCTATTATATTATATATTCTTTTCTATATACTATCAATTTAAAATGAACTAACGTTCTATATTATCTTATCAAACTACATAAATGTAAATGTTTACTAAGTTTTTTTTTCTAGACGTATTGAAAAGGAATTCCAGTATATAAATTGATAATGTTTGTCAGTTCGTTCGCCTGTACCCATATTTTTTTCTCTTCATCGTCTTCACCCTTTTCTACTTACGTTGTTTGCATATTTTCAAAACATCTCAGTATGTACATATACATTGCGCATATATAGTCATAGATGCGACAGCGAGCGTTTAACATTTACTGTTACGATTTTGGCACTTAGTATATGAGGTGTGTTACTTATGTTGATTATTTTTATGAAACGATGCAGGAACATATGCCATGCGTCCTTGAGCATGTTATGGTTAGTGATTCTTTATTTTTATTCATTTCTTTCCTATCCTCTCCGTCTTCTTCCTTTTTTTACCTTGTACATGTGCTTGTAGTGTAATCGATTCCTACACATTTCGATTTTGGGTAACAAGCACGCTGAGTAATCACTTCTATTTTATTATTGGAGTTTACTTACTGATTGATACAAATAATGAAGTGTTTTTGACTTTGTAATTGTTTTTTAAATATTCTGTGAATGTGTGTATATATTCTAATGATATGTTTCTTCATGTACATTAGGATTATCTGTCATTCTATTTGATTAAGTAGCACCTAAGTTCACTCACTGTACTTTCAACTTGTCATTTAATCTTATTTCCAACTTTACCTTTCCTTTCCTTTTTATGTTTTATATGCATGTACCATTTGCATACAGTGTTGTATTAATGGAATTTGTTCATTAAAAGATTAACGTGACCCCGACGAAATTATAACGTTATATTTTTCTTTTAATGTAATATAAAACGAAATTATAACATTTATATGTTCTAATATCTGTATCAACTGTCTAATACAAGAGTTTGGTCCTCATTCAGTGCGTGGTAATCCAACAAAGCCACAAATGTGTCTTCTTCAGAGGTTTTGGATAATCAAAAGTCAGTTCTCAATTAATTTAGTATTACCAAAAGTAAACCTGATCTCTACCATACTACCATACCGTTTTTGGATTCCAAAGATGCATGAACTGCATATAAATATCCATTTATAGCTGGATCGTTCATGTATTCCACCAAGCCTCTTTCCATACTGATGACGAAAATTCTAACAGAAATCAAAGATAATCTTCAGAGATACTGCTCCACTGATTACTCATAAAGCGGAATCAATCAGACATGCATCCTAAGGAATTTGGAGGAACAGCTAGAGCACATTAAATCACGTATTTTAGTAATGTTATTAGCATCAACATTGTTGACATTATACCTCTTTATAAAAGAGAAAACAAAAAAATATCTGACTAGCTGTACAACACAAATCACCATGGACATGCTCATAATACCATCCGTCATCAAAAACAGGGTAACATCAATAATTCAAAACCTCTTCTTTAACAAAAAACAAAAACCAAAAAAACAAAAAAAAAACAAAAAACCCAGACCCCCACCCCAACCCCCGCCCCAAACTCGCAGGTGTTAGTATCTCGTTTTAGGCTTCCACAAAAGAGATTTTGTAAAGGAAGAAGCTGATTCCAGCAGCAAGAATACTAAAACAGAGACTGTCGAAATGCTAGAATTTATTTTGGATAAAATATATGTGATTTTTGTGGAGAAAGTGTTCCAGCTGATTGTTGGCATTTCAGTGGGTACAGATTGACTGATACTTCAGTCCGGCATCTTTGACTCATACGAAGCAGAATTTATAATATACAGTCTCTGCTCTCCAAAGGCAATAAGCAATGAACTTTTCGGTTCAATCTTAGATAAAGAGACATAGGCGACATTTTGTCGATTAAGAATCCCGAGTTTAAAGATCAACTGAACACAATATATCCACAGGAACTTGAGATAAAAGATACAAGTTAAAGCGCATCTTTTACATCATAACTAGATATACTCCCATCAATTAGTGATGGTGGTTCGTTAGTTATGTCTCTTTATGACAAACGTGACGACTTCAATATCAGTATTACCAACTTCCCTTTTCTGAGTAGGAGCATACCTTCCTCTCCTGTATATTGCATCGTGATATCACCCTTTATATGTTATTTCAATGCATCTTATATAAACCACATTTTCGTTCTGAAAGCAAAACGTCTTGCCACAAAACTTCTTTCATAAGGAAACATTAAGCAACGTTTGAAATTGTCATTGAGGAAGTTCTTTGGTCGATATAGTGAAGTACAATCCTATCATAACTTTATGTTAACGTCGCGTTAACGTAAAGTTTGCTTTCCTCTTGCGCTCAGGAAAGCTGAGCACGCACGTTTGCGTTAACGCAGATTTCTACGTGAACTTAAATACGACTTTCGCTTGCTTACAACTTAAAACTTATATCAACATGTCAATATTGAAAGATTTGAAGGAGAATCGATATATACATTCTATATTTAAATATAAAAACATACTAGATAATTAAGTAAAATGTTTAGAATATATTGAACGTACATTCCGAACATTAAATATAATGAAATCTATTCTTGTATTTGGATAATAATAATAATAACTAGAAACGAGCTCGTTGCTAAAGCAACGAGTAGGTTTCACAAGTTAAAGTCGAAGCAGCGAAGCTGAGATCTCCTACTCTAATACAAAATTCTTTTTCACGATCCAGATATCTGATCTTTAGTGATGGTATCCACATTGCGCAATCTACTTGCAGAAATTGTAGGTAACGGCGACTTACATTAT
Organism: Pteria penguin; assembly: GCA_035048485.1. Taxonomy (NCBI): domain Eukaryota; kingdom Metazoa; phylum Mollusca; class Bivalvia; order Pterioida; family Pteriidae; genus Pteria; species Pteria penguin. The sequence continues at coordinate 5,791,887 of CM068589.1, read as the reverse complement.
ACACATTATACTGAAGCCTACATCGCACAATATCGACTACTCTTGACCATATATTTGAAACAAGAAACATGTAGGACAATCACACTTAGTACAATCTGCACGTGTAACCTAGATCTTCAGTCCTTACTGCCCGCTTTATGTTGTTTATTTATTAACTTACGCAAGGTATTTCGCGTGTACAGATGTTTGACCTTGAATCGCTTCTCTGCTGGAATAAACAATTCTCCTCGCGATGAACTTACGCAAGTTATTTCGCGTGTACAGATGTTTGACCTTGAATCGCCACTCTGCTGGAATAAACAATTCTCCTCGCGATGGCCTTTAGTAATGCCGCTTTCCCCAATATACAAAAGAAAGACTTGACAATGTCTCGTATTCCACAGGTAAAGCACTGTAACTGGCGATTAATTCACACACGTTTGAAGTCCTGTATAACAGCGGCGCAGTGCGAGGTATTAAGCAAGGCAAATTCACCGCGCTTCTCTAATGTGTAATGCCGACGCTCGGAGAAGATTTCTTTATAGCCTTGTTCAGCAGTAGCTCGTAGAATGTAAATTTGCTTTTTTTTTTTCTTTTTTTTTTTTTTTGTTTTTTTTTTTTGGGGGGGGGGGGGGGTGGTTTTTTTATTTTTTGGGGTTTTTTTTGTTTAAGAATTCGAATGCATAATACTTTCTCAAACTCTATTTTATAGAAAGCACTTTAAATCGCGATTGAATTAATCGCGAGTTACTGCGCCTTGTCCATGGAAGAAGTCCTATATCACAGCGGTGTCGTGCAAGGTATTAAGCAAGGCAAATTGACCGCGCTTCTGAAGATATGTTTATTGCGTTGTTCATCAGTAGAGTGCCCAAAATTTGATTTTTGTTTAAGAAATCGAAATCAAAATGCTTTCTCAAACTCTTGTTTTTATAATTTGTTCATACGACGAATAAAAAATACTTGAAAGTTACGCAAGTAAGATATTTTTATAAAAAAATCTTTAAATTGCTCACTTTCAAATACCGGGAAACATGTTTCATAGTAAAATCGTTACGGAAAATCGTTTCGTAATGTTTTGGAAACTAAAAGACTAAAAATAAGACAGTTTTGAACATTACGTAATTTTTAAAAAACTTTAAATTGAAATAGAGGCCAAACTAAAAGAGATAGATAATATCGGCCGATGAAAGTTCTAAAGATATGAACCTAGAGAACATAACAGTGAAAATTTGAGAGATCTACCATTAAAACTAAAAGCTACATACGCGAAAATCGAAAAATATTAAATCTTACGTAATTCTCTTAAAACGTCGTATATTTCGAAAAATTTTTTCATTAAACGGGAGTATGTGTCTGTGAGAATGAATAGCCGAAAGATGAAATTTCAAAGTAAAGAGTCGGTAGATACCCTCATTCCCTATCATGCTACCAATTTTCACATCTCTACCTTCTTTAATAAGCGAGCTTTAGCTTAAACCATTTCATTAAACATTAATGAACTGTATGTGACGTTGAAAGCATCACTTTAAAGGGGGTTGTCGTGTTTAAACCTAAATAACTCGAAAACGGTAAGAGTTAGCGAAAATTTGATGGCAATGTTATGCATATAAATTTTCGCGCAGAATCGATTGCAACAATCCCCGATTCGATAAGATGAAAATTAATGGAGTTATGACGTCATTTACAAAGTATGACGTCATTTTCAGGAATTTGGTACCATGCCAATTCCCTTTTGTCAGTCGGTAGATATTTGCATTCTCTTTTATGCTACCAAATTTCATACCTCTAGCTTTATCAATAAGCGAGACACAGGTACCTGAAGTTTTAAATTGTATTTTCAGGAAAGGCCAAACACTGAACTTTGACCGCAAATATCTCGAAAACGGTAAGAGATATCGAAAATCTGAGACCAGACATTTCTCCTTTAACTACTTTTTCACGCAGAATCGATTGCAACAATCTCCGATTCGATACGATGAAAAATAAGGGAGTTATGACGTCATTTAGAAAAGTATGACGTCATTTTCAGGAATTTGGCACCTTGCCAATTCCCTTTTGTCAGTCGGTAGATATTTGCATTCTCTTTTATGCTACCAAATTTCATACCTCTAGCTTTATCAATAAGCGAGACACAGGTACCTGAAGTTTTAAATTGTATTTTCAGGAAAGGCCAAACACTGAACTTTGACCGCAAATATCTCGAAAACGGTAAGAGATATCGAAATTCTGTTGTTGGTATTTACCATTTTACTTTTTCACGCAGAATCGATTCCAACCGTCCCCGCCTCGATCCGATGAAAAATAAGGGAGATATGACGTCATTTACAAAGTATGACGTCATTTTCAGGAATTTGGCTCCATGCCAAATTCCTCTTGTCAGTCGGTAGATATTCTCAATCTCTATCATGCTACCAAATTTCACACCTCTATCTTCCTCAATAAGCGAGCTATAGGCGAAAACATTTCATGAATAATTAATGAGTGTTGATGACGTCACAAACATCACTTTAAAGGGGGTTGTCGTGTTCAAACGCAAATAACTCGAGAACCGTAAGAGTTAGCGAAAATCTGAGAACACTTTACTGGTAGGTATTTGAACGCTCTATCGAATGGAAGAAACCCGATCAAAATCCGACTGCAAATAAAGTCGCTAGACCTTGCCAAAGATTTGATTCGAAAATTTTCAATAATTTCAAAAATATTGGCAGCATGCCATTTTCATTCTAGAGGTAGATTAAGAATGTGGAAACATGTTTAGATATAAAATTTCATGCCGATATCTCATTTAATAAGAGAGATATTAACGTATGAATATTTAATTAGCTTTGATGACGTCATAGCGAATTTTCCCACGTCATTGTGACTTTATTTATGGTCCGATTTCAAAAATTTTTCATATTCCAAATCAGACCATTAAAATCTTTCATCCTACTGTCTAAAATCTAAGATTGAAATATTTTTTTTGAAATGAAAACAATCGGGTCAAGGTCAACTTTTTCGGGGTAGAGCTACGAAATTGACGCAGTGACATAAAATCTTGCATCTCCTTTTCTGAATCGAATGCTGAAAATTTCATTCCAATCGGACAAATAATAAGGAAGATATAGCGATTCAAAATTTTGGCGTCGTAGGTGGCGCTGCGCGCTTATAAGCGGTAATTTAGAAAATTAAAAAAATCAAATCTTGAAAATTTAATTTCGAATCGAACACTGAAAACAGAATAGTAATATCTTTAATAATGAGTGATTTCTGAGCCGTCACAAAAAAAAAAAAACGGATGAAGAATAATAATAATAACTAGAAACGAGCTCGTTGCTAAAGCAACGAGTAGGTTTCACAAGTTAAAGTCGAAGCAGCGAAGCTGAGATCTCCTACTCTAATACAAAATTCTTTTTCACGATCCAGATATCTGATCTTTAGTGATGGTATCCACATTGCGCAATCTACTTGCAGAAATTGTAGGTAACGGCGACTTACATTATACACATTATACTGAAGCCTACATCGCACAATATCGACTACTCTTGACCATATATTTGAAACAAGAAACATGTAGGACAATCACACTTAGTACAATCTGCACGTGTAACCTAGATCTTCAGTCCTTACTGCCCGCTTTATGTTGTTTATTTATTAACTTACGCAAGGTATTTCGCGTGTACAGATGTTTGACCTTGAATCGCTTCTCTGCTGGAATAAACAATTCTCCTCGCGATGAACTTACGCAAGTTATTTCGCGTGTACAGATGTTTGACCTTGAATCGCCACTCTGCTGGAATAAACAATTCTCCTCGCGATGGCCTTTAGTAATGCCGCTTTCCCCAATATACAAAAGAAAGACTTGACAATGTCTCGTATTCCACAGGTAAAGCACTGTAACTGGCGATTAATTCACACACGTTTGAAGTCCTGTATAACAGCGGCGCAGTGCGAGGTATTAAGCAAGGCAAATTCACCGCGCTTCTCTAATGTGTAATGCCGACGCTCGGAGAAGATTTCTTTATAGCCTTGTTCAGCAGTAGCTCGTAGAATGTAAATTTGCTTTTTTTTTTCTTTTTTTTTTTTTTTTTGTTTTTTTTTTGGGGGAGGGGGGGGGGGTGGGGTTTTTTATTTTTTGGGGTTTTTTTTTTTGTTTAAGAATTCGAATGCATAATACTTTCTCAAACTCTATTTTATAGAAAGCACTTTAAATCGCGATTGAATTAATCGCGAGTTACTGCGCCTTGTCCATGGAAGAAGTCCTATATCACAGCGGTGTCGTGCAAGGTATTAAGCAAGGCAAATTGACCGCGCTTCTGAAGATATGTTTATTGCGTTGTTCATCAGTAGAGTGCCCAAAATTTGATTTTTGTTTAAGAAATCGAAATCAAAATGCTTTCTCAAACTCTTGTTTTTATAATTTGTTCATACGACGAATAAAAAATACTTGAAAGTTACGCAAGTAAGATATTTTTATAAAAAAATCTTTAAATTGCTCACTTTCAAATACCGGGAAACATGTTTCATAGTAAAATCGTTACGGAAAATCGTTTCGTAATGTTTTGGAAACTAAAAGACTAAAAATAAGACAGTTTTGAACATTACGTAATTTTTAAAAAACTTTAAATTGAAATAGAGGCCAAACTAAAAGAGATAGATAATATCGGCCGATGAAAGTTCTAAAGATATGAACCTAGAGAACATAACAGTGAAAATTTGAGAGATCTACCATTAAAACTAAAAGCTACATACGCGAAAATCGAAAAATATTAAATCTTACGTAATTCTCTTAAAACGTCGTATATTTCGAAAATTTTTTTCATTAAACGGGAGTATGTGTCTGTGAGAATGAATAGCCGAAAGATGAAATTTCAAAGTAAAGAGTCGGTAGATACCCTCATTCCCTATCATGCTACCAATTTTCACATCTCTACCTTCTTTAATAAGCGAGCTTTAGCTGAAACTATTTCATTAAACATTAATGAACTTTATGTGACGTTGAAAGCATCACTTTAAAGGGGGTTGTCGTGTTTAAACCTAAATAACTCGAAAACGGTAAGAGTTAGCAAAAATTTGATGGCAATGTTATGCATATAAATTTTCGCGCAGAATCGATTGCAACAATCCCCGATTCGATAAGATGAAAATTAATGGAGTTATGACGTCATTTACAAAGTATGACGTCATTTTCAGGAATTTGGTACCATGCCAATTCCCTTTTGTCAGTCGGTAGATATTTGCATTCTCTTTTATGCTACCAAATTTCATACCTCTAGCTTTATCAATAAGCGAGACACAGGTACCTGAAGTTTTAAATTGTATTTTCAGGAAAGGCCAAACACTGAACTTTGACCGCAAATATCTCGAAAACGGTAAGAGATATCGAAAATCTGAGACCAGACCTTTGTCCTTTAACTACTTTTTCACGCAGAATCGATTGCAACAATCCCCGATTCGATACGATGAAAAATAAGGGAGTTATGACGTCATTTAGAAAAGTATGACGTCATTTTCAGGAATTTGGCACCTTGCCAATTCCCTTTTGTCAGTCGGTAGATATTTGCATTCTCTTTTATGCTACCAAATTTCATACCTCTAGCTTTATCAATAAGCGAGACACAGGTACCTGAAGTTTTAAATTGTATTTTCAGGAAAGGCCAAACACTGAACTTTGACCGCAAATATCTCGAAAACGGTAAGAGATATCGAAATTCTGTTGCTGGTACTTACCATTTTACTTTTTCACGCAGAATCGATTCCAACCGTCCCCGCCTCGATCCGATGAAAAATAAGGGAGATATGACGTCATTTACAAAGTATGACGTCATTTTCAGGAATTTGGCTCCATGCCAAATTCCTCTTGTCAGTCGGTAGATATTCTCAATCTCTATCATGCTACCAAATTTCACACCTCTATCTTCCTCAATAAGCGAGCTATAGGCGAAAACATTTCATGAATAATTAATGAGTGTTGATGACGTCACAAACATCACTTTAAAGGGGGTTGTCGTGTTCAAACGCAAATAACTCGAGAACCGTAGGAGTTAGCGAAAATCTGAGAACACTTCACAGGTAGGTATTTGAACGCTCTATCGAATGGAAGAAACCCGATCAAAATCCGACTGCAAATAAAGTCGCTAGACCTTGCCAAAGATTTGATTCGAAAATTTTCAATAATTTCAAAAATATTGGCAGCATGCCATTTTCATTCTAGAGGTAGATTAAGAATGTGGAAACATGTTTAGATATAAAATTTCATGCCGATGTCTCATTTAATAAGAGAGATATTAACGTATGAATATTTAATTAGCTTTGATGACGTCATAGCGAATTTTCCCACGCTCATTGTGACTTTATTTATGGTCCGATTTCAAAAATTTTTCATATTCCAAATCAGACCATTAAAATCTTTCATCCTACTGTCTAAAATCTAAGATTGAAATATTTTTTTTGAAATGAAAACAATCGGGTCAAGGTCAACTTTTTCGGGGTAGAGCTACGAAATTGACGCAGTGACATAAAATCTTGCATCTCCTTTTCTGAATCGAATGCTGAAAATTTCATTCCAATTGGACAAATAATAAGGAAGATATAGCGATTCAAAATTTTGGCGTCGTAGGTGGCGCTGCGCGCTTATAAGCGGTAATTTAGAAAATTAAAAAAATCAAATCTTGAAAATTTAATTTCGAATCGAACACTGAAAACAGAATAGTAATATCTTTAATAATGAGTGATTTCTGAGCCGTCACAAAAAAAAATACGGATGAAGAATAATAATAATAACTAGAAACGAGCTCGTTGCTAAAGCAACGAGTAGGTTTCACAAGTTAAAGTCGAAGCAGCGAAGCTGAGATCTCCTACTCTAATACAAAATTCTTTTTCACGATCCAGATATCTGATCTTTAGTGATGGTATCCACATTGCGCAATCTACTTGCAGAAATTGTAGGTAACGGCGACTTACATTATACACATTATACTGAAGCCTACATCGCACAATATCGACTACTCTTGACCATATATTTGAAACAAGAAACATGTAGGACAATCACACTTAGTACAATCTGCAAGTGTAACCTAGATCTTCAGTCCTTACTGCCCGCTTTATGTTGTTTATTTATTAACTTACGCAAGGTATTTCGCGTGTACAGATGTTTGACCTTGAATCGCTTCTCTGCTGGAATAAACAATTCTCCTCGCGATGAACTTACGCAAGTTATTTCGCGTGTACAGATGTTTGACCTTGAATCGCCACTCTGCTGGAATAAACAATTCTCCTCGCGATGGCCTTTAGTAATGCCGCTTTCCCCAATATACAAAAGAAAGACTTGACAATGTCTCGTATTCCACAGGTAAAGCACTGTAACTGGCGATTAATTCACACACGTTTGAAGTCCTGTATAACAGCGGCGCAGTGCGAGGTATTAAGCAAGGCAAATTCACCGCGCTTCTCTAATGTGTAATGCCGACGCTCGGAGAAGATTTCTTTATAGCCTTGTTCAGCAGTAGCTCGTAGAATGTAAATTTGCTTTTTTTTTTTTTTTTTTTTTTTTTTTGTTTTTTTTTTTGGGGGGGGGGGTTGGTTTTTTTATTTTTTGGTTTTTTTTTTTGTTTAAGAATTCGAATGCATAATACTTTCTCAAACTCTATTTTATAGAAAGCACTTTAAATCGCGATTGAATTAATCGCGAGTTACTGCGCCTTGTCCATGGAAGAAGTCCTATATCACAGCGGTGTCGTGCAAGGTATTAAGCAAGGCAAATTGACCGCGCTTCTGAAGATATGTTTATTGCGTTGTTCATCAGTAGAGTGCCCAAAATTTGATTTTTGTTTAAGAAATCGAAATCAAAATGCTTTCTCAAACTCTTGTTTTTATAATTTGTTCATACGACGAATAAAAAATACTTGAAAGTTACGCAAGTAAGATATTTTTTATAAAAAAATCTTTAAATTGCTCACTTTCAAATACCGGGAAACATGTTTCATAGTAAAATCGTTACGGAAAATCGTTTCGTAATGTTTTGGAAACTAAAAGACTAAAAATAAGACAGTTTTGAACATTACGTAATTTTTAAAAAACTTTAAATTGAAATAGAGGCCAAACTAAAAGAGATAGATAATATCGGCCGATGAAAGTTCTAAAGCTATGAACCTAGAGAACATAACAGTGAAAATTTGAGAGATCTACCATTAAAACTAAAAGCTACATACGCGAAAATCGAAAAATATTAAATCTTACGTAATTCTCTTAAAACGTCGTATATTTCGAAAAATTTTTTCATTAAACGGGAGTATGTGTCTGTGAGAATGAATAGCCGAAAGATGAAATTTCAAAGTAAAGAGTCGGTAGATACCCTCATTCCCTATCATGCTACCAATTTTCACATCTCTACCTTCTTTAATAAGCGAGCTTTAGCTGAAACCATTTCATTAAACATTAATGAACTTTATGTGACGTTGAAAGCATCACTTTAAAGGGGGTTGTCGTGTTTAAACCTAAATAACTCGAAAACGGTAAGAGTTAGCGAAAATTTGATGGCAATGTTATGCATATAAATTTTCGCGCAGAATCGATTGCAGCAATCCCCGATTCGATAAGATGAAAATTAATGGAGTTATGACGTCATTTACAAAGTATGACGTCATTTTCAGAAATTTGATACCATGCCAATTCCCTTTTGTCAGTCGGTAGATATTTGCATTCTCTTTTATGCTACCAAATTTCATACCTCTAGCTTTATCAATAAGCGAGACACAGGTACCTGAAGTTTTAAATTGTATTTTCAGGAAAGGCCAAACACTGGACTTTGACCGCAAATATCTCGAAAACGGTAAGAGATATCGAAATTCTGTTGATGGTATTTACCATTTTACTTTTTCACGCAGAATCGATTCCAACCGTCCCCGCCTCGATCCGATGAAAAATAAGGGAGATATGACGTCATTTACAAAGTATGACGTCATTTTCAGGAATTTGGTACCATGCCAATTCCCTTTTGTCAGTCGGTAGATATTTGCATTCTCTTTTATGCTACCAAATTTCATACCTCTAGCTTCATCAATAAGCGAGACACAGGTACCTGAAATTTTAAATTGTATTTTCAGGAAAGGCCAAACACTGAACTTTGACCGCAAATATCTCGAAAACGGTAAGAGATATCGAAATTCTGTTGCTGGTATTTACCATTTTACTTTTTCACGCAGAATCGATTCCAACCGTCCCCGCCTCGATCCGATGAAAAATAAGGGAGATATGACGTCATTTACAAAGTATGACGTCATTTTCAGGAATTTGGCTCCATGCCAAATTCCTCTTGTCAGTCGGTAGATATTCTCAATCTCTATCATGCTACCAAATTTCACACCTCTATCTCCCTCAATAAGCGAGCTATAGGCGAAAACATTTCATGAATAATTAATGAGTGTTGATGACGTCACAAACATCACTTTAAAGGGGGTTGTCGTGTTCAAACGCAAATAACTCGAGAACCGTAAGAGTTAGCGAAAATCTGAGAACACTTCACTGGTAGGTATTTGAACGCTCTATCGAATGGAAGAAACCCGATCAAAATCCGACTGCAAATAAAGTCGCTAGACCTTGCCAAAGATTTGATTCGAAAATTTTCAATAATTTCAAAAATATTGGCAGCATGCCATTTTCATTCTAGAGGTAGATTAAGAATGTGGAAACATGTTTAGATATAAAATTTCATGCCGATATCTCATTTAATAAGAGAGATATTAACGTATGAATATTTAATTAGCTTTGATGACGTCATAGCGAATTTTCCCACGCTCATTGTGACTTTATTTATGGTCCGATTTCAAAAATTTTTCATATTCCAAATCAGACCATTAAAATCTTTCATCCTACTGTCTAAAATCTAAGATTGAAATATTTTTTTTGAAATGAAAACAATCGGGTCAAGGTCAACTTTTTCGGGGTAGAGCTACGAAATTGACGCAGTGACATAAAATCTTGCATCTCCTTTTCTGAATCGAATGCTGAAAATTTCATTCCAATCGGACAAATAATAAGGAAGATATAGCGATTCAAAATTTTGGCGTCGTAGGTGGCGCTGCGCGCTTATAAGCGGTAATTTAGAAAATTAAAAAAATCAAATCTTGAAAATTTATTTTCGAATCGAACACTGAAAACAGAATAGTAATATCTTTAATAATGAGTGATTTCTGAGCCGTAACAAAAAAAAAAACGGATGAAGAATAATAATAATAATAATAAGAAAAGACAGTAGAATAATAAAAGGTTTCACAAGTGAAACTTGTGAAACCTAATAATAATAAGAAAAGACAGTAGAATAATAAAAGGTTTCACAAGTGAAACTTGTGAAACCTAATAATAATAAGAAAAGACAGTAGAATAATAAAAGGTTTCACAAGTGAAACTTGTGAAACCTAACTAGAAACGAGCTCGTTGCTAAAGCAACGAGTAGGTTTCACAAGTTAAAGTCGAAGCAGCGAAGCTGAGATCTCCTACTCTAATACAAAATTCTTTTTCACGATCCAGATATCTGATCTTTAGTGATGGTATCCACATTGCGCAATCTACTTGCAGAAATTGTAGGTAACGGCGACTTACATTATACACATTATACTGAAGCCTACATCGCACAATATCGACTACTCTTGACCATATATTTGAAACAAGAAACATGTAGGACAATCACACTTAGTACAATCTGCACGTGTAACCTAGATCTTCAGTCCTTACTGCCCGCTTTATGTTGTTTATTTATTAACTTACGCAAGGTATTTCGCGTGTACAGATGTTTGACCTTGAATCGCTTCTCTGCTGGAATAAACAATTCTCCTCGCGATGAACTTACGCAAGTTATTTCGCGTGTACAGATGTTTGACCTTGAATCGCCACTCTGCTGGAATAAACAATTCTCCTCGCGATGGCCTTTAGTAATGCCGCTTTCCCCAATATACAAAAGAAAGACTTGACAATGTCTCGTATTCCACAGGTAAAGCACTGTAACTGGCGATTAATTCACACACGTTTGAAGTCCTGTATAACAGCGGCGCAGTGCGAGGTATTAAGCAAGGCAAATTCACCGCGCTTCTCTAATGTGTAATGCCGACGCTCGGAGAAGATTTCTTTATAGCCTTGTTCAGCAGTAGCTCGTAGAATGTAAATTTGCTTTTTTTTTTCTTTTTTTTTTTTTTTTTTGTTTTTTTTTTTTTTGGGTGGGGGGGGGGGTTGGTTTTTTTATTTTTTGGTTTTTTTTTTTGTTTAAGAATTCGAATGCATAATACTTTCTCAAACTCTATTTTATAGAAAGCACTTTAAATCGCGATTGAATTAATCGCGAGTTACTGCGCCTTGTCCATGGAAGAAGTCCTATATCACAGCGGTGTCGTGCAAGGTATTAAGCAAGGCAAATTGACCGCGCTTCTGAAGATATGTTTATTGCGTTGTTCATCAGTAGAGTGCCCAAAATTTGATTTTTGTTTAAGAAATCGAAATCAAAATGCTTTCTCAAACTCTTGTTTTTATAATTTGTTCATACGACGAATAAAAAATACTTGAAAGTTACGCAAGTAAGATATTTTTATAAAAAAATCTTTAAATTGCTCACTTTCAAATACCGGGAAACATGTTTCATAGTAAAATCGTTACGGAAAATCGTTTCGTAATGTTTTGGAAACTAAAAGACTAAAAATAAGACAGTTTTGAACATTACGTAATTTTTAAAAAACTTTAAATTGAAATAGAGGCCAAACTAAAAGAGATAGATAATATCGGCCGATGAAAGTTCTAAAGCTATGAACCTAGAGAACATAACAGTGAAAATTTGAGAGATCTACCATTAAAACTAAAAGCTACATACGCGAAAATCGAAAAATATTAAATCTTACGTAATTCTCTTAAAACGTCGTATATTTCGAAAAATTTTTTCATTAAACGGGAGTATGTGTCTGTGAGAATGAATAGCCGAAAGATGAAATTTCAAAGTAAAGAGTCGGTAGATACCCTCATTCCCTATCATGCTACCAATTTTCACATCTCTACCTTCTTTAATAAGCGAGCTTTAGCTGAAACCATTTCATTAAACATTAATGAACTTTATGTGACGTTGAAAGCATCACTTTAAAGGGGGTTGTCGTGTTTAAACCTAAATAACTCGAAAACGGTAAGAGTTAGCGAAAATTTGATGGCAATGTTATGCATATAAATTTTCGCGCAGAATCGATTGCAACAATCCCCGATTCGATAAGATGAAAATCAATGGAGTTATGACGTCATTTACAAAGTATGACGTCATTTTCAGGAATTTGGTACCATGCCAATTCCCTTTTGTCAGTCGGTAGATATTTGCATTCTCTTTTATGCTACCAAATTTCATACCTCTAGCTTTATCAATAAGCGAGACACAGGTACCTGAAGTTTTAAATTGTATTTTCAGGAAAGGCCAAACACTGAACTTTGACCGCAAATATCTCGAAAACGGTAAGAGATATCGAAAATCTGAGACCAGACCTTTGTCCTTTAACTACTTTTTCACGCAGAATCGATTGCAACAATCCCCGATTCGATACGATGAAAAATAAGGGAGTTATGACGTCATTTAGAAAAGTATGACGTCATTTTCAGGAATTTGGCTCCATGCCAAATTCCTCTTGTCAGTCGGTAGATATTCTCAATCTCTATCATGCTACCAAATTTCACACCTCTATCTTCCTCAATAAGCGAGCTATAGGCGAAAACATTTCATGAATAATTAATGAGTGTTGATGACGTCACAAACATCACTTTAAAGGGGGTTGTCGTGTTCAAACGCAAATAACTCGAGAACCGTAAGAGTTAGCGAAAATCTGAGAACACTTCACAGGTAGGTATTTGAACGCTCTATCGAATGGAAGAAACCCGATCAAAATCCGACTGCAAATAAAGTCGCTAGACCTTGCCAAAGATTTGATTCGAAAATTTTCAATAATTTCAAAAATATTGGCAGCATGCCATTTTCATTCTAGAGGTAGATTAAGAATGTGGAAACATGTTTAGATATAAAATTTCATGCCGATATCTCATTTAATAAGAGAGATATTAACGTATGAATATTTAATTAGCTTTGATGACGTCATAGCGAATTTTCCCACGCTCATTGTGACTTTATTTATGGTCCGATTTCAAAAATTTTTCATATTCCAAATCAGACCATTAAAATCTTTCATCCTACTGTCTAAAATCTAAGATTGAAATATTTTTTTTGAAATGAAAACAATCGGGTCAAGGTCAACTTTTTCGGGGTAGAGCTACGAAATTGACGCAGTAACATAAAATCTTGCATCTCCTTTTCTGAATCCAATGCTGAAAATTTCATTCCAATTGGACAAATAATAAGGAAGATATAGCGATTCAAAATTTTGGCGTCGTAGGTGGCGCTGCGCGCTTATAAGCGGTAATTTAGAAAATTAAAAAAATTAAATCTTGAAAATTTAATTTCGAATCGAACACTGAAAACAGAATAGTAATATCTTTAATAATGAGTGATTTCTGAGCCGTCACAAAAAAAAAAAAAACGGATGAAGAATAATAATAATAATAATAATAAGAAAAGACAGTAGAATAATAAAAGGTTTCACAAGTGAAACTTGTGAAACCTAATAATAAATAAGAAAAGACAGTAGAATAATAAAAGGTTTCACAAGTGAAACTTGTGAAACCTAATAAGAAAAGACAGTAGAATAATAAAAGGTTTCACAAGTGAAACTTGTGAAACCTAATAATAATAAATAAGAAAAGACAGTAGAATAATAAAAGGTTTCACAAGTGAAACTTGTGAAACCTAATAATAACATTAATGAAAATAATAATAATGATGATTATTATGATATTTAATTATTTATATCATGTATTGTATAGCTCCATGGTGACTTCAGCCACATAACTGAGTCAGTAACTCCTCTTTGTTTCTTTAACATATCAAAAATAGCTAAATTATTATAATAATAATAATAATAATAATAATAATAATAATAATAATAATAATAATGATGATGATGATGATGATGATGATGAAAATGATAATAATAATAAATTCATAAATAAGAAATAAACACATAAATAGATTAATTATAAATAAATCATAAAACTAAAATTAGAAAGTAATCATGCTAGTTTATTTATAGTATAAACCGACAAAGTTTTTCATAAATACCTTACTGCATGTCTACGCGGTAATTTCCTTTATTATATTACATATGAAACCCTTAATACGGGGTGTCATTTTAACATCTCAGTTAATACACTTATATATGGCGATGTTTGTAGTAATTTAATTAGATCCATTTTATTTTCTCCATCCGTACCACTGCATAGATAATTAGAAATGTAGGCATGTGAGCGTGCGACTGAACCGAGCGCATGCAGGATAAATCGCGTTATCGCAAATGTCCTCCTGTATTAACGCGAGGAGCGCACGCGCGTCCGACCGGCATATGTGCTAAAGCAGTCCTCGTGACCGCTTTTCGCGTTAACGTGTATGTTATGTTAGGACTGCACCCATCTAATAAGTGTATGTGCTTTATCTCATATTCTACAGTTATCACAATCACTATTATCTAAGAACATGTATATATATATTTACTTGATTCACTATCATGATTAATTACATGAAGAGGCTCGTTATGCTGAACACGCGTTGTAATAGAATACAATATTTAAAACTTTGAAGAAACTATCACTGTTTGAATTTATATATACGCATATGATATTTTACATAACTCCAATGAACTCATGCTAATTTTATCTTATTTTAGATTATTATATCATTCTAGATACTGATTGGAAGTTAAAACGTTCTAATATATATAATCCTCTGGAATATACCTGCTCTACTAATGACAGACCTAGCGGAATGTTGTGGGGACTACTTTCAGAGCGGAACTCGGAGATACATACTGATTACCTTTATGTGGATGGTATTTGTGATCAAGACTGGAGATCAATCACATATGAAATTATAAGCTGTATTGATAGAGATACGCTGTGGCAAGTTAACATACGTGTGAACTCTAGCTTTATACACAATGACAAAACAGTGCTTATGACATGTGGAGACTATGGTCGTCCTTGGATGAACAGGATCGGAAGTAATATTGTGAATATCAACAAATTAGGTAAAGTGCTATAGTGGTATTAGTATTTTATTGTTGTCTTTTTAAATATAAAACATATATACCTTTCAATTTTGTGCATCATATGCACATTTCGACAACTCATGTCTCTTGAGTGATGCTCGTGGCCGAATGATTGGAATTCTCAAATTATATAAATATTTGAATAGCAGTGTTGAAACCAAAATGACCGAAAAGTGAACAAAACCATCAGCTAGATAAGCAGAGTAAAAAAATCTCCAATTTACTAAAACAAAAACTTTGATGATCTCAGGGAAAGCTGTATCAAATTGGCAACACTGAACTCATATACATGGGAAGCAATCTTCATATCGAATAATAGAGGATGTAATAAAGTCCATGATCCAGAAACACTTTTGTTCCTCAGTCAGGGGGAATTTTGTAGACATACCTCATGTGAAAGTACAATCTCTAAGACACATTTTAAGCGATGTTTGCACTCTGGCCGTTGGGGCTTTACCGGGTTTTGGGGCAAAAACATAAGATTTTTATCAAAACTCGCTGAAAATTGGAATTGTTCAATAAAATGTAAACAACTTTATAAATTCATGACAAAAACATGTAATCTGATAGATCTTGATATGATCTATCAAATAAAAAAGGTTTCAGTACCATATCTTGTATCAAACATGTTATTTTTTGGGTTAAATGTGCTATTTTTGCAAAATTAATAATTTTTTTTTCTTATGTTTCTTATGTTATATTTCTTAGTGTAGGTCCAAATATTTGTTTTAATGGTTGTGAAACGATAAAACAATGTCTAATTCATTTAATGATATGCCATTTACCCAATCATGAACTATCGAAAAAGGGATATTTAAAAATATTTTCCATTAAAGTGCTGCCGATTATGAAAATCGCTGAAAATTGGAAATTAGAATAAAATGTAAACAACTCAAAAAATTCCTGAAAAAAAAGATCTTTCCAATAAAAGAGATTTCAGTACCACATCATGCAGGAAAAATGTAATTTTGGGGGGTTAAATGTGCTATTTTTGCAAAATTAATGGATTCCCCCTTTATTTTATACCATTTCGATTTCGTCTATCCGGCTTAGTGTAGATCCAAATATTTGTTTTAATGGTAATGGAATGATAAAACATATTTTCCATTAAAGTGATACCGAAAATGAAAATCGCTGAATATTGGAAAATCTTCGTAAATCATTTATGCTTTATCATTTATAAGTTTTAAATGCATCATGTTAAAGGAATTTCTATGCACTTTGCAAATACACAATTTCTACATTTGATTGTTCTACACTTTATACATCTCTGCCTCATGATTTGATTAAGAGGAAGTTGCTGTCTCTTATACAATGGTGTTTCCACAGAGAATCTAAAACTTACATATGTACTTCCAATAACTCCGGATTCTTTTCCAACAAACAATATACTTCATATAAATACTGGACTTGCAAGGAATTAAGTAAAGCACTAGATTTTCTTATGAATAATATTTTTGTGCAATTTGATGGCAAGATATATCAACAAATAGTTGGGATTCCTATGGGTACTAACTGCGCGCCTCTGATAGCAGATTTATTTCTTTATTGTTATGAGAGGGATTTTATGGTTTCTATTAAAAATCAAAACGTTTTGACCTCATTGACAAATTTAATAATACTTGCAGATATCTGGATGAAATTTTGGTTATCGACAACCCTGAATTCGAACCATTTATATCGGAAATCTATCCACCAGAGCTCACATTGAATAAAGCTAATACTTGAGATATATCTACACCTTTCTTAGATTTGAACATCAAAATTATCAACCACCTATTATATATTAATATTTATGATAAACGTGAGGTGTCCCTCGACTCCAATCACATGGTATCTATATATCTCAATTAGTTCGATTTCTCAGAGGCTGCACCGATGTTTTGGACTTTCATAAACGAAATTTACAAATTACTACTAAACATTTAACTCAGGGTTACAGATATCACAAGCTAAGAAAAACATTCGGCAAATTCTTCAGATCTTATTCAGAACTTCTATCTAAATTTGGAAATATTTCTTTTAAACGGTATGTATCCAATGGAATTTCCCATCCTAATTTTTACGGTGATTTCGTATATAAACTAAGGAAAGTAAAAGGCTCCGATAATGTTATTTTATCATGTAATAAAATAGTCAAACGTCTTCTAAATAGACAATATGACATTGAGATCATCAAAAAGACTATAGGTTTCAGAGGAGACATGGTCCTGAACCTCGTCCCCTCTGACTATTGGATCTAGGGTCTTACCGCGCTTTCAGACTGGCAGAGCACGGTTCATCATGTTGATGTCGCATATATTTTTATATTATTATGTGTTTTACAATACCTTACGTGTTTATGTTTTTATGACCTCTCAATGTGCGATACCTGTTGACCCTTGTTTTTACATGGAGGATTATTTATAGATTTTTTAATGTACGTCCTGTGATTGTTCTGCTGTTACGGTGAGTGGGAAGGTGGGTCCGTAAACCGGTTAACAACACCATTTGTTTGGCTTTTGTCAAATTAAATGACCGTCCTAAGTCAGTATCGTATTGCAGTACAATCAAATATTTTTGTAATGTGTTATATGTGCTAGTGTACTATTTATATTCATGTATTCTATAGCTCCATGGTGACTTCTGCCACATAGCTGAGCCAGTAACTCCTCTTTTTTCCTTGATATCGTTACTGACTAGTGCTTTTATAAGGCTTTGAATGCTGTCATATTGTAAAATGTTGCCTAATCCTTTAGCCTTCTACAAGTGGCCTAAGCCCGCGGCGACTGCTGCTAAATAAATTGTAGTCGTTGAGAGTTGTCAGTTAACCACACCAATTGAGAGACGTTTGTTACTTCAATTGGCCGTCCTAAGTCGGTATCGTAACCGCAGCACAATGGAATATTTTTGTAATATTTTTCCATGTATATTCTACTATTTTCATGTTTTTGTGTACATGTCCTTGTTGATTTGTGTCATTCAGCTTTGCCAGATGTCAAACACAAGAACGTTGCTACTCCTGGAAAACTCGCCGACGGAAATCCATTTTTTTCCCACAGGAATGGTTGAACTTTATAAGCACAATGTCATAGTAATGTAATGTGCATTTCGTCCATGACAGTTGAAATCTATAAATCACGGATTTGTGTCATCTTATATACGAGATTCGAGATTTCCAGATATTCTCTAGGAGTATAATTTCTATATTGAATTATTGCGATATTAAGGCATCAGACCTACTAAGCAGTATATGATCGGATGATGAGGCAGCTCTAATTTCCACACTATTGACATCTGACACAGTTCGTTGTACCAACTTTGCGCTAGCCAACAGGGGGCTATAATCGTAGCCGTCGCCCCTTGGGTTTTCACTTTGTTTAAACCAGCATGTGTTTTATGTTATCTTCAGAGTACTTGCATTTAGACTCAGATCGTTTTCTTCACAAAATATGTATTTGGATATCCTAACACAATTAATCTCTATCTTTGTGAACCCTTTTTGGTGAAAAAATCCCCCATTTATATGTAATTTTAAAGAGTCTGTTTTTTTAATTTATCGTGAGGTATGGTGGTATAAAGTGTAGAAAAATCGTAAGTCGTAATTTATTCAACAATAGGCAAATTTTGGGATTTTGATCTTTCAAATAATTCTTTAGTGTTTTTGAATTATTATCCAAAACTGATTAACACCACATCTATAGTAAATTGATCCTCTTTCCCAGCAATATGTACCCACTGAATTTCTATTTCAATTGTGCTAACCGTTTAGTCCGTCCAACTTTGTGGTTTATATGTGCTACAGCTGTGATGTTGAATGATTTTAAGGTCAACAGAATCAGCCCTCAGTTCTCTATTATTGGACGATTTTCGGGACACGCCAATCGTCCAGTCCCCTGATGCTACTTGTTCATTGCAGGCAGCACCTCTTCCAACATGGATCCGTAATTACCTAAATGTCTACTGGACGTGTGCATATTTCGCATCAGTTCCAGTAATGAACAGCACAGGAGTGACCGCCCGTGCGATAGAAACCTCAACCCTGTAAATTATGAAAGAACAGACCTGATGCATCAATAACCCAAGATTCTTGTGTTCTTATCGGAAAATCAGCCACATATACAATACCTCTTAAGTCAAGTAATGTTAAGTCATGTTTAGTAGATTCTTAAAGTAATGTTAAGAAGATTCATTTCCTTATATAGGGCATAGGATGTTCAAACTTACAGAAATGGTGCATCTATATGTGCAAATGCGGAATATAGTTTCAGATGTTGTGCTTAACCCATATATATTGTTTAATAGATTATTATAGTTATGTTAAGAAGATAAGATGGGTGTCTGACCTAGATTTTCCACTCGAGTGAGCATGTTTGTCCGGTAGTCCTTTAAACCTTATATGGCTTTTTAATTTATCTATGCCTACTTGAATGCAACATGTGACGGAATAACCTCATCATGGTCAAATATCAAAGAGGTTAGCTTTCTAGTCCCTGATATCCAAATGAATTTAATGTTCAGAAGTCTGTTATAAACTTAAATCTACAATTTTACTTAGGTAAACAACCACTCACACATTAAGGCTTATTTTTACATAATTTAACTAACTTTTTTTTCCAGCACATTAAGTTTTTGCTCCTCGATTTAAGTAGGGTTTGGATGTGTCTGAATATGACACTATATAGGATATTGTCCTTTTGTTCAATGGACTATGAGATATGGTTTATCCTTCGGTACTTCTTCGTTTTTATATTTTCTCCAAATATTCTGCTAGGAGTGCAATTTCGTCTTTTTTACTACCTATTGTACATTGTCCATTATAAATATAGAACATATGTACTTTTAAATTTGGTGCACCAGATACGCATTTCAACAACATATGTCTCTTCAGTGATGCTTGTGGCCGAATGATGGTATATAATTCATGTCAGTACGAAAGCACTGAAAAGAAGACTATCAGAACAAACGTACTGAATACTAGATGCACTCGGAGACTATCAGTCCGCCAGCAGTGATACCGGCCTAGTGGTTATGAAAAATATAGAACATATATACCTTTCAATTTTGTGCACCATATCCATCTCACTCATGTAGTGAACAAGTAGAGAACTGAAACAGCGATACGCCATCACCTCTAAATGCTGTTCACGTTTCGACTGCACGGCCTTTTTATGGTGTGACCGATGAATCAAGCTTGGTATACGGCAAATGCTGTGATTTACTTTAAATGCTGTTCACTTGCCTATTAAGAACGTTAAAACGTTAAAATAATTGATATATCAGACAGAAAAAATTGTCCATTGTTTAAAACAAGATCTGAACCCACCCATCCCTACCTCCAGGAGAACGTAAGATTTAAATTTGAAGAATTATGTTAATTGGTAGATAATATAGATAAACAAGTAAAACACCTATTGGCTTTGCTATTCGTTTTGATGTGACTGCATTTTTTTATTTATTTTTTACATATAGATCTATATCTTCATGAAACCGAACAAGTAACTATTAGATATATGAAAGGTGTACATGGTGCCAGGTAAAACTAGTTTTCTAGTGTTCTTGAATATTTTCGGTTTACTGGATTTCCTGAAAAGGATTACTTTGTCCCGAATATTGTATTATTATTGTACATATCTGTCGATTATCATTGCAGATTTACATATCCTAGGACTCAATGACAGCGAGACATCAATAGGTCGACATCCATTGCGACTTACAGCAATACTGAGTGGCAAATCTCATGACCCGGTTTTCCACTGGATACTGGTAGTAAGTCGTTTTCAGAAAAATGTAAATTCGAAAAGAAATAATATTCATAGTCCCTGACGCCTACAAATACAATTGCAAAATTTGTAACTTTTTCTAAAACGGAGCAAACTATTATTTATGTCTCTTACAAAACACAACGATGATAAGTTATGACCAACCACATGCTTATATATTATCTAGATATCTTCCAGGCAAGGGAACAGTACGTGTTAATTCTCGTTTCCTTTTCAGGATAAAGACTCGCATGATGTCATTTATCAGCCATGCCACAACCCTTTAACTACAGCAGATATACTGGGATGGTCCTATACATCCACCTGTGACATAAGGTTCATTGATGAGGTCAAAAGCGTTATGGGAAAACTTCTGGTAAAAGTTGTCGTCTTTGATAATGAAACGTCAGTTAACAGAACTTCGATATCGACGAACAGTATCACATTTTCAGGTACGTCATCGTACAGTTATATTACACTATGTTGATTAGCCACCGGAAATATCGTTTAGTCAAAAGTAAAGACATAACAATCAATAGTCAGTTTATGTATGGTAAACGAGTCTGAAAAGCTATTGCCAGTACCAGTTTCTACATCTTTACAGATATGGAATATGGTATTTATTCTTACCTTCGAAACATTACAGAGGACAAAAGGAAAATTCATTAAAAGAAATCAATAAAATATCACAAACTGGTTAAAATACATAGAAGCGTCCTTCAAATCAATTGATGTGGGTCAATTGTTTATTTTCTAGTGTTCCAGAATTGTCACACATGAAATTCATTTAATATTTCTGCTAGATATGGTGCAATAGACTATATAACAGAATAATTCTACGTGCTACATGTACGGACGGACAGAGCACGCTTTACTCATGTTGATGTCGCCTTACAAATATTTGATACAGGCATTTTATTCTATAATCGTTTCATATGAAAATATTTATTACTCTCGTCTGCTGATCCTTGTTGTCTTACTTATTTTTAAATGTGTGTCTTTGATTGTGCTGCATTTGCAGTAAGTGGGGCGCCGGTAAACGAGTTGACCACACCAAATGAGTGACATCTGTTACTTACATTGACCATTCTAAGTATATCGTATTTGCGGTACATTTTACTTTTAGCATGTTTTATATGAATGACCCTGATGATTTGATTCATACAGCTCAGTCAGATGTCGTCTGTCTTTCCTTATATATACAAGTTATACAATCTACTCATAACTACATCTATGAATATCTTTCAGTATATAATATTGTGATATGAACACAGTACATGAACAACCAATAAAACACTTTCATTTTAATCACATTTAGCAGTTGTGGACACTGATGCAGTAAACTTTAGATTACTACGTTATCATTCAGTACATAATTTCTTTGATATTACCACCGGCATCCGGTAAACTATATAAAACGGTACAGATAAAAACATTCTTTTCACAAATGTTTGGCCCTTTGACCTGTATCAAGTGAAATAAATTATCTTAAACTCTTAATTATACAACAATCATGCTCACGTTGCAATTCAAGAGGGTGAATTACTGTCAGTAAGATATACGTCCCTGTGGAAGACTTTACTTCATATATACAACATTATTATAGATTTAAAGAGAGAGTGTGTTATGGAATGATTGTCCTGTTTCTGCGATTATGTCATATTCACCATTGATAGAGTACCTTAGATTTTCAGTTGCAAAATGATCCTAAAACATTTCTTACAGACTTCAAAACGAGTCGATTTCTTGATCTGTCTTACAAAGTAAATAACTTTTTTGTCGGAATGATGGTACTTTACGTCCAGAGCAAAGGAAAAAAAAAGGAAATTACAAGAATAGTCGATTGTAGTGTTATCGCAGTGCATCTCTGAAGAGTAAATCTGCACATTTGTTATGAGGATTAATTGTATAAAGAGTAGTAAACGTACAAGGATTTATGCATTTTTATGTTAGCAAATTTCTGTCATTATATGTTTTCTAAAAGAGTTTCTGAATTTTTCAGTATTCATCTCTTCTTGGGTATATTATAGGAAGGTTTATATCAGAGTAATACTTAAGTCTGAACTGAAGATAGTACTTTGATACGGACGGATGGACTGCGTTATATTTTTGAAATTGAGAAATCCAATTCAATAAGACATATATAATTACCATTGAGTACGGATCTATATTTCGTGTGAGCCTCTGTCTGCTAGCGACAGGCTTGGTGTAGTGGTTAAGCGATTGGCTCGCGGCGTCGACGATCTGGGTTTGACTCCCGGATTGTGATTCTGTGTTTATGGGTTTGGTTGCCTCGTGCGTCAATGTCAAGATATCACTGAAAAAATGTTGAAAGCGACGTAAATCACTAACCAACCAACCAGCCAACCTTTATCTGCTGATACTTATCAATAATCATTGTGTATATTATCTAGCCCTGCCGTGACATCGTTGTCATCGAATGAAGAAGGATGTTCAAATTTACTAATACGAAATTTTTTCACAAGCCTTACTTTAGATCTTTGCAATATCTTCATTTTTAAGATTTGCTGCAATCAAGGCACCGCCCATTTATATGAAACCCGGTTAACAGTACTGCCATTTCTTTTCACCGATTAAAACATTGAACGTGGTGATGTTACTTATATAAAAATGAATATTATTCTAAATATCATTGTTTTGTTTTGGATTTTTCTGTTTTCTTTCTTTTTATATGTCTGTGTGTGTTTTGATTTTGATTTTATAATTGTTTTCTTTTTTCTTTATTTATTATTATTATTTTTTTTTTTTTGGTTTCTATTTTTATAATTATCAATCCTATTATTATTATTATGATTATTATTATTATTATTATTATTATTATTTTGCTGGGGAGGGGGTTGTGTTTGTCTTGGGGTCTTAATTCTTTCTTTGTGTTTAATGTTTAAATCTTTGGTAGTGTCTACTGGGATTTACTTCAATTAGAAGATAGAAATAAAATAGGTAAAGGGAACATGCAGTATTATGTGAATGCCAATTTCTGAAATGAGAATGCTTCTTTGCTTTTTATCTTCTTTACATCTCAGTGGCAACTTCTGCCGTTCAGCTACTTGTCAATCAAATGCCTTTTATGATCAATAATAGAACATATATACATTATAATTTTGTGCACCAGATGCACATTTCGACAACATCGGTTATTTGATGTTCATGGTCGAATGGTTGCAATTCTAATAATATTTAAATATGTGAAGAGCAGAGTTTGAACCAAAGTGGCTGAAAAGTGAGCCAAAGATTTAATCTTAGGATAGTTTGCATAATAGAGATGCTCTATACTTCTAGGGTGATGTACAAAATTTCAAAACTGAACATTTTAAGTATATATTTCACGTGAGTAGAAAACACTAAACACTAGTGTTATGATCTGAAATATGACCTGTCAATAGGGGTTGGTAACTCGTTTATGGCACCTAATTCCACGTTTTCTTCTTTCAGGGGTCCACGATAGATGTTAAATATCCTTTTTCTTTGTTTTATATCATCGGTTTTCTTTACGGACTACTGCTCGGTATTCTACTTTTAAGTCCTATTGCACTATTGCTACTTAAATGGTATATCAGAAACATTATAACTATTTTGCTTTGTATTACAGCACCGTGGACTATCCATGCTGTATTTGAACCCTATAAGATGATCACATGCAGTTTCAACAAATCATACTATGACGATAAAAAGATAAAATTCATTTTTATGGAATCTAATTGGAATTATAACATTGATATCAAAGTGAGCATGTGTACACTTTCAAATGACCTTTTCATAAAGAATATCCAGTGTGAAACACTTGGAGGAAAACACATCATCCATTTGTATTTATGGGATGATAGGCAGTATAAAAATGGCATGTACTGTCGATGCCACAGTGTCACTGACGTCACTCTAGGAAGTCCTTACATACAAATGCACGATGCCGGTAAAATATAATTTTGATAATAAAGCATGTTTACACCAATTTCATATTATTACTGCTCATAGGTTAAGGTTGTAAGGCGTTGAATCTGGGTTTCTCAAAAGTTATACATGATAATTGTTTTATGAATGAAATTTTAATGGGTCTGTTGCATGTCGCAAAATGTTTTAAGGTATACACGAGAGAAAGATCACCACCATAAATACTGCTGTAATGTTAATAAAAATTAATAGACTGTAATTATGAGTGCATATAATGTGACATCGGATAAATAAGTGAATGAATGCATGAATGAATGCAGTAAGCAAACTAGAGTACAAATTATTCTATAAATTATAATTAGATTTTGGATGTGCTGTGTATCTATTCCAGGCTCGTGATTGATGTGTCTATATATTTATATGCCATTTACAGTTCGTAACAATACGGAATATTCAAAATTGCAAAATACTACCAATTCAGTTCAGATACGGACAAGATACATTGAGCTACTAATTGCAACCTTTGCCGGCTGTGTCATTCTGACGATTGTAAACATGGGAATATTGATGAACTATGGGAGGTCTCTGATAGCCAAATGCAAAGGTATGGTGAATAGAAGAATAGGAATTGATGTGGTCTTAAAGCATTGATATAGGTAAAATTTGAATATTTACATTTATTTAAGAAAAAACAACGAAATTACTGTTCTTCTTCACACTTTAAATTAAGATTTACCCATTTTCAGTATTATGTTTATTCTAAGGTTCTCCTTCTCCACACGGGGATGAATGTCAACATTTTTCTTCCATCACTGCCAAAAACCAACCCAGTATTTCTTTGGAAGCTGATCACACAACATTCCCTAAAGCATTCATTGAGGACCAGGATATTGAAGCAGAATACAGCACTGTCATATAAGAATTATTATATTTCATCTAAATTGACGCACGAATTGAGAAATTCACCACACTAGACCCGCAGAAAAAGGATGTCATCGTGCCAGAAATATATGTAGCTTATAACATATTTCTTCAGTAGTAGCATCAGAGATCGAGGATTACATTAAAAGGACATTTTGGACATACATACATACATTTCATCTGGAAAAAAAATTCTATCAATAATTCTTTAGAATTTCTCGTAGACGTATAAGTCACAGTTTTGCTTCAATATGTTAACAAAGAAAAGTTTTTCGTATGATAGGAATTTCACTGCAAAACAAATACAACTGATCCGTTTTAGAAAATCAGCATTGCAGTTCACAGCTTTGAGTATATATGTAGCCAATATTTGTTGCCGTTTAAGATAGTTTTTTTTTTCTTGCAAATACATTTTATTACCTTTTCTCTCTACAATTTTGAATGTTATTTATTGTTTCGTTTTTCTTTTCGTTTTACACTTTTTCATTTCTTTTTTCTTACGAGTGTGTGTGTGTGTGTTTGTGTGTGTGTGTGTGTGTGTGTGTTTTTCTTTTCGTTTTATACTTCTTCATTTCTTTTTTCTTACGCGTGTGTGTACGTGTGTGTGTGTGTGTGTGTGTGTGTGTGTTTGAAGCTTTAAGTATTTAAATTCATTACCTTAGTATGTTTTTTCCCTGTTAATACTTATCGTACAATAAAGGGATCCATCAAATATGAATTACATATAAACCATTGTGTAGCAATGCAGTCAAGCAGTCAAGACGAGTCTAATGTTACGCTAAATTTTAATATGACATACAACTTTAACAATCTCAGTTTTTTCCTTTTTTTTTTTCTTTGCTCTAATTTCATATATCTACTAGGTCTTACTTCTTATAACCTTCATGATTTATCCATTTTACATTTTTGACCATGTTTTAGATATTGTAAATATTGACTTTGATAATTCTTTTTTGTGATTGGCCGTTACTTGTAACGTTTGTTACTGTAAGATGGGGTCACATTATTTGATCATTTCATCTTTCATGGAATTTAAGTTAAATTTTTGGGAATGATTGTGTCAAGGTATTTGTTCTTCGGTAAGCTGGTAATGCACTATAAACGAATAGTTTTGTGATGTCCTTATCTTTTTTCACAAAACATTACATTAAATACTGAACATTTCTGTGGTGATTTTGCTATACAGCTTTGCCAATAGGTTTTTCTTTCTAATTTTAAAGAGTTTTAGGGGATGGGGGTAGGCGGAAGATGTTCAATGGAATTTTAATTTGTTGGTCACAACTTTAATGTTATTGCAAGTATCTATCATTGTTGCCCATGTTCTATATTTATCTTTAACTGTGTATTACTGTCATGATCTTTTTCTGTGTATATTTTGTCTATAGATTTATATTATCTTTGTCTTTTGCTTTGATTAGCTAACCATATTTCAGGTAATAAGCTTCTTTATCCATGTTTGCCCTTGACTACTTTTACTGTTTTCCAGTTGTGTTATTGTATAGTTGTAAATAAATGTTTTATTGTCATTTGACTTTATGTATTTAACTTGTCAATGTTAACTCTGACAGTGTTTGAAAATTAGTGTAAAATAGGACACTCCAACACCCATTATCTGCCCTTCCAACTCTGCGGTAGTGAAAAATAGTATGTTTCTTATTATTACTTTTAGTTCAGTTTGGGATTTAGTATGTATATGCATGACGGAAAGGGAAAGACATCTGACTTAGCTGTAGGGCAGAAATCATCGAAGATATGTACAAAAAAAAAAAAAAAAAAAAAAAAAAAAAAAACAAGAATCAAGTAATGCAATACATGCGATGACATTACAGATATATTGATTGTACCAAAGACGACAGATTCGGTAACAGAGGATACTCAATTGGCTGGTTTAATCGATTTTCGGGCCCACCTTGCCACTCATTGCAAATACGGTACACAGGAAACACATTTAAGTATATATAAATAATAAATAAATAAATAAAGAGAACAATGGTCAACGAGTATCTCAAGTTGAGGGGTTATAAAAATATATAAACACTAAGTAATTAAGAATAAAATTATGATATCAAAAATATATAGAGCTACATCAATAGGAGTTAGCTGTGCCTGCTGTACTGGAAGTGAGCTCAGACCCTTGATCTGTAAGAGTTCCGATTAACAGTCGGAGTTAATTGAAACATTTAAATTTGTTCTTGTGTCTATTTGAAACGAATAAGGGAAAACAACAACAACTCAAAGATTATGCATTGATCGTGATCGAGTGATTACGGGTTCAAGACACGCCAGTTGCTCGAAACTGTCTTTCGGATAAAAGAGTTAAAGCTGGTGGATATGGAGCGTAAATTATCCATCACTGCTTCGGCTGGGTCGGCTACATAGGTGTAAATTTTTAAGCATTGCATTAGGCACACACTTGAAAATGATAATATAATAATAATAATAATAATAATAATAATGATAATAATAATAATAATAATAATAATAATAATAATAATAATAATAATAATAAATAAGATTAATTATAAATAAACTATATAATAAAACCCAATACGGTCTCCATTGCAGCCATCTTGAAAATCTTTTATATGATTTTCTCTTCATATTCCTTTGTACTTTACTGGGATAATGATGTACACTGCTTGTTCGTTGGAAAAAAAAAAGACCCAGGACTTACGCATTCCGATATCGTTATTACGCCGACCCTCTTAACATTGCAGAGATAGAATTTCCTTATCGTCCTTGAAGCAATTTCGATTTGATGTTTAGGTATGCTATATTGATGATGTTCATGCTAAGACAGCAATTAAATATAATAAGTACATATACACAAGTATCAATTTAGTGCACCATATCCTCATTTCATTTCGAAGCTGTATATCTTTTCAGCCAAAACTGCAAAAATCTAAAGTATACGCAGCACAGTTAAGGCACTCCATGAATTTGACGTCATTATTATTTCCGCGAAAACGACGGTACGTTAATGACGTCATAGACCCCGTGTTGTTACGTTGGTTGACAACGACGTTTAGCCTTTATTGTTTGAATGAATTGAGATTTATATGACAGTTTTTACATTTAATCTAATTCAAAATTCATAACAATCAACGATTTTACCATTTATAGCATTAGTATATTTTGAGACGGTCCATTATAGTAACGATTTATGAATGAACCCCAAAGAATATAGACATGCGCAGTACCTGTTCAGTGTCGACACGAAGCTTTAATTCCTGCAACAGGTGCACGATAAAAATGACAGAGCTGAGAAGATAGAGAAGACACCTTTTTTTCGAAATTAGAGCATGAAGATGACATCTAACGGTAAGAAACTATATATTGGAAATCTATGCTTCAGAATTATGATAATTACTGCAGTAAACTATTGTTGGTTTTTATTTTATTTTCGATCATGCAAGTCTCGTAGCTAGATATGAGTCATCGTGCTCGTACGTGCTCAAAATGAAAATTGTGATTAAAAATTAAAAATTATGCGTTCAAAAATGTGTTTTAAGTTATGTACACTCCCGTGAAAAGTAAGAGTACTTAATTAAAGGGATTTTGGTTGGTTGATTGGTGTTTTACGTCGCTTTCAACAATATTTTAGTTATATCGCGACATGGAAGAAGGAGGCTACCAACCTCTTAAACATAGTGGCGCAACCAGGGAATCGAACCCGGATCGTCGGCGCCGCAAGCCAAGCGCTTAACCACTACACCACGCCTGCCCCTTTAATTAAAGGGAAACCCGGTGAGGGCCTTATGATCATGACAAAACACAGGCTTGACAAAATTACACCTCTGCAAGAGAGGTGAAGAAGAATGAGAATGGTGAAAAAAGAGGGAATCCAGCGTGACTCAGTGGTAGAATGCTCGATTTCTGACCTAGAGGTCGCCGGTTCGAGCCTTGTCATGGTTATGTCAGTGTTTTTCCTTCGGATGAGAAAGTAAACACCGATGTTCCGTGTCGCGGTAGACGTTGCACATTAAAGAACCCTCAATGCTTCGGGTAGGTATGATGCAAAGGTAAAAATTTATGTAACCTGCATCTGTCAGATGCCGTCACCATAAGCGTGCAATTTTGGTGGTGTGACGCAAAGCATGAAAACAAGAAGAAACACCTCTGCAATATTATCTAACAACCAAGCATGAATGCATGATTTCCCATGAAATTAACATGAATTCGTGTAAAACTATAGTTCTATAATCTACCTTGCAACAATGCCAGAGGTAGGTCAGCAATATAAAATAGGGTACCAGAGTCTTACAAGTAGTACTAAGGACACCCCTATGTCGATCACATTTATCTACCTATGTCTCCGCAAGTCATACACGGTATTAGTTGAAAATAATCTGATTTTTGATGGAAGTTACCAATAATTTCAGACATCAGATCTATTTGTAATTAACAAAATACATTCGGGTATTTATGCCATCACATTGTCCATATGGGACAGAAAAGCCGGCGTTGCGCAATGGTAGAGTGCTTGTCTTCTGACCGAGAGGTCGTAGGTTCGTTCCTCCCCATGGTCATGCCGGTATCTGTCCTTTGGATGAGACAGTAAAAACGATGCCCCTTGTCGCGGTAGACATGACACATAAAAGAACCCTCACTGCATTGGCAGGCAAAGGTCAAAATTTCTGTAACCTGCATCCGTCAGATGCCGTCACCAAATACGTGCAGTATTTGTATTGTAACTCAAAGCAATGAATAAACAAACAAACAGAAAAGCACAGACAATTGTGTTATATATTATACCTCTTTCCTTATCCTATAAATCATAAATGATAAAAATATTCGTAACTGTCACCTTGATCAGTTGATGGCAATGATTTTCAACGATACAAAAAACTTAAGAGACAATACTTGCTACCCTTTTGAGCCTATGTCTCTCATTTATGGTTTATGGCCTTAAACATTTCATAAATGCAATACGTAATAAACTTTTTTATCATTGTAAATAACATTTATCTTTTCTAATCAAATATAACACAATTAAATATTCCAAACAAAAATCTTAAACATTTTACTTTATATAGGGAAATATGCATATTTTGATGAAAAAAAAAATTTGCTTACAGTTTGTTTACCTTGTGAAACTCTTCTCTGTGTACACTTACAGTACTGATGCATGTTTAAATCATGTTAAGAGTGATTGGATGCAAAATGTACCTGTTTTATCAAATTATTAAGTAAGACAATTACATCCTATGTCATACAAGTTTGAATATATATCAAACAGAGTAATTGCCCACAATTTCTTGTCCAATGGTTAAAATGTAAACACAAGAGTTCTAAACTGTTTTGCATTTGTTAGTAAACAATAAAGTTTGGGATGATTTTACTTTGATAAGATCTATATTACATTATGAGAGATTTAGGGTAAAGAGGGTTTCTTTTTCATCAAAACATGCACATGTCTCCTCAAGTCCATTTCCTATTAATATTATACATGTACTATTAGCATAATTATAGTCCTCTCTGGTTCCCCTCAGGTAAATAACTTAAGAGAAAAAAAAAATAAACAAATGGTTTTAATTTTAGATTTTATTCATGCAATTATTCATGAGTAAACATTATCATGTGTTTGTAAAACACTATTATCTAATCCCACCCCACCTCTAAAGTAGTAATAATTTATACCATCTAGAAACTTGGTCAAAGGTTAAAATATTAGGCAAAAAAATAAGAAGTGTTGTGTTTCCACTTTCCGGACTGAACCCATTTTATCGTGCCGACCCAACAGATTTTATTGCTGAGAAGCATCAAGCAAGATGGAGCTCTTGGAAAATAACACGCCACGCAGCTTCAGACTGGAACAGGGAAAGATGTCCATGTCTTATCTGCCTCCTGGCACGGAGAGAATAAATGGGTAAGGAACTTGATTTTAATAATAATATGTTCCCCAATGATTTTCCTTCTTTCAGACTATTGTGAACTTTTCTCAGTGCCATTTCAATTTTACTTAAAGCCTTGTCATGGGACTCCTTACAAAGCTTATCCCTTGAATTGGACTTGTGGAGCTTTCTGTATTTCATATTTCAACAATATCGTTGTCTCCAAGCAGCTCCAAGATGATATCAGTTGTTGTCTGAATATCTACATTAATATATTGTTATATACACTACAGTCCGGGTAGAACTTTGAATGCCCACTGTCCACATTGGGCAGTCCACCTGAAATTTCAGTGGGCATTAGGAGTGGATATTTACCTGAGCTATCAAGCTGTCCAGTTACCTGTATGTTAATTCCAACTGGCTCTCACAAGAATGTCCACTGTGTCCGGTGGACATTTTTAATGCCCACTCTAAAAATGCCCACTTTGACCAGTGGGCAAATTAAGTTCCACCTGGACTGTACTGTACATTAAACAGTTGTCTGTCAATCTATCTATGCATTAATATGTTTCTGAGATAAACAACACTTTTTAGCTCACCTGAGTTGAAGGCTCAAGTTAGCTAGTGTGATCAACCGTCGTCTGTCCGTCGTTAGCTTTTCTACATTTTCGACTTCTTCTCCAGAACCGCTGCACAGAATTTCACCAAACTTCATAGGAAGTAATTACTCAAGGTCCTGTACCAAGTTTGTGTTTTTCGTGCCCATCCGTAATCCACGATGGCTGCGATTAGCTCTGATTAGTTGACACATTTTCAACTTCTTCTCCAGAACCGCTGCACGGAATTCCACCGAACCTCATAGGAAGTAAGTACTTAAGGTCCTCTACCAAGTTTGTGTTTTTCGTGCCCATCCGTAGTCCAAGATGGCCACAATTGGCTCTGATTGGTTGACACATTTTCGACTTCTCCAGAACCGCTACACAGAATTTCACCAAACCTCATAGGAAGTAAGTACTCAAGATCCTCGACCAAGTTTGTGTTTTTTCGTGCCGATCCATAATCCAAGATGGCCGCCATTGGCTCTGATTGGTTGACACATTTTGGACTTTTTCAAAACGACTGCACAAAATATCACCAAACTTTATAGAAAGTCTTGTAGAAAAAAAGCAAATTTTCTACTGAAATGAGCTATCATTTTATTGTAAATAAGCAATTTGTGCTCAGGTGAGCAATATAGGCCCATTTGAGCCTCTTCTTATTATTATATGCTTAAAGTGATTCTTATTATTAATAATATATATTATGGTACAATACTGGCCTATACATTACAGGATAGATAGTGATAATGAAAAAATAAAATTTTACATGGTTCATTATTCAAATCCCAGCTTAACCTGTATTTTAAGTAGAACTAAGTTGGTCTTTAATCCAGTGCTGTTGAAATACTCCAGAGTTCTGTCAGACCGATTGTTTCCCTATAACGCATTGATTTACATATAATGAAGATAAGTTTAGCATTAAATATATGAAAGTAGTGCCGATAGACTCTGATGATAGACAAAAGATAAAGTAATCACAAGAAAAATTGAAGTAAGTAGAGTGGTCAGTGTCCACTTAAGTTGTAGTTTCAGTAAAAATAATACATGACGGAGAGACAGACGAGGAAAGAAATCATCTGTCCATGTTTGAAGGTGAGTCACAGTCACCCAGCTTTCAAAAAGTTTGGAAGACGCCATGACTCAGTGGTAGGACACTCGGCTACTGACCCAGATGATGCAGGTTTGAGTCCTGCTGTAGTCATTCTGGTGTCTGTCCTTCAAATGAGACGGTAAAAAGAGATGCCTGTGTCGCAGTAGACTTGGCACCTTAAAAAACCCTCACTGCTTTGGATGGGTCCATTGCAAAGGTCAAAATTTGTCTAACCTGCATCAGTCAGATGCCGTCATCATATAAAAAAAAAACAATCAAATCAAGTATTTTCAAAGAGTTTTGAAAAAAATGACATCTGATGAATTTCAACAGCATCATAATTTTGTAATTTGTGAATTTGTTTTGTAGCAATTATTTTGGGTGCAATTTTTTCTCCTCACTTAATTTCTTTACTTGAAAGCTTTCTTTTAATCTTGTAATTTGTATCTTTTGCAGATGGAGGAAATGGTGTTTTAAAGCCATGTTTTAGATGTGGTTTAGCTCGTCTTACTCTGGTGTTAACATGTGATTTGCAAAATTTGGCAGTGTTAATTCCTTGGTGACTTGCCAGAGCTCGCATGACTTGACCTGGATTTTTAACAGACTTGCCATTTGTCTTCTGTAATTCAAATTGACTTGCAAGTTTTGACGGATTAGCTGTGGTTCCAGGTGCCAGTTTCTTGAGGTATTTTACATACTCTTTGTAGGCTTGTAAATTTCCAACATGACTTTTTTTTTTAATCAATCCACTTGCCGCCTTTCTTTTTCTGATTTTAGTTCTTTTTTTGCAGATTGGATGGATTCAAAGAAATTTGTCAGACGATGTTGGTCATATTCGGCATAGGATTTGCCGGATTCAAGGAACCTTTGTATCATCTCGCTCTCCTTCCCAACAATTTTTACGAACTCTTCTCTACTTTAATCTATGTTATTTTTTTATTAGTTCACCTGAGCCAAAGGTTCAAGTGAGCTATAGTGATAGTGTGGCGTCCGTCACCCGTCCGTGTTAACTTTTTCACATTTTCGACTTCTTCTCTGGAACTGCATTGCAGATTTAGATCAAACTTTGTATAAATGATGTGCTCAAGGTCCCCTACTAAAATCGTGTTCAGGACTCAGATTCCTTAAGGGGTGGATCCAGGGCGGGGTCAAAAGTGCCCAAAAGGGTACCCCTCTTCAGAAATCTTCTTCTCCAGAACCAGTGCATAAATGGGGAAACTAATTGCATTTCAACAATTTTTAAAGATGGGTTATCAAAAATTGTGTCCGGGGTTAAGATCCGTCAAATAGAAATTTAGGCTTTTTTATGTGTTTCTGGACTTGGTATTTTCAATGCAGAAAAGTGTCATTTTTTTCAGTTAATTGATAATTTCTTAATGACTATTTTGATCATAATTATGGTAAGGAATATTATTGTGAAAGAATTTTGTCAATATCTCAATTTTTGGAGTTTTTATGAATTTTTTAAGATTTCCAAAAAAAAAAAAGAGGGGTTGGGGGGTTGGCCATTTTTCACATTTTGAACTTTTTCTGCAAAACTATTTAAAGGATTTTAATAAATCTTGATAGAAATAAATTGCTTATGATCCCCTTCAAATTCTGCGGTTTTCGTCCAGACCTCTCTACAGGTGGCACCACCATAGTCAAAAGTAGGTCACAAAAGAATACCCTTCTTAGGCAATATTCTTCTTTTTATTAGCTGTATACAGAGACAAACAGAATGTATAGAAATGATCTAGAGGGATGAGTGAAGACGTATTGTCATTTTGGTTCCCTTCCAAAATCAAATTTTTGAATTTTTTGTGGACATTTGTTTGGACTTGGTGATTTCAATGCAGAAAAGTGTCATATTTCCTAGTTAATTGATAATGATGATTTCCTATAGACTATTGTGATCATAATGATGGAAAGCAATGTTACTTTGAAAGAATTTTGACAACATCTTAATTTTTGGATTTTCTATGAATTTAGTAAGATTTCCAAATAAGAGAGTATAGGGACAATTCTTCACATTAACTTCTGCTGTTATACCACACGAAAGATTTTAATGAAACAGGGTATACATGAAGTACTATAGGTCCTCTATGAATTTTGTACATGTCATCCAAATTGGTCAACAGATAATGCCACCATGACTAAAAAGTAGGTCTCACAGTGGTACATATACCACTCGGTAATTAAAATATGGAGAGTAGCAGTTCAAATCCAGCTGTGATCAAAACTTTTTTCATTTCTCTACACATCTAAATAAGTTTTTAGATGTTTTTCATCACTGAACATATGAAATTAGGCCATTTTTAGTTGGATCTGGACAATATCTGAAACAAGTGTTGTTCATGGCCCAGACTTGAAATCAGTCAACAAAAGGCTCCACCTAACAAAAATGACTAACTTGTTGCCCTGAATCACATCTTGCAGAAACAAAGCAAATGCTTTATATCAAAACCACCTGAATAGATGTGCAAAAAATGTTGTTTTTATTCTGGTCTGAAGTAAAATTTGACATATTTTCAACATTAGTTTTGACATAGTCACAGTAATGCAAAGATAAATGAATTTTTTCCTACCTGCATGACTGACCATTTAGGTACTCAGGTGAGCGATATAGGCCCACTTGGGCCTCTTGTTTGATTTCTCTTTGCTTCACCATCTTTTTTGGGTTTCAACTTCCAAATCAAAAAAATTACAGGCAGATCCTTAAATTCTATATTGAATTTTTCCGAAACTGCAGGAGTCGTTATTTTAAAGAGGGTTCGTAAATTTTGTCGCGCACTACCTGATTGGTTGGCAGAAATATCTGACATCTCAGGCTCATTTGCTCTTGAAATTAGTTCTGATGCAGTTGTTGACTTGTGATCAGACGATTCATTGACATGTGTAGATTGACATGGATAGCAGTCAAAAAATTTGTGATGACGCTTTGCAGATTCAGAACTATTCAACCGTGAGTGCAATGAACATTTGGACACAAAATTTTGCTTTTCACTGTGTTTGTTGGAATTTTTATATTTGTTATCTGTAACATAAGATGAAGCACTCTTCTTCTAAACCAATTAAAGCCTATGTGCATTTTGGGGTATTTGTTCATGATAGTCATATAATTTTGATAGCGCTTTGATGTATTGATGCAGTTGTTATACACTGGTTTTGCTGTTGATGGTTTGTAAGGCTATCTTCAATATTATTATCTTTAGTTGCTCTTGAAATTATCACTTTGGTTACAAATATTCCTTTTGACGGTTTTTACATGGCTTCTCTTGAATTAAATGTTAAGACGTCGATTTTATGTTGATTTCAGCAGACGATTTTATCATTGTTGCATGTTATTCTTCATTTTCAGCCATGTTGATGATGCCATAATGTATGTGATGTCATAGTATTTGGTTCATTATTGGTAATTGATCAACAAGTTATATCTTATTTGTGTGTTTCATTTAATAAAAAGAAAAAAATTATTCGATTGATTGAAAAATAAAATTATCAAGTTTTAAACTCGTTCAATTTTATATTAAGCGCTTTTAAAAGATGTGAATTACGTCCCTTTGATCTAATCTTCTGGTTAGTCTTCTGAGCGCTTTATTTACTATTCGATTATCAAATTTCAAGAAGGGGGTATATATAACCTAAAAGTTCAGGTCCATACACTAAAATCTATCAAAAATGAAGTATACCACGTGAAACAGAAAGAATTGTACTTCATAAAAAGTGATGTGCAAATGTTGTCAGTTACGAAATTAATTTTATCGGGAGCATTTAAGTCCGTACTTGAAGGGTTTCCCTAATTTTTTTTATATTTAATCCTCAATATCTCTATCATTGAAAACTCGGAAAACTTTTGCACAGCACTTTTCTTAAAGCGAAAAGCATGTTCTAAAAGTTTATATCGGATTCATGTCGTAAGATTCAGCGTATTGACCTGAACCTTTTGATTTTATCTATGGCACCGACAGGCCGCTATAAATAGATTGTACTACAGAACAGCATCGTGGGGTTCGTCTCAAAACAGTTAACACCAAACATTGACGCGATACTCGCACACAAGACAC
The DNA here is from genome assembly GCA_035048485.1 of Pteria penguin. Taxonomy (NCBI): domain Eukaryota; kingdom Metazoa; phylum Mollusca; class Bivalvia; order Pterioida; family Pteriidae; genus Pteria; species Pteria penguin. Next base: position 5,754,622 of record CM068589.1, on the reverse strand, counting down.
TTTTGATTAAAGGAAAAATTATTTTGATGAAGGAAAAATAAATTTATAAATATGCTCGTTTAAACAAGCATATTTACGTACATGACGTCATGGAGCGTCTTAACTACGCTGCGTAAATATCTTTAAAGCAAAGTAATTACTAGAGGCACTCAAAAGTAAGAACAAAATACCCCCATCGATCTAAGGACATAGATACGCATAAGGGTGATATTCCTAAGTTTAATGATAAATTACTGAAGTATATGCAATTTTAACATATAATAATTTTTATGATTCTTATGTATGTATTTGATCAGTTACATGCTTGTTGTGCTTGTTACATGAATCAATAAAATTGACCATATTCATGCATTTATCACACTTTCCTCTTGAATTTTTTATAATGTCTTTCAGCCTGACTTAAATCAACCAGAAACACATAACACATAGAGAACTTGCATGTCTTGTGAAGTAAACAACGAAAAAGTACCGAAAGGTTATAAACACATTTCGAAGTCCATAGAATAAATAGACAATGTTCTATACAATGTTATAATAGACAAAAAGAGGAGTTACTGGCTCAGTTATGTGGCAGAAGTCACCATGGAGCTATACAATACATGAATATAAATAATATACTAGAACATATAACACATTACAAAAATATTTGATTGTAGTGCAATTACGATACTGACTTAGGATGGTCATTTAACAAAAGTCAAACAAATGGTGTGGTTAACCGCTTTACGGGCCCACCTTCCCACTCACCGTAACAGCAGAACAATCAAAGGACGTACGTTTAAAAATTTATTTATAATCCTCTATGTAAAGAACAAGGGTCAACAGGTATCGCATATTGAGAGGTCATAAAAATATAATCACGTAAGGTTAAACACATAATGGTATAAAAATATATGCGACATCACATGATAAACCGTGCTCTGCCAGTCTGAAAGCGAGCTAAGATCCTATATCTGTAGGAGTCCTGATTAACCGTCAGAGGGGACGAGGTTCAGGACCATGTCTCGTCTGAAAGAGGTTTGGACAAGGCCCGTCATATAGTCACCCCGCCCTGTTAGTCAGCGTGCAACGTTCAAGTGAAAGTCTGCATTAGGCTGTAGAGGGGCCAAATACAAGACCTATAGTCTTGTTGATGATGTCAATATCATATTGTCTATTTAGAAGACGTTTGACTATTTTATTACATGATAAAATAACGTTATCGGAGCCTTTTACTTTCCTTAGTTTATATACGAGATCACCGTAAAAATTAGGATGGGAAATTCCATTGGATTGTTGAAAAGAAATATTTCCAAATTTAGATAGAAGTTCTGAATCAGATTTGAAGAATTTGCCGAATGTTTTTCTTAGCTTGTGATATCTCTAACCCTGAGTTAAAAGTTTATTAGTAATTTGTAAATTTCGTTTATGAAAGTCCAAAACATCGGTGCAGCCTCTGACAAATCGAACTAATTGAGATATATAGATACCATATGATGGGAGTCGACGGACATCGCCATCCAAGTAAGGGAAATTTACAATAGGAAATCCAAAATCCTCACGTTTATCATAAATATTAGTATATATTAGGTGGTTGATAATTTTGATGTTTAAATCTAAAAAACGGTGTAGATTTATCTCAAGTATTAGCTTTATTCAATGTGAGCTCTGGTGGATATATTTCTGATATAAATTGTTCGAATTCCGGGTTAAATAGGTTGCATTTTCATAAATCCGCCCACCACACCCCGCAAACAAATAAGCACACATATAGCAAAATTCCTTGTCCGTAGCATAATTTCTAACTGAAAAGTATACGTATATCAACGGATTGTTTTCCATCACTCAAAGGTCTGTTCTGACTTTGAACCAAGTTCAATTTACAAAATGAAAGGCACAGTGTACACACAGCCAGAATTCTTGTCCGGGCCATAACTTCTCTCTGTTGTGTTGGATGGAGATTATAGTTGATACAATTGGTGTAGTTACTCAAGGGTGTGTCATTATCTTGAACCAAGGTCATATCTACTATGTTAAGGGCAGAGTGCACACACAGTCAGAGTTCATGCCCGGGCCGTAACTTCCTTCTGTTTCGTTGCAGGGAGATTATATTTCACACAGGTGTCGATTTCTCATTTAGGTTCTAACCTTAAACCAAGGTCATATCTTCAAGGTCAGGGCCACAGTTCTCACTTACACAGCATTCTTGCCCGGATCATAACTTCTTCCTGTTATGTTGGAAGGAAATTATATATTTGAGAGAAAATACCTCCATATTTCAAAACAAAGATCCGCCATGTATTTCTTTAGCTACACGCCATCAGTTGCATCCAAAATTTATAATTACAAAGGGTTTCTACAGTGTCTTGATCTTAGCAACTTTGCATGCCATCCTCAACCGTGTGCATGTTCCTCATCTAATTTCGCATATTCTCCTTGTGGCCATGTCATTACTGGTGTTCTCGATATTGTTAAAAACACTAAATTAATAGAACTTTTACTTAAAGGTCCAAAATACAGAGAACCCAGATCATTCACATGAAGCCAAAATTTTGAGAATATTATGAACTGCTGCGAGGAATATGCCTCACGATGGGCAAAAAGAGAGGAAGTACAGATCGACACTCTTTCGGAATGGATAAAATCTATTGCAGTACTGCTGAGATCAAAAATTAAAAAATTACAAGGTTCTGTAAACACCAGATTCGAATCTATTTTTAAAGATCCTGATGTTGTCAGAGAACTTACCTTCCTCCAAGAACATTATATTATTACACCAGCAGATAAAGCATCTAATAATTATACATTTACTTGTAAGAAATATTACTTTGACAGCCTAGTGAAAGAATTAGGATTAAATTCAGCTCCAGGAAATCCTACTTATACTCTCACGAACTTTTCGGTTTCGGAAGTACTCGAGAATCATAAATCTGTCCTCAATACGTTTGGTATTGACTCAAATAAATTGAATTTAGAACTTCCATATTTGTACTGCATTCCAAAAATGCACAAAAATCCTTACAAACAACGCTTTATCGCTGATTCCTCGAAGTGTTCCACAAAATCTGTATCGATGCTACTCACAAAAATATTATCAGAAATTAAATCTGGCCTTCATAGATATTGCGAAACAGTATATTCCAGATGTGGAATTAATCAAATGTGGATCCTTAAAAATTCAAAAGAGTTGTTAGAATATCTAAAATCAAAAAGTTTTACTAAAATTCAGTCCATCAAGTCTTTTGACTTTTCAACTCTTTACACAACGATTAGCGGAAATTATTCAAAATGCATTTACTAGTAAAAACGGAAGCCGCAAATTCAAATATATAGTAATAGGCCACGATAAAACTTATTTCGTTAGGGAAAATTCTGATTCCAAAAATAAATACACTGAAACAGCTGTCACCCAGATGTTGAACTTTCTTATCGATAACATTTTTGTGGTGTTTGGAGGTAAGGTTTTTCAACAAATTGTCGGCATTCCAATGGGCACTAACTGTGCTCCACTTCTGGCTGACATATTTCTTTACTCATACGAAGCTGAGTTCATTCAGTCTTTGCTTTCGCAAGGAAAAAAACAATTGGCTCTTGGCTTCAATGTTACTTACAGATATATAGATGACTTGCTTTCAATTAATAATCCTTCATTCGCGGATTACCTTAGCATCAGCTATCCAAGTGAACTGGAGGTCAAATAAACCATAGAAAGTAGTAATTCTACTATTCTATTTAGATATTATATTGTCTTTCGACATTAATGGTCAATTGAACACCTCACTCTATGACAAACGTGACGATTTCAATTTCGCTATCACAAACTTTCCTTTCATATGTAGCAACATTCCATCATCTCCCGCATACGCCGTATTCATATCTCAGTTAATACGTTATTCCAGAGCATGTCCAAATTACAATGACTTTGTTTTGAGGGCTAGGCGACTTTCAGTTAAGCTGCTCAACCAGGGTTATATATGTGCTAGACTAGCAACGTCACTGAGGAAGTTCTACGGTCGTTACGAGAGTTTTATTACTCAATATGATATCTCGTTATCCAGACTTTTAAATGATATTCTGGACTGAGACCGATTCCGATCATTTTACACAGATTTGACACCTTCTATACTAGAAGGTTACCCACTTCGACTTCTCCATATATAAATACATATGGAATTCACACGATTTGACTCTTTCTACGGGGTATATGTGACGGGTGTTGCTAGCAAGCAGAAGATGCTCACTCTCCCGGGGCACCTGATCTCACTCCATCACAGGGGTTCACATATGCTCTTCAAGTAGACATATTTTGTTCTTTTCCATTTGTTTTTCATTTTCACTGATTTTGTATGTCCTATGGTTTCAAGATTTTTGGACTTGTGGTTTGGATTTATCCATCATCTTTACATTGCACAATAATCGCACATGGCTCAAGGATGTGGCATAACCTTGAACCAAGTTCATATCTACGAGGTAAAAATCACAGTGCCCACAAAGCCAGAATTCTTGTCTGGGCCTTAACTTCTTCCTTTTACTTTGGGGGAAATCATATTTCATCGGATTATTGTCAATGACCCAAGAATGTGTTTTGACCTAGAACCAAGTTCATACCTTCAATGTGAAGGTCACAATGCAAAAAGAAATGTAGAAATCATGTTGGGGCCATAGCTCTTTCTTGTACGTTGGAAATAGATTATATTTCACACAATTGTTGTCCATGACCCAAGCATGTGTCCTGATCTTAAACCAAGGTCATTTCTACAAGATCAAGGTCAAAGTGCTGACTTACCAAGCATTGTTGCCCGGCCGGGCCATACCTTCTTTCTGTTATCTTGGAAGGAGATTAAATCTATCACAATTGTTGCCTATAGCCCAGGGGTGTGACATAAACTGGAACCGATTTTATATCTTCGAGGTCAAAGTTACAGTGCCCACACAGCCAGAATTTTTGTCAGGGCCTTAACTTCTTTTTACTTTAGGGAAAATTATAATTCAGCGGATTATTGTCAACGACCCAATACTGTACTGGAGCCATAATTTCTACCATGTACGTCTACCATGAAGATTGTATTTGACATAATTGTTTTCCATCACCCAAAGATGTGCCCTGACCTTGAACCAAGGTCATATCTACAAGGTCAAGGTCAGAATCCACACATACCAAAAATCTCAGTTTTCATTATTATACCAGAACATGTTTAAGTTTCATATCTATTACATATACATCAGTGATGTATCTTGCTATAAATTATTGCATGTATCATTTTTGTTGCAGCGGGGAGGGGGAGGGGGTATCTGTTCATTTAGGACAGCTCTAGTTTGTACTTGTTTAGTATAGCAAGAGATGCATCTTTGAGAAATTGAGTTATTTCAATCGTTAGTATTTTTGACACAGTGTTCCAGCCCACCTTGCGAATAGTCGTCCTCTTTTTTTTGGATGAGACCATACAACAAATAGTTAAGAGACTCATTACCACAGTAGGTGTGGCATATATGAGATTTCATATTGCTTCTGACAAATCGATTAAAAATTATGAAAGTATTTTATTGCAACATATCAGACAGTTAACGAAAACATAGTAGTAAAATAATATTGGCGAGGCATTGGAATAAAAACAAGCCTTTCTAAAATTGATATTGCACTTCATTCCTTACCATTCGACCATGTCGACAATATATTTAAAATGATTTATTTTTATCTGCCGCACTCTGTTTGTATTGGAAGAAACATTACAAACAGAACTTCTGTGTCATAAACGTTTTCTTACTGCTTCGAACTGATTTGAGAACTGCATACCAAATACCTAACACTAACTGTTTCCCCTAACCTCATTCAGTTCTGTCCCAATTCCAGTCAGACCTCCCAAGGTGGGAGTAGGATGACTCGACCTGCAGTAGCTGGTGGTTCTCTCATTATGCTTACCATCATTATACACTAGCAGCTACCATGATCTAGGTGATAAAGTCAACCATACCTCCTAAAAATGTTCTGCTATAATCAAATAATGTTTACGAATTATACAAAAATCTTCTCGATTATAGTGTGCTAAAATTAATATATATAAATGAAATAAATACACTAATATCTTAATCGAATTATGTATTACATCTCATCACTGAATATTCAGACTCGACTAAAATATATACACGATTTAAAAAAGTCGGGCCCTTGAGTTACGTCCCTTTTTTGTGACGATAAACGAGGATTGCCAAGTTGGGAATTTGTTGCTTCTGCGAACTGTAAAAGGTAATTTATCGTTTTATGCGAATTAATTCTTCCAGAAATACTATTGCTTGAGTAAATCACTGTATGTTTGTTTAAACTTTGCGTTTATAAAACATATTATCTCTCATTTTCAGCGGAAGCTAACGTTTAATATATCGGTCAGAGGAATTTCGAAAAACATACTGTTTACAAACCACATTCAAAACACTTTTATACATCTAAATGAGTGCTTATTAGTATTGTCAGTGATTTCAGAGATTGGTTATCTCTGTCTCCAAGTCGTGATATAAAGTTGAAGTGACGTAAATCGTTAAAATCCTCGATAAACCAACCAACAGTCATGTTATCATATTCATAGTCATAGATCTAGATCTATGATGTTGTGATGTCAACAAAGATCAATTTAGAGGAGTGAATTTAAAATTGGCATTCCTTGCTGTATTTTACAATGTATAGTTGACCGACATTTCTGGCAATTTGTATTTATTGCAGATGAGCTACCAGAGTACAGGGAAAAGTGATGTGTCTGGCCCACAATCAAAGTCTTTGATGACGACCAGCTAAAGGTATATTTTATTTAAAAAATTGTGTAAGCAGCCTGCTGCATGTGGTCCTTGAACCCTATCTATATAGTGTTAATGTAATGCTTCATTGGAGATGTATACATGTAACCTATTCTGTTGTCTTATAAAACGTAATACATCAAATATTCAGATGAAAAATATCTTTCACTACTAACAATTTATTATCTTGTTTTTCAGAGCAACAGAAACTGTTGTGTACCTGGTTGCACAACACATGGATATCCAACAATTCCTTGGCATGGGAAAATCAGTTACCATAATTTTCCACCAATTGGTGTGCCTTTAAGGAAAAGGTGGCTGATTAATATTTGCCGAGATGAAAATGAGTTCTTTAAGGTGACACCAGGTACTGTTGTATGTTAGTTACAGTTTACAAAAGAAAACCTAAACCTAGAGTACCGTCCTTTTAGCAAAAGAAGAAACAAGCTGCCCGGGTGTGTGCCGACACTATTTGAATGTTGGAAAGACATTAAAAATATACATACTGAAAAGAAAACCAGACTGCAAAATAGCCTTCAGAAAACCAGAAATAAACCAACAATCAATATAAGTGATCATGATCAAACCAGTAACCCGGATTGGAATTTACATGTAAATGTGGATGTACA